>WAAD01027722.1:47837-254681 GCA_013389945.1 Fregata magnificens
TTTTTTTCCCCTGATTCTCTCCCCCATCCCACAGGGAGGGGTGAGGGTGAGCGAGTGGCTGTGTGGTGTTTAGCTGCCTGCTGGGTTAAACTACAACAGTCCTTTTTGGAGCCCAACATGGGGCATGAAGGGTTCAAAATAACGACAGATCTGACCACAGTGTGTTAAAACAAATTTGTGCTAAGCATTCATTATATTAGTTTAATAGTCGCAATGTTGATTTATTTGCTCTCAGAGTTGTGCTTGTTCTCAGAGTTGTGTCATGTAACACCTTACTTGCTGTATGCATTCCCTGTGGTGCTGTTTATCACCTCTGGGAGTTGGATTAAAGTTATCACTTTGCTGTACTGTGTAACACTGGCTTAGGATATGATGAAATTATCAGTCATGAGATTGTACTCAGCGCTGCCATCATCCCCGTACTTTGCGAGCCATCTCTTGGAAACTATTAATAATTACACTTTTTACCTCTTCTCAGAGAACCAATCTATGGGGAAGACCGGGGGGACACTTTCCCCCGCTCCTTCACCTTCCCTTTCTCCTTCAGGCTAGTTACAACAGCTCTTGAGAATTTTGAATATCCTTGGGATGTTCAAACCAGCATGGTCCTATTGCTGTGTCTCCTGAATGTGGTTCAGGCCTTGTTTAGGGTTAAACAGCTGTTTAAGAGTACCACCCAGAGATCTACCCCTGCGATAAGCGTTGTAGCTACTCCAACCCTGGTGACAGGCACTGCGGCTAAACCAGAGAACCAAGCCGTGCTGCTATCAGTCACCCCTATACACAAGAAGAAATACACAAGAAAATCAGCTTGTTTAGTGAGGGATGAAGATGAACCAGGGCCATCATGAGAACAGGAGGAGGAAGAGGCAGAACCCATAAATGAGATGGTAACCACCCCATCCCTATCCCTGAGTGAGCTGCGAGACACACAAAAAGATTTCAGCCATTGTCCAGGCAAGTACATTGTCACCTGGCTGCTCCGATGCTGGGATAATGGGGCCAGTAGCCTGGAATTGGAGGGTAGGGAAGCCAAGCAGCTGGAATCCCTTTCTAGGGAAGGGGGCGTTGGCAAAGTGATTGGAGAAGGGCCACAAGTCCTCAGCCTCTGGAGGAGACTTCTGTCAGGTGCGAAGAAAAGGTATCCCTTCAAGGAAGACGTTATGTCACCCAGGCAAGCAGACAACCATGGAGAGAGGTCTCCAGTACCTGAGGGAATTAGCTGTGCTGGAGGTGATTTACGAAAACCTGAACAATGAGCAGTTATCCAAAGATCCAGATGAAGTCAGGTACACGCAGCCCATGTGGTGGAAGTTTGTACAGAGCGCACCATCGTCGCACACAAACTCCTTGGCAGTAACGACCTGGAAAGATGGAGAGGAACAAACAGTGGATGAATTGGCTGGCCAACTCTGGCAATACAAAGAAAATCTCTCTTCCTCCCTCATCTCGGCTGTGGAGAAACTGTCCTGGAAGGTCCAGCAACTCAAAGAGGACATGTCCTACTCCCCACCCATATGGACCAGTATCTCAGCTATTAGGAGTAAGCGTTCCTCTGCTCAAGAGAGAGGATATAGTGGATACACACCACAGGCCACCCTGTGGTTTTACCTGCGTGACCATGGAGAGGACATGAGGAAGTGGGATGGAAAATGTACCTTGACCCTAGTGCCATGGGTATGTGAGCTGCACGGAAAAACAATCACAAAAGGGGATCCTTCCAGGAAAATTGCTGCTCCAGTTTCCAGTAAGCAGTTCCCCAGACAGAGTAGAAGGGCTGATTTTACTTCCGATCTTAATAAAGGGACTTTTGATTTGCATTTACAAGAAGTGAGTAATGAATACTATGACTGGGATTAGAGGGGCCCTGCCTCCAGCCAGGTGGAGGAAAGGGACAACCGGATTTACTGGACTGTGTGGATTCGATGGCCTGGCACAGACCCACAGGAGTATAGGGCTCTAGTAGACACCGGTGCACAGTGTACCCTAATGCCATCAAGCTATACAGGGGCAGAACCCACCCGTATTTCTGGAGTGACCGGGGGATCCCAACAGCTAACTGTATTGGAGGTTGAAGTGAGCCTAACTGGGAATGAGTGGCAGAAGCATCCCATGTGACTGGCCCAGAGGCTCCGTGCATCCTTGGCATAGGTGATCTCAGGAGAGGGTATTTCAAGGACCCAGAAGGGTACCAGTGGGCTTTTGGTACAGCTGCCTTGGAGACAGAGGAAATTAAACAGCTGTCCACCTTGCCTGGCCTCTCGGAGGACCCTTCTGTTGTGGGGTTGCTGAGGGTCGAAGAACAACGGGTGCCAATCGCCACCACGACGGTGCACCAGTGACAATATCGCAGCAACCGAGACTCCCTGATGCCCATCCATAAGCTGATCCATCGACTGGAGAGCCAAGGAGTGATCAGCAAGACTCGCTCACCCTTATGAGAGTAGGACATATCATCTGCTTGATGTAACATCCAGAAAGTCTTAACACTAACATGTCAGTTTGTACGATTTAATATACGTATATATAACATACATATGTGTGTTTGTATCTGTATATATATACACATATGTGGACTAAATAGAAAAGGAAGTACAGTTTAAGCCTGAAATAACTTGTTGCGCCAACTGGTTTTTGTTACAGTTTATTTCTGATTAACATTCAAAATATTTTAACTCTGATTTTTAACACAGTGCCTGCATATTATATACAACAAGACAGAATAGGTTTCTAATTTGTATTTGGCTGGAAAGATGTTCAATAAATCAGAAAAGAAACTACTCTGAAAGAAGTTTTCTCTCCCCCTTTGGTAAAGTACAAGAGAATTCTGCTTAAATGAAGCATACAATTTTAATCAACTGTAACCTAAGAAAAGAAGACAAACAGCTGCTTCTTGTTGATTGGTGAATGTCTTCACCAATGGACTCGTCATTTATTCACTGCTTTCAGTGCAGCCTTAAATTCTGTAAATAAAGGTGTTATCAGTATGCGATATGACTGCCTGCGCATTCGCAACTAAGCAGCTCAGATAATAGATGAAGAATTTGTTTCAAAAGTCAAATATGTGACCTTCACACTCACAGATACATTGTTTTCATCTAATAATCACATTTCCTGTGAAAGGTCAGATCTCTTGTGTGAAACCAAGGGAAAAACATATTTAATCTCCCTAGCTGAAAGATTAATTTCTTGTTAAAAATTATACCAAACTGTGAAGATTTCCCACTCTGAAAAAGGATTCTCTTGTAGAACCACAGACTCTTGTGGGTTGGAAGGGACCTCCAGAGGTCATCCAGTCCAGCCTTCTGGTCAGATCAGATCTAGCTACAGCAGGTTGCTCAAGGCCTTGTTCAGTTGAGTTTTGAAGCTTTCCAGGGATGGAGATCCCACAGCTTCTCTGTGCTCCAGATCCAGTGTTTTACCACCTCATGGTAAAATAGTTTCCTTATATTAAGTTGAAATTTCCTGTCATCCAGAGTGAATGTGTTACCACCCGTCCTTTCATTGTGTGGTTAGGGGAAGAGTCTCTCCACCCTCTCTGCACCCCACGGCCGGTAGCTGAAGGCAGCCCTTAGAGTCCCCTCCTCACCTCCTCTACTAAAGAGAAGCAGCCCATGTCCCTCAGCCTCTCCTGGAAAGCCATGTGCTCCAGCCCCTGGCCATCTCGGTGGCCCTCTGCTTGACTTGTTTCAGTACAGCAGTGTGCTTCTTGTACTTCATTTCTTATTTTTCTAGTCCTTATATTTCTAATCACCAGTGTTGTATCCAACTGTAGCTTTTATTTTTCAAATGAATTGCCTCTGTGAATCCATGCCATGGTGACTGTGGGTATTAAGTGGCTCGGCATGCAGATATGTGTGACCTTTACAAGGAAGTTTAGCAGAGGCGATTTGAAGGGAAAAAATAGTTTTGAAAGCCATTTTTAAGTGCAGATACATTAGTATAAATAGGGAAGTCACAATGGTGAGTACAATTAGGTAATGGTGATTGCATCCGATTGTCCATTTACGCTATGTCAGTGATTTGAGACTGTAAAATATGATTTGTTTGGTTCAACTACTTCACCTACTAACTTGGTACGTTACTGGCTACCTTTCGTCTAGGTATGTATTATAAGTCAAGGAGGAAAAGGGATATAAACATTTTGTACCTGTCATTTGCTTGACCCTGTCTTTGCCCTCCAATCTACTGGGTCTGTCCCATTCTGTCCATACACGCCTTTTCCATCTTAAGCCTTTTATCTCCTTTTTCCTCTTCTCCATAGGTCTTCATTTAGTTGTATTTGTTTTCCAAGCCACAGAGAAGCTCTCTGTTACTTTAATTTCTAGCTCCCCTTTTGGGTTGGGGCTTTGTCCTACTCCCACTTTCTGACTTCTCATTTGCAGGTTTGCAGCGGAGTTGCAGAGTTTTCCAGGAAAGTGTAACATAGTGAGATAGAAGACTTCAATTCAACTTGACAAAATTTTGAGTGGTTTTTTTCTTCTTTCCCTCCTGTTCTTTCATACTTTTTCTCTCTTGTTTTGTTCTCTTCTGTATCTCCTTTTCTTTTCCTCCTCCTTGCAAGTAATTTTAGCAGCTAAGCACTATCACTGTGCTCAATTGTTATGTTCTTATCTTTTGTTTTGCCCTTGCCTCTAGGTTTGTTCTTCGTATTTTTTCTTTTGCAACTTGTTTCTTTGAGCCTTCATTGTCCTTATTTCCTCTCTTCACACATGGAGCGGCTGCTGGGGGCCTCTCCTCTCTACGTGATTCTGGGACTATTCCAGTGTTATGTATTTACCTGAAAAATAATTGCTTTGCATTACCTAGCTAATAAACACAAAGAACTATAAAAATGCAAAATCCAAACATAAGCTTTGGTTTTGTTTTAATAAAATAAGTTAAAATTTATTGGCAAACAAAAGAATACAAACTCTTCGTTTGATCCTATTTTGTTTCCTTTAGAAGGTATTTTTAAGACAGACTCTGAAGCCATTTCCGTCTCCGAAGAAGACCATATCTGAAATATGTTGTCATATTAATATCAGTTCTTATCACAACTTGAACAATATATGACATGAAACATAGCTAACTGAAAATTGTGATATGGGTTCTGTTGTTTGAGTAAGTAAACTGGAAACTAAAAGATAGCAGAACATTGTATTGTGAAACATGAAGATTAATCATCTACCAGCTGTAGCTTAATATTATGTGACTAAAATGAATTTGTCCAACTACTTTTTGGAAAAAATGCTTTGTGCTTTACTTTCTATAGGAGAACCAATGGATGGAGAACAATTCCATTGGCTGTCAGTGTAAACGGCAGGTTTTTACATTCTTCAAGGAGGGTAAGAAAATGTTCTGGTCTAAAAGAACCGATTTAGAAGTGTTAAATAGCATTATTATGTTATTTAAATGTTTTAATAATGGTGTTATATAATGTCCTGTAAATGTTATTTACATTATAATTGCCATTATAATGTTATAATACCATAAATGACATGCTATTGTACTTTCAAAATTCAATTATCAGTGTATCTTCTTTTATATCAGCTTAGCTGTTATATTTGCAAGTTTTAGCTAAAACTTACTCTGCAAGCATTCATAGTGAAGCAAAAGGGACAGAAGAATGGAAGTGGAAAAGACAGGTATAGGGTGAAGATATTTCCTATATGATACATAGAGACTATATGATATATAAACATTGCTGTATGTATCTGGAATTATTTCAATATCTATATTAAAATACATGATGTATTTTTTATGCCATTGCTTTTTCATATCTCGAGATAGTGATTTATAATCTAGTTTAGATCACAGTTAAAAAATATCTTGTTCATTTTTGTCTTGGTTTGTCTGATATTTTCCAGATTTTGCTATAGGTGTTGAAAGTGAGAACAATTAAATGCTCATTCAGACCCCTGGCAGGAGGTTACCGTTCCCTTAGCCCATGCATGGCATTGTGCAGGTTCTCATCTGCTTAGTTAAAGCCACTTAGTTTCATATCCAGTGAATGTGGTTGGAGCTGGTTGAACTTGCACTGAAGTAGATTAGAGTTTGCCTGCAGACTCTCTGGAGGGGATGGTGATTTCCAGCCAGAGAATTGGTATCAAGCAGCTGAGGGATAATAGCGCACGGCCCCGTAGCTGTGTCCAGCACAATTGTGCCTCTGTGCCTTCATGTCCGTGTTGTTCAGGAAACTGGGGGGCTTTGATAATCCGCTTTTGCCTCAGTTCTGAGCACTGAAAGTTGTAGGTCAGAAGTGATGTCTTTTGGATGGGATCTAAAGAGAGGAAACTTTTGCTGTGTGTATTCTTTATGTATTGCTGAAGGTCTGTATGTACTTGGCTCTAACCAATAGTGATTTTTTTCCCCCTTTACTAATCCACGTATGTGTTCTTAGATTTGCAAAGAAAGAAATCAAACAAAATTAATATCTTTATTTTAAAATGTCAGTCCCAAGCTAAACTCTAGCAGACTTCCACATAACACGGGAGCACTGCCAGATAATCAGCAGGCATCCTTTCCTGTGTCAGACCTCTTCACTTCATGTACATTTTGTGAGGGAGTTGCTTGAAGAAAACCTATTTCTCCACATTCAAAAGCAAAGAATCACTGTACATCACTGTACACTGTGCTGTGTGTCCTACTGGTATCTTCCCTTCTTCCCTGAAGGTAGTATTATGCTATTTTCATTGAAAATCCAATGTGTAGTCAAATGCCAGTTTCTGTTTGTTGTAGGTCAGTTTTTAAGTCCCTTTTACTGAAGCATTAAAAAGCAGCAGTTAAGTAGCTCAGGTAGGTGAGTTCAGCGTGCTGGATGTGCAGAAGCACTGTTTAAAAGCATAACGCCCAAGAAAGAGGGAGGTGGCTCTGAATTACATTAATCTGTGTTAGGCAATGCTCTTCATTTACAGAATTAAAGGAATTTTCTGTAGACTAGATGGTACCATCCAAATAATGTCATTTTAGGTCTAGGGTTCTGCAGGTGGGTAATTATGTCTTTAATTTCTAAGCTGTTACTAAACACCACCTCCATCCTGTGTGTAAAAGGGCATCAGCTAGGCAGTCCAACGGCTTAAAGTACAGAACGTCAGCGTAAAGACTGCTTTTGGGATTCAGCAGATGTTTCTTAGTTAAGCTGTAAATCCATAAAAATCCTTGTGTGCTGATTGCTGCATTGTTTGACACCTATTCAACCCTGATGGTTGGCAATCGCAGAACTGATGATCGTGGGGAGGCTGATAAAATTGTTGTTAGCCTCCAGCAATCCTATGCTTAAAACCTGTATTCCTTGTGATGATTTTTGTTAACTGTCTTGGCTTTTTCTTCCCTGGGCTCTGGTCATCCACAGAAGTTACTTCTCCTAACTGCAGCTTGATACTCTTTAGTAAATGACTTGTGTGCATGTTCTGGCAGTGTTGTCATATTTAGTTATCTGGTGGGACAGCCACCCAACTTCTGTAGGTCTTTCCCGTGGAGCATCCATGTGTCTGTCAGCCACCTTCTGCTGATTTTCCCATTATTTTGGTAAACAGTGCTGGTTTTAGTAGGCAGCTTTATGCCTCACATGCAGCTGTGCTGTCCTGCATGGAAATTTGATAAATTGTGCAGGAGGGAATGGTGTTGCTTGGCTTCTTTTGTGACCTGCCCATCATTCTTGGACTGCTTAAAATGTTTCAAGAACTGGTGAGCTCACTCTCTCGAATATATTTTCTTACACATATTGTCCCAAAGTTTTTAAGCTTTCTTCTGCATTCATTGAAGAAGTGGGTGTTATGATTTACTGTCTTTGCTTGAAAAAAAACGTGTTGTGTCATGTTTTCATCTCTGTCAAAGTACATATTTGCAACCAAGGAGCCAGGGTTTGAAAGCTTTCTGAGCTTACGAAGTATTTAAGGTTTTCTAGCTAAAGTCACTGTGCAACTCTCTGTTCAATGGACACAGTGTATTGTAAACCAGGATAGTTACTTTTGCTTGCTGAGATAATGTCTTTAGACTAGATGTCTGAACTGTGAATTGAGTTTACTCACTCAGTCAGTTTGTTCAAGCAGGGTACATGACATGCTTTCAACACTGTCCTATGGGCCTCATGTGGAATTCTTTCTAAAAATCCGTTTTCTGCAGTGTCAGCTGGACTGCGACTCCACAGCTGACTGTTTGAGGATGGCGGTCAGTGATCACACTTGCATTCAGCTTTCAGCTTAATTTGCTTTATTTACAATTTTACTACATATTTAGTAGATGTATTGGTATGGTGTAGAATTATATCAGTGACAGGGTAAGCCAGTATGATACTGTATTTGCAATCACATTATACATTGCTATATCCGAAACAACAAGCCTTTTAATGTGAATTTAACCATAATGTAGCTGACACTTTGCATATTCATTTCCATGGCGGTTGGTCTGCTTACTAGTGGGGTAAATACATCCTAGTACTTGGAAAAGCACTGTGATAAATGTAAATTATTTCTCATTTAGAAATGAAAAAAAAAAAAAACCCAGAAAACGTCAACTATTGGTAACAGGAACTTGGTTTTGACATGATAGACACAGAAATGTTATTTGGCCAAGCACGGCATTGAAGACTCATTAGTTGAGAGAGTCCTACAGTTTTGTTAACTGTAACCTCTGAGAGATAAATGCAGATGATTAAGCACCGATCTGATTTGGGTCTGACTGTAATACACAGAACCGAAAAAAAATATCTGTCTCAGGAAAAAAAGAAGGTTTTATACATCAGCATAGTGAGATTTTTGGAGTAGCTATCCAGCTAGCAGGGGGAAAATTCTCATTACATGTGCTAAATTTTTTGAAAGGCATGAAGTAATACGGTTGCTTGTAATAGCAGGAGGCTGGACTTCAAGACCTGGACGATCTCTTTAAGTCCTGCATTCTTAAATTTTAAGATACATGTATATGTATATATGTCTACTATATAAACATATAGTATTACATGAGAGGTGCTGTGGAACCACGCTGAGTGAGGGACAGGAGAAGAGTCATAGTAGCAGAGGATGTCAGCTGAAAATTGACACAATCATCTGATATTTTCATCATTTAGGAAAATAAGTGAAAGAATAATCTCTGATGAGATACTTCTTTAGCTGGAGTGCTACGATATTATATGGTTCTTTCACAGTATTTTTATTTCTATTACTCTGATAAAAAATTGTTGTATCTATTTTCATTTCCTATTATGGTTAAGGTTTTGAGAACCAGAATGATTTTAAACTAAATGAAGAAGTGGATCGTCTAAGACGCACTGGTGTGGCTAGTACAGTTGATGATGTTGTTGGGAGCATCTGAAGCACACTATTCAATAAGAAGAGAGAAAGGATGAGCGTGAAGATGCAAGACAAACAGTTGTTAGTCTAACGTTTTAAACTTCACTGACACCTTCAGTCAGTCTAATCCTATAGATGCTTAAAGTCCACCCATGACCTTACAACAGACATGAACTCAAGCAAGAGAGGTTTCTGGCTGGATATGAGAAAAAGCTGTTTGCCGTGAGGACTGCCAAGCAGTGGAACAGGTAACACAGAGCTTGTGCCCCATCTTCATCCCTAGAAGTTTTCAAGATCAAACTAGACAAATCCCTGAGCAACCTGGTCTGACTTCAGAGCTGGCCCTGCTTTGAGCAGGAGTCAGACTAGGGGCCTTCTGGGGTCCCTGCCAGTTTTTATGATCCTATGATTAAGCCAGTTCTAGACGTTCACTGAAGAAAAGGTGCAGAGTTTAAGATCTTACCATTTGTGCTGGAGATAATGCTTAACTAGAGAGCTGATGGAGACATTAAACAGCTGGTGAAAGCTGTTCCAGGCACACACACTTGAGTGTATTGAAGCCTGCGAAGAACTATCACAGAGACCTATCTGCTGGGTTTATTTTAGTGGTTAGTGCCACTGACCTCCACCAATAGGTGGTACAGAAATGCAGTAACAAACCTCTGGAGAACAAAACCACCTTAAATACTTTTGCCTTTTAAGTATGAAAATGGTGTTTTAAGAACTTACCTAAGGAGAAAGAAACCTATTTTCAGAGCCATGCTCTGTCTCTTTTGGAAGAGAGGCGTAAGTCCAGGTGCTTTAGGTTTCAGTAGCTTCCAGCTGATATTTGGAAATACAAAGGTCACACCCTTGCAGCAGAGTGGGAATTGAGATTTCAGTAGGAAGAAGAATGACGTTTGGTGTAAAATGTAGATGTTGTAATGACATTGCCTTTCTGAACTAATGGATAGTTAAGGCAGTAGGAGAGTTGAGATTCGAATGTGGATTTTGCAGCGCTTGTTTCTGTGCTCGTTTGTCCTCTTACCCTCCTCTGAAGTGAGGTGACCCTTCAAGAGGTTTCAGAAAGCTCTTAGGAGTGCATCAAGCTTTAAAAATATATTTATGGTGTTATTCCTTGTCTTCACAAGGTCACCTATTTTCAGTTCTCTCACATATTAGAGTTAAGCTACCATTGGTACATCTTTACTCTTATTTATCAGAAATTTACACAGTAGTGAACACACTTAAATTTTTTTGAACAGTGATAATGATGTCCTGGTTTTGCAGCAGGTTAATTTCCCTTTCTTCTGTATTTTTAATATTATAGCCTGATGTTAGCTACTTTTGCTGGTCACCTGGATATGGTTAAGTACCTGAGATCACAAGGTGCTTCTTGGGAAGCCAGGGATCTGGGAGGCGGTACAGATTGGCGCTGGGCTGCAGGCGGAGGACGTTGTCATGTTATTGAATGGAGGACTGATGATGGCTGAGATGTAGATGTTTTATCTATATGTTTTGCAGAGAAGACAGCATTGTCCTGAATGTGAAGAGGTTAATCTTTTACACCCGTGTTAGTCCTGCACTAATACATTTCTGAATCCTTTGGGCAAAGGAGTGTTGCTGCTTAACGGAAACTTATTTGCCTGAAAGGATTGTGACAATGGCATGGGTTCAGAAGAGTGAAGAACTGTGAGAATGACGGAAAAATGCAGTAGTGGATAAAACCCTGCTAATATAATAGCAATAAATAGAGTAACCTCTAAGACTTTAGGACAGTGATGTTTCCATTGTAGTGGTTTGCAATTAGATCTCTCCTCTTTAGCTATCTTTAATTAATGGGAATTAATAAGGAACAGGGAGTAAGGGCAATTTTCTCATTAGTAGTTGATACAGGATATAATAGGGAACCTTCCTTGCCTATAATTGCACATTTTTAGTTTTAATAAAAGTATGGTATTTTATTTGCAGGCTTCCATGAAACAGGAGATAGGCAGGATTGCTTGTTTTTGGTTTCACATCCTAGAGAGACACAAACATGCATTAGCAAACAAAATTGGACATATTTAGTAATGGCTCAGTAAATATTAGCAAATGGATGGTATAATTTAATCAACATGGTTGCAGTTGATAAGGTGTTGAAAAGCTCTGCTCAAGACTGCTGGGAGGCTAAATGAAAAGCTGAAGATTCAGAGATAAGGATTGATGGATATAATGTCATTCTAATTGAGAACAGTGGAGAACCTAAAGCACTGAGAAATTAAATTGATGACCTGTAAAACAAGCTTAGATTAAGAAAAAAAAATCAGACTGATAGAGGCTCCTGCAGGAGCGCAGACAGAGCATAGGGCAAGAGAAGACTGGGTATGTGCTGGATAAGCTTAAGTTTTGCCTAATGGTTTTTTTAAAGATAGTCAGGATAATATCTGTTATAATAGTATAGGTGTCATTCAAAACATGTATACTGTGGGATAGAATTTAATCTTGTATTTCTTTTATAGAATTGAAGGTGAGGCTGGGTTTTTCTCTCCCCTTACAAATCCCCTTTCTTCCCAGTGCCATCTTGTTTGGGAGCTGTGAGTAGTGCTGAGATTCTCCGTCCCTCAGCTCACATCACTGCTCCCAGCATTAACCTGAGCATATGGTTACTCAGTTCTGGCAGTTCTCTGGGGTGAGGGAGAAATGCTGCTTGACTGTCTTTGGAAGAGGGTAGGAGGCTATAAGCTATGAAATGGAGATTTTCTGTATGTAGCGATGTCCCCGCTCTGGAGAGCAGGATGGAACAGAGCACCCTCATTATTTACCGGGTGTTACTGTCTCAGCCATCAGTAGGTTACCAGAGTTTCTGTCTTAATAGCTTTAATGCTGCTGTATATTTGTTATACTAGTAATTTTATGGCTAAGGTGCTTATAATTATATAATTTTTATTACTTAATGAATTTGTAATGCTGTACAGTACAACATGTTATCCATGCTTATGATTTGATGCTTTTAGATGAGAAGGAAGAAAAAGTTATTTACTAGGAACTGCAGTTCTCTGGGAGGCACTGTCCCTCGACACGCTCTGCTGTGGGTGAACATGTCTTGAAAGGGGAAGTTGGGAAAACCTTCTGTTTAGCAGTACCTGCTGAGGCATTTGTCTTGACTCCTTTCATGCTGTTTCCAGAGTATAAAGGGCAGTAATGTTTCTTGTTCCTCAAAAGACAAGAGACTTTGAAGAGAAAGAGCAAGATGCAGGGTAGCGCCTCTCCAAGAACTGTATTGCACTGGGAAATAACCTTTCCTCTTTAAGCTTTTGCCCATTTTCTTGTACTGTGGTTGACTTTGGGCTGCTGTTGGAGATGAATATAAATTGGAAAACTGCCAAATTCAGCACATTCTCTGGAACTTCCCTGCAACCATAATGTTTTTATTGTTGCATTTCTGCATCCTCAGTGCTTGGAACAGACACATTCTATAAGAAAGGCATTGAAGTTGCTTGGTATCTGATGACACGAACTCCGTTCACCATTAATAAAATTGCTGAACCAATTTCGTATCCATATCTAAAGCATTCCGAGACTCCAGTGACTACACTGTCACTCAGGATAGAGACTGTTATGGCTTTTGATTTCCACTCTGGCCACTTCATAGACTTCTATAGAAAAGTTGGTTGTTATTTTTTGGTGTGGAGGGCTTGTAGCTGTACCCATTCTAAAGGAGTCAGATGGTGAATGTGTTTACTTGGGTGAGTTTCTGATAGCACTAATTGAGCCCTCAGGGAGACCTTATCCACATTAAAAAAAATTTAAAGGATCTGTGATTAGAATTTGGTGCTGGGAAAAGTACTGGCTTTCCAATAATGATGTTTTTTGGACAGAAGGAATTATCAATACTCATCATTGGCAGAAGTGGTGAAATAAGAAGTGAGTAAGGTTAAGTTAAAGTTCCAGCAGCAACCACACCTCTTGTTGGAAGAAATGTTTTGTTACAGCCTTCAGAAACTTTGGTATGTTCCAGATGGGAGGAATGTGAACAGTCAGTGCTGAGATGGTGTTCAGGTGCAGCTTCACAGAATGAACAAACAAGGTCTGAGGGCATTTCAATAGTCGAGAAAAGTCAAAGCTGTAGGAGAAGAGAAATCTGAAATGTGAGCATACTGAAAAAGTAATTCATCTATTCCAATCAATCCATTTAACTATCTTTCCTGTTATTTATGGTAGTGCTTCTGGAGATTATTGATGTACATCTGAGGTTGCAAAGCTTCGTGGCAGAAACTACAGACAAAGGGTGGGGGGAAGGAAAAAAAGAGATTCCTTAGAGGGGTTTGTATACAATCTTCCTTTGTAATCACCTTTAGGTTTGGGATTGGCTTGAATGGCTGAAAAAAAATGGTCTGACAAGAGAATTGTGCCCCAGCAAAATTTGTGCTGCTGTACCCTGGAGTGGAAAGCTGACACTGGGAATTACTCAAGTAGTAAATCTGGAATTTGGCTTTATACTCTGGCCTGGCATAGCAAATGAGCTGTACCCACAGCGTGCTTCTAGGGACCTGGGGCTCTCCTCACTTACAGAAGTGCCAAGTGTGCCCATCTGAGCCAGGCACAGTGCTGCCGTGGGAATGACTCGAATCTGCATGCTTTGGAAAAACAAAGATAATGCTCAAAAGACAGGCATGGCTGAAATAAGAAGGGAAAAAGAAGCTCATTCATCTAGGGGATTTAGATAAAATTGGCGAGGGGAGACATAAGTCTGTCAAAAAGACAACAGAGCACAAAGAGGATACAACAAAAAGAAGGAATGAATGACAGAAAAAGACCCAAAAATGATAAAAAGGGACTATGTGAAGAAAGGGTATGCTGGATGTGGGAGGGCCAAGATGGTACAGACTATCTTGAAGAGAACTGAGTAGCAAAATGTGAGTGTGAATGTGCTTATTACAGGGCTGCGAAGGTGCACGTATGTGCTGCGTGGGCATTGCTAAGACAGAGGGATCTCTGGGCTCACCGGTGGGTTGCAGTATGTGCACTCCCTCAGGCGACGGGTAAGGATACCTGTGCTTGAAAGTGGAAATGCAAGCTTCAGAAGATTAAAAGTATACGAATCATGAAAGCTATTGTCCTGTAGTTTGTTATGTCTTACTGAATGCTTGAGAATATTGGAATTTTATGTAATCTCTCTGCTCTAGTAAATCCAGAGGATTTTCTGTCTTTGGATCTGTTATTTTTCTTTAATTTAGATTAGTAATTTAAGGTAATGGGTTGAAAATAATTGGAAAGGAAGGAACAGTCCAAAATTTATCCAAAACACATTTTTAGGAAAAAGAATTGTAAGGACTGAATGTATTCATTGAATGGATATATTTTTCATACATTCCTAATGCACTTTAAAATTATGCTAATGATAAACAAGGAGGAGTTTGATTAATTTTTGCAGCTGTTCCTGACCTATGTTTTTATATAAATATCTAAGTCTCATGCAGACTACTTGGGCATTACCGAAAAATTCTTTCAGACCATCTGTTTGATGCAGTTTCCAAGTTACTAGGCTTTACTTACTGCCAAAATCAAATTAATAGTTTCTGTACCAATCTAATGACTCTGCGTTGCATCCTTGTGTGGGCTGTAAGTAGCAACAGGGGTATTAAAGTGCTTTGGTACTTTATGCTTTGTTAAAACCTAAGTCTCTACTTTAATGCCAGTCACCAGCACCCCGGATTAGATCAGTATAGGACATAGATTATACTTTTCAAAGAGGATTTAGGGTTATTTTTTCAGTATGTGCTCCTTGGACTCCAGGAGAAAGTTCCCAGGAGTGCGGCTGCAACAGCTAACTGTTGAGATTGTTTTCTCAGGTATTTTTTAGGATCTTATTTCTGATGTTGATGATTCTGCAAAGTATTGATTATTATGGTTCTCCTTCAAGTCTGTAATCATGGCTGGGGCTGCACAGTATGAATGCATGTTGGCGTGTGGCAGGTAACATAATGCAGCTCCTCTGAAGTGCTCTTCTTAAAACTTACAGGCATCAGCATTAAATAATCAAGGAGAACTAGTTCTGTTGCTGCTGGAAAGTGGAGTAGCAACTGCTGTTAAAAATGAGATAGCTGAAGTAAACATAGGTTTCTCTCTTTTTTATTTTTGAAAGGAATATGCTATTGTTTTTGTCTTTCAGTATTGTAAAGGACTCCTGGCAGACTGGAAGTTTTCACAGGCAGATATGAATAATTTCTAAATATTGATTTTGTGGCTCTTTTTTAAAATGTATTTCCTTCTCCATTTTTTATGATCTTTTGTTTGTTTGGAGCTTGGTCAATTTGTTAGAAGACAGGAAGAAAAAACAAAGGGAAAAACTGCTATTTCCCTATCTTCCAGCTCAGAGATGGGTGACTCAGATAACTGAAAGAGGGTGGGCTTTTTCCACCAAGAAAGTGAAAATATGAATACTGGACCTCAGTTAAGTGCTGTAACTTGCCTGTTATATTATTAACTTGCCTGAATACCTCTAGTATTCAGTTTTCTGGGTCCTTGGCACTCAATAAATTGCAGAGCTCAGCCTCCTCTTCAGCACGTTCTCCTGTATTTAAGTGTATCGATGGGATTTACAATCACTGTTTTCTTATGACAAAACCAAAAACCTCTTGCATGCAGAGTTAGATGTCAAGCAAGAAATTCAAATAAACAAACATGCTTTTTGGCATTCCCCTGAGGATATTGCAAACTGTCTTTAAGCTGCTGGAAATTAAATGCTGAATTATGTTTTTTTCTTCTCTACTGCTTCCCTCTCTTCTTCAAGACCTTTGTTACTTTCATGACTGTCCCTTTAGTAAACAAAAAACTAGCATTTCTTACCCAGCCTTGTTAATACTCATCTTTAAATTTTCCAAGGAGATGCTTCTTTACTTCAAATCCTGAGCACAACGTTTGTGCAGCAAATTTAGCTTCAGCTCTAGAAGTGAAGAATATGTTCAAGATGTTAGGGCATCTAATATTCTTTCAGAAAGTGTATTAGGCTACAGCTAACCTGATGTATCTTTGTAAAAAAATATACTTTAGCTTTTGGCTTTCAGAATTAAAAAGTAATTTACAACTTTTAATAGTAAAATAATGTGATATAAATGACCTGAGCTCTTTTGACCTGCATGACAGTAACACTGATGGGAAGGTAAAAAAGAACTGCCACTGTTCAATTCTACTCAGAAACAGACACTCTTCGCTTTGAAGATGTAAAACCTTTATTTTTGCATTTGACTTAGCTTGGTCTTGAATAATGCCTTAATTTACTTTAAATTATTACATTATTGTATGTAGGCTATTATTGTATGTAGCCTCCTCTGAAAGAGGCATTGAATAAAACCTTAGAGGAAATGATATTTTTATATCAACACATTTTTAGTAGGAGGCCATGTTGATTGAACAGAGAGAGAGAAATGGTTTTTAATTCCTGTAGACCGGTGAGGAATATCTGTGTTTTAGTAGAAATAGCATTAAATTTTCACAGTGGGAGGACTGCGTAGAAGGTAATAAGACACTGTAAAGTTTCAGAACAGGGCACAGAAATTATATAAGTTAACTCATCTTAACCACTGCTAGTATTTGATGGCATAGAATAGCATTTAAAACATTTTTAATGCATTATAATTCTTTCCAGTTTGTAAAATGAAATGTTGTGGTACTCTTAGGTACTTGATTTGTTTTGAAATGGCCATGCTGCCCGGCACCCAAGGAATAACTTGTACAAACGTACAGGGAAACTGTATGTCAAAATATCAAGTTTGCTCCAAGAAGAGGTAACTTTCATTTTTTGATAAAGTCTAGTCAATATTTGTTACCTTTCATGATAATGAAAAATGCCATGTGGCATTCTCTTTACTTCTTATTTGTTATGTTTTTCCCAAAGATGCTTATCCTAGCAGTCCTCAATACATCATTGTTTTAAGCCATGATATGGATAGGTTGCTAGAGCAAATACATTCAAAGAAAAAGACTATTGGAAATTGAAAGTGGAAATTTAAATGCAATTAAAAAAAAAATCCATAAGTTACTTGAACACTTTACAAGAATAAAGCTTCTAAAATTGTTGCAGAAACATTTTACTTTACTAGGGATTATACTAGTATCTCCCTGTGATATTACTTTACTATCTGCTTCTTATGGATAGATGGCTTCAGAAAAAGGACAAAGGACCATATTTCTAGGATATGCTTTCATCTACTCCTTTTTTTAAGGTCATTTTTAAATCAAGAAATATTTCTAGCATTCCTTCCATTTCGGGGTAGTATGTGCAAGGAAAACTCTGTTAACTCAGCATTTTAAAAACAACAACCAAAACCTTCCAAAGAAGCCACAGCAAATTATGGAGCCCAGTTAATTCTTCTTTATGTGATGCAGACTTCAAACTATAGCAGGTTTAGGAAGTCTTCACAGAAACCTGGACAGGGAGAAAGGAGTGCAATTTGACCAGAGCAGGAAATGGGGAGGAAACAAGCTGGGAGGATGCGACTGAGATCAGAAACCTGCTGCCTGGGAACTGGGAATGGCAGGCAAAGAGACCTGGGCTGGGTCACGGAGATTGGGAGGGAGTCAGAAAGTCAGTCTGGCTGCGATGGAGCCAAGCTGCAGGATTTCTGTGGTCCGCTTGCTAGCAGCGAGCATCTGTGACACTGATAATCAAATACATGCTTTGGTTTCTACCCACTGCTGCTTGTGGAAGGCCATCTATTGGTGCTGCTCGTTACAAACAATGGTGGTCAGGTAGAGTCAGGCATGCCATAAGGTATGATTTCTGTGTTTTCAGGGTTTAAAAAGTAGTCTTACATGTCTTTATATTAAGTAACATCAAGATTGCAAAGTCAAGCATTGAAAAATGCAAAATTAAAGTTGCTTTTTTTAAAAAAAAATACAGTCCTTTCCTCCAAGTAAAGCATTATCTAATATATAGCACAATCGGGTATTTATTTTTTCACATGTCATTCACACAGAAATAATGTAAAATAAAAGTAGTGGTACATACACATTGCTTACATTTTCCACAATGGAAAGGGTCTGCAGGTAATGATTTCCTTGCTCTTGCAAATTTGCCATGCCTGCAGAGCAGAGAGATGGAAGCTTTTTAAAATTGCTGGCATGCTCACACACAGCTGAAACACAGCTAACGTGAGGCCATTCAATGCCATACGCTTAAAATCTTGAAAAGTGACCTGTCTAGTGTACTTGCCCAAAACTAATTCTGGCCCATGGAGAAGCAGGTAAGCTACTTCTGCAGTACTGTTTCCGCTCTGTAATTGCTCGAACAAAGGCTGGTGTGTGAGACTTTCTGCTTAATGGTAGTCACTTTATATTCTGTGTCTCTGTACATGCTCTTTCTGTGCTCAGCTCTTTCTGTGGTTTTGGTTTGCAGGACAGCCAATGCACCTAATGGCTTTTTTCCTGAATGGGATGCTTTTCTTGGTTTGACTGATGTTCTTCTCTTTAGCAAATCCTTTCCTTTTTCAATTCTGTTTAAGAGAAGGAAAATGTCCTGGGAATATGTGCACATAGAAACATCAGTGACATGCCAATGAAAAGTACAAAGAAAAAGGCAATCTATTGCATAGTAATTTTTTTTATTTGATATCTGTACTTGAAGCAGCGAGAACTTACATGCAGAAAGGTGCCCTTTTCTCTTAGCACTTTTTATTTTCCGTTGAGGAAACCCTGGCATTTTCTTAACCATTTCGGTAATGACATAGGCAAAACACCAAATACAATTAAGAATGTATTTGTGGAGGGATAGTACTTAAGAATGAGCAGATAGTTCAGCTGTCGAGTTACCAGATGGTGTTTGCTGGAAGCACCTTCAAGTGGAAGATTCTACTAGAAATGCACACCTAAGTTAAGACCTCCTGCATTGGTAGAAACCCGCTACATAGCATAGATTATGAAAAGGGACTGAGGGAAGACCTTATCGCTCTCCACAGCTACCTGAAGGGAGGTTGTAGGGAAGCGGGTGTTGGACTCTTCTTCCAAGTAACTAGCGATAGGACGAGAGGGAATGGCCTCAAGTTGCGACAGGGGAGGTTTAGATTGGACATCAGGAAGAATTTCTTTACCGAAAGAGTGGTTAGGCATTGGAACAGGCTGCCCAGAGAGGTGGTGGAGTCGTCATCCCTGGAGGCGTTCAAAAAAGGTGTAGACATGGCACTCCAGGGCCTAGTTTAGGAGGCGTGGTGGTGTTGGGTTGACAGTTGGACTTGATGGTCTTAGAGGTCTTTTCCAACCCTAATGATTCTATGATTCTATAAAAATGGTATGCTGGTTTATCTCCGTTCATACTGCAAACAGTCCGTAATGACATATTAAACAGTTAATTACTCACCACTCCTAATTTTTTTTTAACAATAGCGCCTTTTCAAATAAAAAATATGCTTTGTATTTTTAGATAGCCCACCTTAAGGTGTTTTTAAAATGTTTCTGTTCCTCCTCTTAGTTTGATTGTTTACAACCATAGGAAACGCTTTGTAATGTTATATTTAAAAATACATAAAATTATTCTTGTGCTGATGCTATGCACCAGAAAGTTGTGTATTCATAAGTACATTAAAGGATATAAATTTAGATATATAAAAACTAGACACGTAGTAAAGCATTAAAAATTTATTGTTTGCTTGTACAGACACACAGTACCTGCATATTTCTTCAAAAAAAAAAGGAAAAAAAAAGAAGAGAGTAATAGAAAAGAAAGAGATCTTTGTCGTGATGATGATGTGGGTATTCGATTTCTGAATTAACTGAATTCCAAGAGTTCAAAACTTTATCTCAATATGCTCTAGGTTTTTAATGCTTCTCTCTTAAAAGGATGATGTGAAAAGAGCAGCTGCCTGTAATGTATGGGGCATCTTTAACTTTTGGTAATGTGCAGTGTAGTTATCTGGAAAGACGGTCTGTGTGCAGAGTGAGTTTTAGCAGTACTGAGTTTAGAATATTGTGTTTTGGAGAATGCTTGTAAGATAAAGAATGAATTTGTTTACTGCTACATGGTAATTTATAGTTAAATTAAAAAATACTCTTATTTGATTGGACGTTAATAAAACAGAATTAGTATTGTATACAGAAATGATCAGAAGAAATCAGAGTTGAAACTAAGGAAAAAGCTATCTATCTGTTTCTTTTCTGAGCTTTTGAAAAGGCTCTCAAAATATTCCAGGAAATTAAAAATAATCTTGCTACTCTGATAATTGATAGCTCTTTAAAAAATCTAGGAATACTGAAACTGGGAGATTTGATGGGGAGAAAGAGGGTAAATATGCAATTTTCTTTTTGTTTACTGCATGTTTATTCATTTTCTTTGATTAGCACAAGAGCAGCATTGTCATGCAGTGCTTTAGGGAGAGCCCACTGTTCCTGCCTTGCCTCTGGAAAGGGGACTCGTCTAGATCTCATGGTGAGTAGGCAGGAGGCTGAAATATGTGTATGGAAGAAGAAGACAGAACGGAGAAGTAGACATCAGCACGGTCTGCTCGGAAGACCTCTCCCATGAAGATAAATTGAACACTACAAAAACCTGAGGATTTAAAGGATGATGGATCTTAATTTTTAAAGGTGATTTAAAAGTTAAAGTTTGCTGAGCATAAAGATAAATGCATATATTATGACAGGACTTAAAGCCTGTGCTGACAGCACTTCTTTGTAACCAGATACTACAAGTCTGTACACTGAGCAGCTACCACAGAGCAGCAAAGGTGGAATTTCACATCCTGGTCTATCCCGTGGTAATTTGTTTGCTTACACAGTCCTTAGGAATGTAAAACCATTCACCTGGTTTTCACGATGGAATTTTACATGACATCTGCATGTCTAACCATAAAGGCACTAATTTGGTATGAAAACATCACACAGCCAGCTACTACTCACATCTTGGGGAAAAAAAATGCACCAAAACAAAAGAAGTATTTGATAGCTTGGGTTTGTTGGTTGGTTTTTTTTTTTTTTTCCCCCCCTCTAAAAGCTACAGAGCCTTTTCTGTCTGTAGTATTTGGCATCTGAATATGTATAAATATATTTGCATATCTGCTAATTGGAAAGATTCCAGATTACATGACTGTTGCATACATTGCACCCACTCATCAGTTCTGCTATGAAAAAAATCACTTTGCCGTGTGCCGGTAAATGCCTTGTGCTGGTTTCAAGTAATGGTAGTCATTTTTACAGGACGTTCGGGTTTGCTTGCCCTTGTTTCAGATAGGGAATTACATTTTTTTTCCAAACGGCTAGAAATCTCTAGCTTTAGCCATGTCTAACATAAGATAGTAACTTTGTTAGATAATATGTACATATAATCATGCACTTGTAACTGTAAAACTACATTCCGTGTCACTGGATACATGCGCTTCAGCTGCTTGTTTTAGAAAAATGTTATTAAATTTTTCTGCTTAGTGATCAGTTTTTAGTAGTTAGTTCACAGCTTGTTCAAATATATTCTTTCCCAGATTGTGCGCACGCGCTCTCTCTGTCTCTCTGAATTGTTGAAGACAGTAAAAAGTATGACATTAACGGTGCTCTATCGCCTCTGGGCTCCTGCTGCTCAGCTGCAGAGGCCAGGGATGTCCTCTCACACCCCATCCACGATGACTGGCTGGACTTTCTTCCTTCAGCAGCAGCATATGTGATACCAGGCTGCATGTGTTGATGCTCGTGCTGTTCGTCAGCTCAGGAATACACTAACAGCCAGGTATGGGGCTCTTTGAGGGATACAAGCCAGTGAGTAAGACCATCCAGGCATTTTAATCTAAAAATTCTGCTGTGCCGGGGCTGGGGACACCTACCCAGC
This sequence comes from Fregata magnificens, assembly GCA_013389945.1. NCBI lineage: Eukaryota > Metazoa > Chordata > Aves > Suliformes > Fregatidae > Fregata > Fregata magnificens. Next base: position 69,873 of record WAAD01027722.1, read on the forward strand.
GTCCTTATCAACATTCTTCTGCTGTCTCCCTCCATACACGGAAGAGCATTTGTGTGTGTGTGTTGTTTCTCTAGGGGGGAAGAGGCACTCACCTGTATGTCCGACAGGTTCTCAGCATCACCTGAGAAGCGTTCTAGCTTTGGCGTGCTCGGCTCCGCAGGTCTGTGGGCTGTTCTGGACTCAGTGTTAGTGAGATGGCTGCTGGCAATTACAGGGATAGGACTGGGTGCCCTCTATGGATCCTTCTATTTCTAGACTTGTAAGACTGCATAGGTGGGTCACGTTTATTTTAAACTTAAAGTTTACTTTAAAGCTTTAAGTTTATACACGTGCTAAGTCTTACCTAAGCTAGTGCCATTAAATTCAGATGTTAGAACTGCTGATGCAAACAGATATTACAAACTTTTTAGTAATTTAATTCACCTTCTTCTTTCACTACTTACAGTTTCACCTTACGATTTTCAGTGGTTATCAGAAACATTTTGATACAGCGTGATGACTTGTCATTCTGAAAATGGGAGTATTCAAACAAGCGAACTGAGATCATGTCTCTACTTCAAATTGAGATGCCCTCTCACTCCCCCATTTTAGACACAAAGCTACTGTTGACAGGAAGAAGTTAGTGTTTTAAGTACCAAATATCTAAAATACATAAAAAGCATTGTTTTGGTTTCAGCTGCATTGCCAAGCCTAGGATACTCTTGCAGTGACTCTCCATACCTAAAGCACTGTTGTTGCTATCAGGGTTGCTTTAAGAACTGAAATGCTTTTGCGAAGCATTTACTTGTGTTTTATTTTGCTGTTCAGCAACAAACTAAACTACAGTTTATTTTGGTTTATTTAGATTATCCATAAACATGAGTGCTGTATTGCTACAATGGGGAATAACTGGGAAAATTAAATACAATTACACTTACTGAAATGAGATCCAAGTTTCTGTCAATGCTTTTATTTTTGCTTAAAGAAACAAAAACTACAAGCAATGAAGAAACTAACCCATATAAGGTAATAGTTCCTTCTCCCTCTATTTCAACTGATATTTGAAAATTGTTTTTATTACAGCATAGGTGAAACAACTGTATTCAGAAGTGCTACTGGGAAGGTACAGAAGAGATGAGATGTAATGCTACCACATAGCAAAGAGATTAAATTTTTTTCCCGTGTCTTAGGATAACCAAAGTCTATGTATTAAAATATGCATTTTGATTTGAAAATTAAGAAACCCAGAACAATATTTTAGAAGTTAAATACAAAACAGTAGTAAATATGCAAAATACAGTTGATAAGCAGAGCGATGAGGCAAAAGAAATAAGTATAATAGTTGATTCTTAAAATGTAATTCTTTGTAACGCTGGCTGGGCTTCCCCCCACCCCCTGCACGTAATGTATGGTCAGCCTAAACAGGACAGCTATGCAACATAGTGAGATGGTACTACCGTACACAGTATAGTTGAACTTAATTACCGAAGCATCGAAAAGGTCGTGACGCTGGAAGGCCTGATATCTGCATTAATATGTACTAACCGTATTGTGTCTGAGGAAAATGAGGTTAAAAAAAAAATACAGTTTTATGATATACAGTACTTCTTCAGTAAGAGAACTTGCCCCAAGTGAATACATCCTCTTTCAGCTCAGATTTCTCGACGATTTCAAACAGTAATGATGTGAAAACTGAAATTACAGTACAACTGCCGACACGGAGCGATACTTTGGTTAAATACATGTGTTACACATCTGTGTGCAGATATCGGGCATTTCACCATGTTCCAGAAGAGATTTTTTTACCCTGACATATTTATTCAAAAGTTTGTTATGAACCGTTGAGATTGAGTTGTTTATACATTTGATTTATCCATGAGTATCAGCACTCCTTAAAGAATAGATCAAAACTAAACACTCTACATAGGACCAATAGAGCGGAATTATTCAAGTTCAGTGAAATATTACAAAAAAGGCTTCCTTTTTAGGAAAACTCAGCTATGGTAAAAATATCTACTACAGTGCACTGCACTGTAATAAATATTCAACATAAATTAATAATTTACAAGTACCTGAGCAAGTATACAGAGCACCATAGCACAGCACAGCACCAAAGGCAGTAGCTCAGAATTCTTAAAAATAATGCTGTTTTAAACATTAAAAATTCTAAGTATTGTCATAAAAATGAACTCCAGCTGGAGTTTAAAGATAGTGCAAACTTCTGTCTTCACTTTTTAAAATAAAGGTGTCAGATTTTCTAGTCATTTCACATCAGCAGTGTTGCTGGACCTGGATACGTGCGGTGGATGCTTAGGAGCAGGTCTGTCGGAAAGAAAGAAAAGAGCAAATTGTTATTTCGACTTTTGTTAGTTCTCACTGCCAGCATCATGCTTGAGGCACGAAGATGAACGGTAAACCCTCTTGAGAAAATTAGCGAAGCTAACGTCACACACGTAGCATAGGACTCTCATACTGGGAGGAGATCAGAGGTGTTACTATCCACACAAGTCCCACCAAGAAGCGTAAGTGGTACCAGCAGGCTCCTTTTTTGCAGTTCAGGTGTTAATTGCTGCTTGGGCAGTGGGATAAGCTAGCTCAATGTTTCAGGTGTTGTTTGTTAAACTCTTTATTTCTTTGGGTGCTCATCAGTTTTGCACCTCTTCAAAAATGCTACTTAATGCTGTAGAGTAGCAGTTGGTTTCAAAAAGTTGTAGTAGTCAGCTTGAAATATTATTACTTTCAGAATACCTTACTAGGATGGACAGCCGGGAGCTCAACCAAAGTTCACTCTCGCAGTCTTTTTCCTAGAAGTATTAGGAAACTAACTTGACCCTATTTTTAATTTTTCTGAGCAATGTTAAGTGCCTCACTAGTGGAATTCCTGTAGCCAAAAATACTACTTTTATCTTCCTTGGCCCTCACTTTTTATTCATAGGACACTGAAGAATATTGGGTAAGAAAATATCATTGACCGCCCATTAACATTGAGCATAGTTCTTTCACTCCCAGATTATGTTTTTTCAACATCCTTTTTTTTTTGAAGTGTACAATTCATGTGCTTTCTGAATGTTTTGGGTGTTATTTTCAGATGATATAAATGGATGTTCCATTGTGAAACATGTGAACGGAAAATTGCTCTTATTGGTGGTTGATCTCAACAGCATTCAGTTCTCAGCCTAATTCTGTAGGTGGTCTGAGTAGGAAATTTTTCTCTGCAATGGCTTTGTTTCTCTTGAAATTGGTGCTTATTAACTCCTTTCTTTTGCAAGGAATTGTATTTATTGGGCACTTTTTGTAAATATGCAGCCAGATGCTTACAGTCAAACCTTCATACGCAGCATAAATTCTCACGCTTGTGTGGAAGTGAGTGCAATTGTGCCGATATCCTCCCAGTGAGAATCAGTCCGATACCGTGTGCTTTTATATAAGCAAATAGAAAATGGTTGTTACGCAGCTCTCAGCAGTAGTTATAGCAGAGCATGGTTACTCAAGACATTTTAGACCTCTCATTGAACAAAGTGCTATAAATCAAGCCATTTTGATTAGGAGAACCAACCTTACGGGAGTAATGTGAGGCAGAGCTTTTGCGTGTCCAGGCACTGCTGTGCATGCGCTGTTATAGCGCGCTTTGGTCAGAGGGTCTGCTGGCAGCGGCTTCCGAGGAGGGTTTGGTTTGTGGTTTTCCTATTATAAAACATAAGGTCACATTAGTCTTTGGAATTGACATAACGTACTTAACACAGCAACAACTGTGTTAAATTGAAGATAAGTTCGGAGTAGCTGTGACCAGATATATTCAAATGAGTAAGCCATAACTTGTTTTTAATAAACAGGCACTTACATTTTAAAACAAAGGTTTAATACTGTATTTTAATGGTTTTGTTTCTTTTGATTCTTTTCTCCAGAAATAATAGGTGCATTTATACTGGTGTTAATGATTAATTGGTGGTAAATAAAAACAACATGGTCTGAATATATATCATTGTAAAAGTAATTATATAGAAAGATGGAAATCCTAGAAATGACTTTAAAATGCAAGTTCAGATGGCCACAGAAACAAACTGCTCAAGTCCGGTTTGAATTGGGAGCATCTGTGGAATTTTTTTTAGAGATGCTGCTGTGCTTTCATTCTGCGGAATTAAATGATTCATTAATAAAGAACAGAAGTCATCTGCTGTCAGGCATGAGCTAATGTCTCTTCTGTGTGGTCCTTGAAACACTGTAAACATGGTAACTTGTCTATTTGTGGTCTTCATTTTGAAGGACTGGGATAGATTAAGTAACTTGCTCAGGGCACACAAAAACTCTCCAATATATCCAAAACCTCACTTCAGATGCTTCTACTACTTGAGCTGCATAGTCATGCTTTGTTTAAATAATTTTACTCTTTACTATTAGTTTGCCGTAACTATCATTAGTAAAGTTGACCAAAAAGGAACAAGAAGGGCTTACAAGCATAATCTAGTTAAAGATCCCCTGAAAGATGTAACTAAAACAAGCAGAGGCATGAATTGCCCATGAATAACGTACAACTTTTCATGATTTGTTTTGAGCATCCCTTTGTTTTCTTACTTTTCATGGTAAATGCTTGCTCTTTCAAGAAGAAAATGCAGGTTGACTGTCAGTAGGCATTTTGACAAAGAAGAAAATACAGAGCTTAAGTAAACCTCATATGTAGTCATGTCAAATTTACCACAAACTACATTTTAAAGCTGTATACAATGTCCCTTTTCTTTTTCACTATTGGCATGACATGTACTAGTTCTTGAGTGAATGAGAAATAGCAACATGAAAAAAATGTTCTTATTTTAACTTAATGTTGTAGCCAAATCTCTCATTTAATATAAAAATTAGTCTCTACTATCATCTGGAACTGCTTCCGCTATAAAACAAAATAAACGTTTTGCTATGAGAAGCTTGTCTGTGAGCTCTGTCTTCGGGGGGAAAAAAAAAAAATTGCAAATATTCATGAAATAATTGGGCCTGGCAAATGATGCAATAAACAGCATGCTTGTAAATACTCCATGTAGCTTTATCTCATAGGGCTATCCTGTTGAAAGTCACAGAGTTTAATTAAACAGTAGCAAAGGAAGTTCTTCAAAACATGATCATTTCCCGCGATACAGAACTAGAACCTTAAAACTATCAAGAGAAGAAATCTTACCATCAGGATTTCTTAACCAAAGTTTACTTTGTGCACTAAATTTCTTACACAATGAAATCTTAACGTGTGTGTTTTGAAGTGAAAGATACCGGTTTGGAACAAGTTAGATCACAGCAGAAACTGATACTTTTTAAATAACTGAATTATCTCGACAGTAAAATATAAATTTAAGTTGCTTCTGTAATAATTTTCTTAAAAGTAATACTGTTTATTACATGGGAGAGTATATGCATCATCGCCTCGAGTGTGACAGCATTTTAAAAAACAAGTTGTAACAAACACACAAACATCAGCATTATAAAGACAGCAAACAACAAATGCATCTTTGAACACCGTGAAGCCTTTATTCCTTGGACTGCCTTCACAGAAGTGGCCTTTTCCCTCAAGTACTTTTACATGATTAATCACATGAATTAGTCTGATCCCATGAGTATTCAGCTGTTTGCTTGATCAGTCCCTAACGGTTGTTGCATGATCTGTATTTACTCTTCAGTCGGCAGAATGCTTAGGTACCGTCATTGGGAAGAGGAACCGATCCAGGCTCGGGGGTCTGGAGAAACAAAGGTCTGACAAGCTTAAGATCTAGTAAGGATGAATGAACAAAAAGAGAGGAGAACTGTCCTTGTTTGTTTGTTTGTGTTTATTAGCTGTGCCCTATGTCTAATCACCACCTGCAACACCTGATAGTAGGGAATGACCGACTTTCTGAGAAGCTCCGAGAAGTACTGACGGGACCCTATCGGTTGCGTTTTTCCCCCTTTTTTGCAGGGGAAGCTGGCTGAAATGGCTAATCCACACGTGCTGATCTAGAACAGTTCTTCAGCTGTGGAGTGAACATCTCAAGATAATCTTCGATGCCTAAACCAAACTAATTCTTTAGGCCCTCTTGTTCCAGAAGAAACATTCACGTGAGGAAGTATGCTGAAACAGCAGTCATACTATAAATATAACTCCGATGGGTAGACAAGCCCAACACCTGATTTTTTTTTTTCTTCCCCTCAAGACCTTGTAAAAATGTCATCCTTGAGTTAAAATATCCTTAAGGAGGAAGCAGCAAAGTGGCTTGACAGAAAGTCTAATGTGGCAAGCTGGTAAGAAAGGGTAAAAGAAAAAAAAAAAAGGGAGGGAATTCAGATAAAAACGGAGATGGAGAATGTCTAATGGCTGAGATGAAGCAAAATGGAGGAGCAATTCATAGAAAGGAGATGCCAGCACAGGAAAATGCCACCAGGAAAACATGGATCCTTAGAAGCAGAGGAAAAAATATTTGTAGAAATAAATCCCCTCCCCCAAACTGATTTCAGGATGGTCTTTTATATTCTTTATGTGCCTCAGGAGAATTCAAGTTGATGTCCTGGCAAATCCCTAGCACAGCTCACAGTACCATCATGGCTGTGCTTCCCTGCTTCACCTCTCTCTCCTTTCTCCCAGCCCATGATTTTTTCCCCCATGAGCTTCAGCTTTTGGATCCAAGAGTTTATGGATGGATTTCTTTGTCCAGTTTTATATCAACAACTTAGCATTTTCAGTCTCTGCCTCTGTTTGGGGAAGTAATGTTTTAAATATCATCATGATCTCTTTTTACAGCTCTGCTAGGAAGAGAATTCTCATATTAGGAAGCCACAAAGACATCAGGTGCATGAAGCTTTAATTGGTTTCACGGATATATTTTTTTAAATAAGCAACTGGAAGAAGGTTCTTGCCTGAAATGCAGGGTGAGAAGGGGTGTCTTCCTCAATCTATTTAGATGGGAACTTAATTTGTGTTAGCCCTCTGTGTCTAAAGCCAGTTTGAGGTGACGTAGGAGAGGTATCAGCAAGAATAACTGGGGTAGAACGAGCAGAAGGTGAGCCCAGCTCAGTTTTACTAGGGGAAAAGTAAAAATACCAAGCTATATTGCCTCTAATAAGGATGACCTGTAAAATATGAGATATATTTTGGTAGTAAGATGATGACAGTATCAGAGGCAGCAACTAAATGCTAACAGTAACAAAACCAAGTGGAAGTGATCAAATCGGAACACATGGACTGAACCCATGGTTAGTATGAACCTGCACCATTTCCTTGATTTCAGTGGTGCTGTGCTGATTTATATTGACTGTGAATCTGGCCCGTAAATAAAGTACGTTTGCCTAGCGAGAGCATCTGAAAGAAGAAAAAGCTGTTTATCAGTCAAGAGTGTTAAATGTTAAACCTGGTAACATTTCATTTGCTAAGTGTTCTTTTGTTTGGGGTTTTTTTGTTGGATTTTTTTTTTATTATTTTACTTACATCTGAAAGGAAATTTTATAGCAAAATAATAATCCATTCATTGCTGTCTCAACAGCCACTAGAGGGGAAAAGAGTTGTCTTAGAGTCTGCTTAGTATGTTGTGCCTTAGCCATCCACTGCTCAAAGCCCAGAGGCAGCAGGAAAGTAGCTTGTGCTTAAATATACCTCTCAGAAGGGAGAAGCAGGAGGAGGCAGCTGTGAAGCCATAGAAACAGTGAATGGTTTCAGATACTCTTCTTCAGCACTATACTGCAGTACTGAGCATCTGGATGATATTATGAATGTAGCAATGATTTTTAAAGTGCTTCCTCTTGATGACCTGATGGATGCAGTTCCAAGAGAGTGCTGAAGCAATACTTTAAGTAGTATCTATATAAACTAGACCAAAACTATTCTCAAGTTAATTTACTTCTTCCAAGCTTTGAGGGAGTAAAATTGTTAACTTCAGAAGAAAAGATTTTCTTCCCATGCAGTGTCTTCTGTGCCCCTAGGATATAAAAAGTAGCTATTTCTGACAATCTTGAATTAAGGTTATGGACATAATTTTGAAAGAAGCCACTCTTGCTTATTCACTAGGTTGCCTTGAGTTGATCCCATTTGTCCTACTTCTCTTTCAGGCAGCAACTGAAAATTGAAAACAGCGATATTTTGCTTGATGGAGTAACCGACACAATTAACTAGAGCTGCCAAACTTAAAAGCTTTTTCGCAGTTTCAGATCTGTCAGTCTTTGGTAATGATAGTACTAGAGATCTGGTATTCTACCTTGCACTTTACGTGGGACTTGAAGGGGGGGGCACTTAGGACCATGAATTGTAGTGGTGCATTGGGCGGCTTTGATGTGCGATGACAGGCTGGGGCAGATGCAGATGCACCATCAGAATGAGAAATGGTTACTTTTTCTTGGAAAGCCTTTTCTCCATCTGTCTTCTGCTAGCAGGAGACAGTGTAAGCTTGTAAGTTGCTAGATAAGAAGAAATAGAAGAAATTTCTTTTTTTTTTTTTTTAAAGGAACCATTTGATTAAGAAACAGAAAAGCACTTATACCTAAAATCTTAACTTTGACCACTGTGAAATATGCAGAATGTTGTAAGGAGTACAAGAAAATAAACAACATAACCATTGGAGCTAAAGACAAAAGCAACACAAACAAGTACTACTTCAGCTTTCCTGTAAAGCTGATCTGAGAAAGAATTGGTATTTCCCATTCCCTTGAGATGGAAAAGAAATGACTAGCAAGGTGGAAGAGGGAAGAAGAAAAAGCTTAAATACTTTGAAAGTGATTAACAAACTGGCCACACTTACAAAGGTTGGTCTAACCTGAGTGATTCAATGTTCAGACTTAAACTAAATTAAAACCAGACACACTTTTTCTGCTGTCTTAACACGTAGGCACACTGCCATGGCAGCTCAGCACTGCCTCATCCCTTTTTGTTTCTGTGTTCTTTTTACAACCCCTTTTCAAAGCACTGTACTTCAGCAACTCTTCCTCATAGCCATAGCCACCTATAAATCATTGGGAAGGTGTCTCGGTGTAGCTCACAAGGTTGCTGCATGGAGAAGGTGCTCTGTCCTTGGACATCCTAGCTAGGTTACAGATAGGGACAGTCACCCAAGAGACAGCTATTTGTGTACCGATTTGCAGTATGTGCATCCAAATCAATGGGATACTCATTTAAGATAGCTTGGTGATAATGACATTCGCTTCATTTGAATTTTGTACTATATCCAGAATAGAACAATGTCTACAAAACAGAAATAGCTGTGTGCCCGATTCCTTTGCTTAGACACAGTCACGCTATAAATGCAATCAAAAGAGAGAAGCCAGTGACAAGAAAAGTGACAATTCAATACAGACAACTTCATCTACCCTGAATATCGCCTTGAGATGCAGCTTATTACAAAAAAAAGGGGGTTACCAGCTCTATTTGAACATTGCAATGAAAGGTATGTCTACATGAAATAGTGTGGGTAATTACAAGTCTGCTTTTCAGATCTGTGCTCTGGAAAAAACCCATGCAATTCATACACCCCTCAGCAGAACAGAAGCACATCAAGCTAATATACCTTTTGCTCTTGCACAAGACATCTGCAACTTGACTTCCTAAACTATATCACTGGATTTGGCACCTCGCTAACAGACTGAAGTTTCCCCTCCGGTTGGGCAGCTGGCAAGATGAACCTGTGTTTGCCTGTAACATGGAGCTTGTTTATACCCTTGTGTCTTTTGAGTGGTGAAAAGAGAGTTCAGGAATCCTAAATTTTAAGATCGCAGCCTCAGTTGGCATAAACCAATATAAGCTTCACGAGCAAAATGGGAATTTAAGATATCTTTATGAAATTATCTACACCGTGTTTCTAAACTTGTACAAAGTATAAAGGAAATACTGTGGAAAAAGGCCAGTATGAAAGATGAGAAAACACTTCATTCCTACTCACCACATGCAGATACTCACATACTAAATATTAAATAGAAGAGAAGCTAAAAGAAAAACGGTGGTTACCTGGGCAAACCTCAGCGAAGGGTTAGCTGGCAAGGGTCTTTCAGGCACAGCATGATGACATGGCAGCTGCGGAAGGGGTGGAAGGACTCGCTGCGGTGTTTTTAATTGTGGCAAATCGTGTGTCTTCACGGGGTTACTAATGTCAATGATCTGATACGGCAGTGGTCGTCTTGGACCATCTCTCTATAAAAACAACCCCACCCAAACAAAAAGTTGTAAACATCAAGAGTTGACCTAAGCATTACTACTTTAACATCTATGTTATCCACTTGCTTTTCTCTTCTCCTCTGCTTTCGTCTACCTTCAACACCTCTGCAACCAGAGAAGCAATTAACAGCTTCCAGAGTCCTACTCAAGCACTAATCCTTCACCGTTTAGCTGCAGCGGTCTGGTGTAAGCTGGCTGGCTCTATCCTGGAGACGAAACTATTTCTTTTCTGCACTTGACATCTCCACCTGTCTAAAACCTGGAAGCCATAAATGCATTTTGAAGCCTACATCTTCTCCCATTTTACATCTTGTTGGTTCTACATGATATTAAGATCATATAATAATTGTGTTATAATAAATTATTTAAATGAGATCCAAAATATGTAATATGTTTTTTTCTTCCCTCCCCTTTTTTTTTTTAAACTATTTAGGGACTCACTTTGTGTATGTTCGTATTTTGTGGCTTCATGATGAGATTTTTACTGAGAGACGTGGTATGAACATGATTAGGCTCAGATGAACTGGAAGGTCTTGCTGGACTCACAGACCTGCAATACAAACATATATTTATTGAACACAACATTCTACTTTATAACATTTTTTTTAAAACAGTAGCCTTTTTTCAGAATGAGATTTTCCAAGGACTTTCTGACTTTTTATAGTAAATAAGGAAAGTAAAAATTGTCTAGTGCTCCTGCAAGAATAAAAATAAATATTGATTTTTTGGAAACCAGTAGTCTGTTAAATTAGCTTCTGCAGTCTGTGGAAATGGAGCTTTGTAACACCCAAGAGACTATTCTAATGAATCTAGCATTTAAACAGTAATGACCTCAAATATGGAAGTTTCAGCTCACTCAACTGAGTTTAGATAAAAGGCCATGCAATGTAATGAAACTATTTCAAGCAAATGGAAATAAAGGCAATACTTCCTTCACTTCTTAATTTTTTATCACAAAAGAAAAGAGGTACATAGTTAAAGCAAAACCTCCATTATTTACTGACAATCAATAAAGTTAAACTAAACCAGGAAAAACACCGCAGTTAATACTTGGTGAATATTTTCGTTAAGGCTGGCTCTTTTGAACGTATTCACACCGTTCTGTGATGAATGACAAGATGAGAGCTGCTATGTTGACAGCTGCTTTCTACTAATATCTATTCAAGTGTAATTAGGAAAATGATCGTACCTTAGTTTCTCTATTGTTGTCTTTTTACTTGTGAACAACCATCTCATGAACGTCTTCCTTTTCAGATACATGATTGATCCAGCAAAGATAAGGCACAGAATGGTTATCAACACTCCTATGGTTAAACTCTTATTATCTGCAATAAAACACATTCAGTCAACTTCTGTCAAGAACCATCTTTACTGAAATGTGTTATGTGGATGGAGCAGGACATTGCTGCCTGGCCCAGGTTTCTAACTGCAATGCAGGTGAAGTGAATAAACTATGAATTAAAGACCAATAAACTCTTATTTCTTCTAGACTGATGCTTGAATTTTGCTCTGGTTTAAAGCTATTTAATATTGGGGAAAAATTGGTTAAAATATAACATTGTAGGTCCCTTCCAACTGAACTAATCTATTCTATTCTAGTCAGATATCTGCGTCCAAACATGAACACCTCCATGTACTCTCCCTGTACCTATATGCAGGTCCCGCTTAGGTTGTCACCTGGAAAGGGGGCCATAAGGCGTATGGGCTGTCGCCCTCATCCAGACACCCACTGGGCGACGGCTGTAGCAATGCCGACTGCCACCTTCTTCACGGGCTGCCTGCTGCCAGGGTGGGAGGGAGGCAGAGGCTGAGAGGGAGAGAAAAGGGACAGAAATGCCTAGAGCATGGTTTGGGAAAGTGCAAGCTTTTAAATATTCTGTCCCTCAAACATAAGCAGTAACCGTAGCTCCTTTATAACCAGATTTTAAGGGTTTCATTGTGCTTTAACGCTGGGCAAACAGTCTGAAATCTGGGCTACCGTGGTCCAGCCCAGATGGCTGTCAAGTCAAATCTGGAGGCAAGCGAGGAGCCGAAGGAAAGCCTTCAGCAACGGTGCTGTGTGCTCTCAGAGGGATGCTCTGCTTAGCAAGGGGCTGCAGCCTTCTGTATTTGTTCCAGTTTTCAGAGTGCTTTAAGCTGCTTTAAGTACCTCGCTGGGACCTAAGTGAGGCACAATGGTGAGGTGAACCCTGACCAGACGACTTGCAGCTGAAGGAAAGCCTTATTTTTAGGAAGAGGTAAGCAGCAGTTCTCATCGTTATGGATATGCAATATGATCACTGCCCGGAGGAGAGGATGTTGTGATTCTTCAGGACTGCTCACCTAAAAAATGCACACTCCAACAGTGGGAGAAACATCTTTAATCTTTGCTCTGGTGATCTATCATCACTGTCTCAGTCTTATCCTGATTGATTTTCAGCCAGCTGGCTCTCCTCTACTGGCCTAAGCTCACTCGGGTGCTAGTGAACACAGTCAGCAGCAGTGTCTGAACAAACTACGCGTGGGGCTTGATGGGGCATGAAGGGCCGTGCTTTTTACCTTATAGCACTGCAGAATAGTAAATCCCTCACCATCTCTAAAAGATTGATAAAATTAATAAGCTAAGATTATGCAATTTAAATCACTTAACTTCTCTACCTAACAATTAAATATTTAAGGCTTCTTTGTAAGAAAAATGTAGTGTCAAACACATGCGTTGATTCTAAGTCAGCTGGGTAAAATCAGGTACTAAATACTAATGAGACCATGTGCCTTGTTTGACTAAGATGAAAGTGTTTTATTGAGCTAATCCTTCTGTAATTTGATTTAGAGATGTGCAAACTACTCGGATCATAATCCAAACCACCCCATCAAGTGTTCATATTCAAATCCAAGTGTCAGCAACAGAAAATTACGTCCTCTAGCAATTTCCATATTTGTTTATTCCCAGTATTATTGAATGTAGCACTGTCTTTTGAGAAAAATGGTGAAGCTACCACACTATATTAAACTATTGTTAAAACAATTTTCTGTTAAATTGAAGGGTTAGCTTCCAAAACACAAAATGCAAGAATTATCAAAGATGTCCTGTATTTGTCTTCTCCAGTTAGTGTTGTCTATGCAGCACATTACTATAATATACTTTGTAGCTCCCTAGATACTTAGCTTTCAGGTAAGCTGAAAAAGAGCAAAGCTGAAAAGAAAACTTTTAACACACGAGTAATCACACTTGTTCAGTGCCTGAGCACGGTTTCTTTGCTATCTTACCGACTGGTAGTTATTTAAAAAAAAAAAAGATCTTTCAACAGTGAAATCGTAACGTGAAGCTTTGTCATGGAAATGACCGTGATGTCATAAATCCAGTATTACAATTCACAGCAGGATCCGGCAGGTAGAGAATACAATCCATTTTGGTTTTGAATAGCATTATTCATATGAAAACATGCAGATCATTTTCCAGCAAGTTTTCATTTATATATGTATATGTGAGTAGACTGCTTGTCCTGTCCCTTGCTCAGACGTAAATCAGAAACATCTCTGTGGAAGTCCCTAAAGTTACAGTACTCTGGAGAAAAATTGGCATGTGATGATTATCAAATCCTATAAAATTCCCAATGTGTAGAAATAATTGTTTCTGAGGTTGGCCAAAGGTGAAGTAAGATACTATAGCCAATGTTCTGCAGACTGAACAAGGGGAAATTGAAATACAAATTCTAGAAAATGCATGTCTCCTACTACTATCATATGTGAGGGCAACTTCTGGTAAATGTGTGGAAGCTCTCTATAAAATGTAGTTTTAATCTGATACGGTCAGAAATCTTCTCTTTTCCACAATACAAAAGATCCTCCTTAGAATACAATATCAAATATACTTTTGATTTTTGATTATGCAAGAATTTTGCATTTATAATCATTGCAATACCGACTCTTCATTAGGCACACAACTACAGGAGCAGGTTATGTGCACAATACGGTAGCTCTATCCTGATGCACTCAGTGGAGAACACTGGAGCTTGCCATATCTCAAGGTGAATCCAAGAGTACTGCAACATTCATCTACCATGGCAACAGGATTAGCTCAAGTGTGGGAGTTAGCTCCTCATCCCCGGCTTAAATTAATACCATTGCCTACCTATTGCAGTGAGCTACTAAACTTGACCATGTATCTTGAAAAAAAAAGGCAGGCAAAGACAGGCACCCACCAGGACCACTGTGCCTTTAGTTATGCAAGCAAATTGATGTACTCAGCTAGCCTTGGCTTTGCTTCACTGAATTTTCAAGTTGGTGCCAATGTGTTTGGATTAAGCTGTTTGATTTACTGACTTATTTCCCAATCTTGTAAGCTCATTGCTTACGAGACAACACTTTGTATTTCCACTCTTCATCACGGACACAACAAGTAAAGCATGAATTACTACTAACCTGCCTGCCTAATTGGTCCGCTGTCCATGCTGCCACCAAACCCTGGCTTGTCACAGTACGGGGGGGCCCAGTCAGCCTCGCAGTGACAGTTCTTTTTATTGTTGCAGACCTGCAAAACAAGACAAATGACCTAACGTGAAAAGGATTACCCTATACATCTGAGAACAGCAGTGGCTGATAAGGCCTCCTAATCAGATAGTGACACATCTGAAAGAAATAATACTTATAGAAGAAAAGAGATGTACTGGTATCTGCCTAGTGGCACAACTAAGATGGCCTAGAGCAGGTCTGAGTGCAAGACACCATGGAGCAACAGGGATCCTAAAAAAGCATTATTTATTTGGCAGGTAATTGTTTGAGTTGCACCAGCCGACAACTTCAATAATATAAGGGTAATCACACAACTCTTAAGTCTTACTCTCTCTTTGCCTCCAGCAGCAACATTATCTGCTTTCTAACTTCTGTTCCTTCTGCCCTCACACGAACAAGAGTCTCTGTACGCCGTTAACGCTGTAAAGCTTTGTCAGCCCACTTGAACACTCCTATCCATCAAGGGCTTGCACTAGCCTGCATACTGATTTTTCCCCAGCTCTGAGATGAACCACTTGCTGGAAGAACATGTGAAACTGGAATCAGGGCTGAGGAAACCCTCCCTCTGATATCACACCTGCACTATCTGTAAAGATACACTCCTCAGTGTTCTGGTGGTTTTAATCTGAGTTAAGGAACAACTAGCAAGACCTGATTTATCAAATGCTCCCTGCAGAAAAAGAGACCTCCAAAGGGATGGAATCCGTCATTAATACCAGCCTGTTCCTGCTGCACGGAGCAGAAGGAGCGGGTGGACTCCTGGCTTTTTCTCAGGAGGTCCCACAGTCCCAAACACCCATCAAAAGAAGGGCTGCTTTTTATTTCCTTTTGCTACCACCCAAGCAGTGGCTATGTGACTAATAAGCCAAAGCTCCATGCTGTATCGACAGAATACATGAACTGAACGGGCCAAAAAATTTGTTGCACAGGACAGAGATGGCACAGTCACATGAGTGATCAAATGAGATGCTCAAATTGATTTTTAAATAAAGATTTTGGGCTTAGGGCTAGTTGTCAATATGGTCCTAAATTCTGTGCTAACACTGGTCTTCACTGACCTACCACCACCATGAAGAAACCACACAATAGATTAATAAATGGGTTTCTCAGTGAGACACTAGGTAGTTCACAGGAGCTTGCAACTATGCATTTTTCTGGCAAGGTCAGCTGGCAGGCTTTCAGAAAGACTATATTGGCTGTGTCTGCAGAGTATTAAAATATCATTCACATAGCTTAGACTGGCTCCGGTCATGTAAAATGCAAAAAAAAGATTTACTCTCAAAGACAGCAAGATAATTAAAAATATCATTCATTAAGCATTATTTTTTAAATTAAAGCGCTACAGAAGTTCCCATCTACAATTCCATGAGGTCATTTTTTGCTACGCAGGAGGTTCTCCATCGTACAGACATAAAGATGCCAGTCTAAGCTGATGCTCATTCCAGCACAATGATAACATGTGACACCATCAACACTGTACAGTTTTTCAAATGCGGGATGATAAAATAAGTTAAAGCAAATTAAAATCCCTTCTCAGGAGAGGGCAGAGAATTTCCTATGGCTCTTCTAATGTGGTTGCCAGAGCTTTTCACAGAAACAAACAGATCATCAGCAAATCACGGTTAATAAGGCATAGCTTGACAAAATTAACATTTTCATAATATAAACTAGGTTTCAAAACATTTTGATATTATTAACTGATATCATCAAATTTTTCATCCTGCACCACTTTCATACCATGAAACTCATCAATATGGTTTTACTTTATTTTAATACTTTTGGCAACGCTTTTCCATTTGACTCTCAGTTCAAATGCATATTTTAACTTCTCTGTATCTCTGTATTTTTTGAAATGTTAATGGGAATTCTTCATGGAGGAAGGTTAGACTTAAAATTGCTTTGAAGATGACAAAATTCCTTTTTATCACAGACTGTTAATTAAGAACAAGATAATTACTACTTGATAAATATTTCTTTGTTAAATAAAAATAATTTCATTTCTTGCAGTTCATATAGGGACACTTAAAATGGAAATACATAATAAAAAAGTATTGCAGTGACTTTGACTGATATATTGCAAACAATCATAGATTCCAAAGCTATCACATAAAATGATTTCTTGTCCCGTGTTTATCAACTGATCGTAAAAAAAAGTGTTCCTATAATGCTTACTCCACGTCCGTGGCACTTTGTTGCACATTTATGTACACCAAAAACACTTGTATTCTGGCATCGGCGATTAAGGCAAATCTGCAAAATAAGAGAAAAGGAGTTTTAATAGGGACAGAACTGCTGGTGCTCACAAGGCATCATGTCCCTCTCTGTATGTCTGCTCATCCATGAATGGTTCTTTTAGCAGTTAAAGATTTCCCAACACATATGCTGCATTGATGTTACATCGACAAAAAGATAAGGACCCCAGAATTAGGTGTCGTCTTCTTCTCATACCTTTGTAACTCTTCTAGGTCCAAATCTGTGGAAGTTGAATTCTGCTCTCGATCGGCATCCTGGCCAACACTGAATTTCAGACATAGTTCAGATTTGGTTGATACGCTGAGCTTGTGTAAATAAACACTCACAGTTTCACTGAAGTGGAACTAGTGGTGAGCCACTGGGGTTTGGGGTTTTTTAAAGCCAATTTAAAACCAGTAATTTGCATTTTTTCAGGACTAGGAATGCACTGAGCAGGATTCTTCCAAGTGCCTGATCTGGCTACATTCATTCATGTCTTCACAACAGCAGATGATTCCTCAAGGAAAGGTTCAGGTCCCCTCATGGTGTAAATTCGCATAGTTCTGTTTATGTCAATAGTGCAATTCTTTTTCACGCTAGTACAGAACTTGGACCCAGGACAGCCTGAATATTTAACTGAGGTCATTGATATATATGGGCTCATCATTGTTCTTCAGCAAAACAGAGACTTTTCTAAGAGTTTTCCCAAGCTAAACGATTTTTTTGGTGTCAAATACAAACCAAGCATATTTAAAGTGTAATAATAATCTCATAAGAAATGGAAGTAAACAAATAGCATAAGCAAAGGAATAAAATTCAATTTGTTTTGTTTTCCAGTTATTATGGGTAAACTTTACTCTGCCAATATAGCTGAAAATTGAGGTAAAGCAAGATTGGTACCACCTAATAATAACATCAATCAAATGACTGATGAAGATGTCAGTAATGAGAAGTTATCCAACTCAAAACTGAAAAAAAGAAGAAATTAGGACTGAAATAACTGTTACTATGCTACATTGACAAAAAAAAAAAAAAGAAAAAAAAATCGCTGCACAGTTTTTCTCATGTTTAACTGCAGTTCAGTTCAGTAGTACTAAAAGTCAGTCACAATAATTAGCATTAAGCAGGGAATAGTGTTGAAGGAGACGACAGGGATGCTTAATCAGGGCACTTATCCCCTGGGGAGAAGGAAAAATGGAAAGGAAATTAGAGTGAATTGGCATCAACATGCACGCATGTAGAGAATATGGCCTGATTACAGCAGTATTCACAATTCACATATTCATCGTGCAGTAGCACACAGAATTTTGATCACATTAAAATGGCTGCATTTCAAATTGTGTATCTTCAGCTTATAGAACTCAAGAATATTTAAATTCATATTCTTAATCCATAATACAAATGCACTAATGTCCTCAAAGTAAAACATACAATTTCATAAGTATTAGCCTGTGTATTCTATAGTACGTATGTGTATGATTAGATAGATTAGAAAGATTAAATACTCATTAGTAAAACATAATGGGGTGCTTTCTCAGCGCTGAATTTTCTTTGAAAAGACATTTTATAACAGATTGACTAAGAAATATTGTAAGGGTTGTTTTCCTGTAACAGAACTGTAGTTTCACTAGGGACATATTTTAAACCTGTTCCCAATGCAGTGTGATAATCCAACATAAATAAAAAGTATTCAGAAATTCAGAGGCTTACTTGAATTTACCACAAATTATCAAAGCACTTTTTTTTTTTTTTCTTTTTGCAAGTTATCCACTGAGGGTATGGAAACCTTCTTCCTTTCAATACTTCTTGGACTCCTTTCCATTCCTCCCCCACCCCGTAAACTCATGGCTGTCTCCCATCTTTGTCTCTTCCTTTTCTCACAAAAGAAAAACTAAGAATGAGACAGCCATATGAAATTTGGATCACATTCGCATCGGATAATTCACAAAGTTTGCAAAATGTGATTGCAAAAATCAATTTTGGTGGCTGAACGTCAATGGGTTTATATTTTTCTAATAGTGCATAGAGAGATAGCTTCTCCTGCAAGAAAAAAAAAAATGGGGGGAACCGTAATCAGCAGTTATAATACATTTTGAAACCTAAAGTGAAGTTAATGACAATTTTGCAATGCCATAGACACTGGGAAGGTGAATACATTGAACTCTTCAGAAATTCATTAACAATCCCGTAATGTATTTTGCTGTACTTATTTTGCAGAAAACCTCTAGCCTACATGGACAGATACTTGGGACTGTTCTCAAAAAAAATCAGTTATAAACTTAAGCAGCTTGCATTGCATCTGCAAATCTGTCATCCAGAACAGTGGCCAAAAGAAGAAGGGAGTAAAAATCTGACTCAGTGTGAGCATGAGAAACAATTCTTTTGTGGAAAAAAAAAAAATCCCAAAGCAAAACCCAGCCAGTTCAGTACAAAGTACTTTGCAGCACGAGGGTAGCGATGTTCTCCTTGTTTGGGAGTATTTCAGAACCTTACTTTTCCATCTTCACACTTGGTTCCTGACAGCACAAGACCAGGATCGGGCATATCATCACCTAAATACACGTGGGTACCACGACACAGAATCTTGCCACCTTCCTGAAGTGGGATGTTAGTTTCTATGGAAACAGCATTGGTACCAATTACAGGTCGATTTGCTCCCCCTTGACACTGAATTTTTCCACATTTGGCATCTCTGAAGGAAAGAAACAGAACCAAAAATTAGTTAATTTTAAGTGTTATAAGCCCCCTCCCACCACCCTTGCATCTGTTCCCGTGTTTGTAGGGAGAGACCCTACCTGGGTTCACATTTAGCAAAGGAGCTCTTGGAGTCTTTGCCACAGTTGCCGTAAGGATCACCTGCAGAATTGACTCTCTCAAAGCAGATCCCAGGAGCAGGTTTCGCACCTGAAACAAAACCTAATCAGAACTTTCATCTCATACAAGGTGTTTTTAATAATTTTCTTTGAGCTCCACTGATGCTTTAGGGGAAGATAAGATGTGATCTGCATAATGATGAAGCACAACAAAACAGTTGTGCTGGATCAGCATGCTAATTGAAGAGCCCGAATGTGTGGGTTTTCCACTGTTATTTGTCTCTCTTGGCAATGCTGAGCAATAGACAATGCAGAACTCATTCTCTTTCAGAATTTCTCTAGATGATATCCCTCTTGTGAATCCTCCTAGGACACAAAAACTTTTAGCAAATGCCAAATCTAGTTTGGTGAAGAAAGGCAAAGGACAGCTGGTAACTTAACTCCCTTCTTTTTACAGGAGTCCACATGATTCTAGTGAGAACCCAAGAGCTGAAGCCAAAGAAAATACTTTTCAAGAAAGGCCTTTTTAAGTGCAATTCAGAACAACAAGAAACAAGAAGAAATCCAGTTGCAAACTGGAGTGCTATGTGACTGTAAAAACACGAACACATGACATGGCAAAGAGAATATGCTGCTGTTAGCTCAAGCTAATGTACTGGGGAGAGGAAAAGAACCCATCCCCACCTTAATCCTCAGCAAATTCACTCCTGAGAGGAAAGACTGACTTGAAAGAAGCATCATTTCTACCATGGTGGTAGAAGTAGGAATCTGGGAAGACAGGCAGCATCTGGTTCTTATCTACCATAGCCTTTTATGATGGAGACATGTCCTAACAGCAAAGGAACTTCCCTGATGGGAGTAGTACTGGAAATGTTTGTGCAGACAGATTACTCATCCTTCAGTTTTAGAAGATAAAAGGTACTAGTAGAACATCTGTTCTAATGTCTTATACAGACAATCTCCTGTCCATTTTTTCCCAGATTATGACCAAGTATTGAATATCTTCTAGGGGATGTTACACGAGTTCGTCTGAAATGTCTAAGAGACAGAGGATCTACTTCCCTGGTTTGACCGTTGCAATGATTAATTAGTCCATGTATTAGAATTTAATCCCTTTGTTCTAATGTGAAGTGTGGCTTTTATTTCCAGCCAATAATTGCCGCTCTTTGTAAGATTAAGAGGCCCTTTGCTAGGGCCCTTTACTACCCCATATTTTCTTTCCATGAAGATAATTAATAGCACAGTCAAGTTATTGCCAACATTTCAACTACTCCAATAGCCTTCCTTTGAGGAGACGAGGTCGTAAGGAGATACACTGGCTAAAACTCTTAACAGGTATCTGCTAGATACATTTTTGTACTTTTGATAGATCAGCCAAACTAAAACATAAAGAACTGGCAACAAATGATGGGATTGCCTCAAGGCTGAGAATATACCATTTCTACAGTGTTCCCTGATCTTTAACAGAGGCAGAATATCTGAGTTAACATTACATTTTTTTCAAATGTTTTGAGCCACTTCCAAGTGTCTATGCTTCTAACTGTGGGTAAAACATATCATTTATTTAAACTATCCTGAACATTTCATTTGAAAGCCTTCAAAGAGGAAGAAGGTTTAAAAAAAAAAGAGGAGGGGTCAAATTCCTGGAAAATACAAGTATGATTGTAAAACTTCCAGTTAGTGTGGATCTTTTCACTAATAACGCAAAGATTAAAGCCTCAATTAATTATCTACATTTCACAGTCAGAAGCCTGACTAATACTGTATACTGCCGAACAGCAATCTAATGCTATTAAGAACAAAATACTAAAACTTGGAGAGGCTTAAGATGGCACCCTCTTTTCCTTCTAATATTTTTACATACTGAAACTGGAAACCTCAGAAAGAAAGGCACAGAAGGAACAGAATATGAGCTGCTGGTTCCCTGGAGAGCAGGACAAGAGCTTGAAATTCTTTGGAAGATTACGATCAAGCTTGCTGAGTTCAGAATATTTCTCAAATCTGGAACTATTAAAAGGGACTCACACAGGATTCTTTCACTTCTTTTCAGTAAACCACAAGCAATAATCAAAAAATCAACAAAAGCATCCAGACAAGGAACTGTGCAAAAAGCAGGAGTAAAATTTCCATTTTCAGCATGTAGATTCCTCCTCGACTTTTCAGGGCAGGCACATTAACTATTCAGCTTGATACAAACATTAACATGTGCATATACTATGCCAGCTTTAGAAGGGAAGGGGAGGGAAGGGAAGGAAAAAAACCTGCTGTAAGCAAGAGGCCAAGTAAAACTGCTTTTTCTCCCACATCCGCAAAGACCCACTTGCTCAGACCTACCTCACCAAAGGAATACGCCCCCCGCCCCCATCTACCACGATCGTATGCAATTGCTACGGGTCTTGGTTTTTCTTGGCCGGGAGCCTTGTGCCCCGTATCATCAACGACGTATCATTGCACCGACTGGAGGCTTCCTTGGAGATGTGTCAGCAGCAGCCCAGAGCACAGACACACTTTCCCCAGAGTGGTGTGTGGCTCCAAAAGCTGCCAAAACTAAAATGAATGTCCTGGGCTTTGTCTGTAAGTGACCTAACAAAGACTTATCAAAGAATTGGTGTTAAAGGCAGAAAGGGCTCACTGAAATACGAACAGAGTTTAAGGTATTTATCTTCCTCTTTCACCTGGCAAAACTTTTTTTGTTTGGTTGGTTTTTTTGAATGTACAAGTCAAGTCTGCTACACATGATGGAAAGCAGCCTGCAGGAAGAAGAACACATCTGCAGCATCCTTGCAGGGCGCAGACAGTGAGCTTTAACTCCAGCCAATAACACTTGACAAGAAAACGGATCTCATGGAGTACAAAAAAACGCTCCCCTGCCAGGCTCGGAGCAGTCTGTGTATGAAAACACCTGGTACCCAATGATCATCTGCGGCTTGGAAACCAAAATCTAGTTTCAATTTCTGTCTTTGGTATCAAACCAAAACACGTTGTTGCTTGGGATTCAGATGGCTGTTCCCTCTCCTGACTGGTTTCTCACAATATTTGGACTTTTTTACAGATAAAAACATATCAGAGTGTAAGAAGCTGAACAGATGGAGCTACCAAGTTAAAAGGAGGTTTTCAGAAGATGCTTAAGGAGGAGAATTGTAATGCTGTGTTTCTGGAGGAAACCCATTTATCATGATTGCATCATATAAACTGAAGCAGAAAGTCCTGTCTTTCTCTATTTTGCTACCTCTACAGGCAAAGGCAAATGATTTGTGAAAGATTTCCAGCGGTTACTAAGTGCTTTGAGCTGGATGAGGAGAGTTTATTTCACTTTGCTATTGATAATTATAGTATCGTGACCCTGTAAATGAGGCCCTGTCAGCCTTTCCATGCCAAGCCTTATTCAAGGGATTAAATCAGCCGTTTGAAACTGCAGAAGGTCAAAGCTCACCACTGCTGTTGTCAGCCTGGAGACTTTTTTTTTTTTCCTCCAAATATGTATATTGATGAGCCCACTTCTTCCCTATATGGTTTCAAAAAAAGAGATGTTCTATGCTTTTGGAAGTGATACAGAAATGCTGTGTCATTTCAGATCAATGCAAGACCTGCAGCAATGAGAAAATATCGTCACGGTCTCCCAAAAGAGAAGAGAGAAATTTCTGACCATGGTGCTGATTCCAAGAACAAAGAAACCCCTGCTATCAGGCTGACAGCGGAAAAGAAAGATATTTCAATTCAGTTCCCAACATTGTCTCAAGACTTATTTAAAAAAAATGATACAGTGTTTATGGGTGTGGAGGGGAAAAAAAACCAAACTCTGAGTAACAGACTGGAGTTCTGTTGCTCAGGCTATGCCAGCTAGCACCACAAACAACTGTATAAATAAATATGAGCATAAAAATACAGTTCTCTGTCATGAGATTTGCACCTGGATTTTATGTCTCGTTAAGTTTGTCTTACTGCACTGATGATGCAAAGCAAACTTTCCACAAGCTCCCCTTGGCCTCTCTCTTCATCTTGGTGATCCCTGTTGTTAAGTCTGTGCAAGAGCGAGATGGGGTTGAGCTGTTATTTTTTGCATTTAAGGAGTATGCTAGCTTTCACTACCTCTGAGAATATGGCTTAATGCCTTTCACATCTCCAAAAGAAAAGGCCTGGCCATAAATCTGTGATGATCAAAAGAGTTTGATTTTACTGGATTCAAATCTTTACAGTGCTGGTATAAATCAGTATTTTTGCAAAAAGCAGTTAGCAATGGTTTGGTCAGCTAACTTGGAAGGGAAGCCCATCTATTTTGCCTATAGGGTTGTACCTGGAAAAAACCACAAAGCTCTTACACCAGTGATGGGCCTTTGTAACAAATATTGACATTAAAATTAAGATTGTTCCTCCCTAAACAAATGGCCACGTCTATGGGACAAATTTAAGTATGTTCTAATTATTAAGTCAATGCCTGCCATTGGCTCCCCAAAATCATTGCTTTTTTACCTCTTGGGGAAAAGTAGGAAAACACACTGACAAACATCTTCTTTCCTTCCCTAAAGAATAATTTTCTTGTCAATGTAGAAAAAGCCATGAGTCTAAAGCTGAGAATCGTCTGTTTCTTGGTAATCAATAATTTCTCTCTCTTAAGTAGCTTTATCTGTGTATCTAGTTGCTCCCTGAAAATGCCAATGGAGTACCAGACATTACACAGATGCATTACTATCGATGCATCTTTCAGTCATACTACTATCAATAGGTCAGATCAGTGCAATTTAATATTTTTTAATATAAAACAAAAAAGGTCACAAGCAATTCATGCATCTTGCTCCCTAAAGAGAAAAATGGCATGAATTAAGGTGAGAGAGAGAGTAGAGAAATCTGTGTGTTCTGGGAATGAACTTGGTCTTTAAGAGGAATTTATGGCTGTTTTCAGAGACTGTCTCCAGGTGCTCCTCCCCTCTTTCACACCAAGCTTTCCATGCTACTGCAGGTAAGGAATAGCAAAAAATATTCCTCTATTTGATTTGAATTTATCTGTTCAAAGTAACAAAAAAACCCCAAGGAAATGCAAGTACTTCTTTCTGGAAACAGGTTCCTATTGCTCAGCCTAATGTAAACAAGCTCTGACAGTGCTCATCATTTTTCTTTAGCTAGATCTAAAAATATTAAGCTTGATGTTTATCATTAGGCTACTGGACATCTGTAATCTGATGAATAAAGAAAGATATACAAAAGCAGAAACTGATAAGAAATTCGATATACTGAATATTATTTTAAGAAAAAGTTATTGTATTTTGTTCTGCATGGCTTTCTCCTACTGGGAAGAAGAAAAAAGGAATTAATATAAATGAACTATGATCTGTTTTCTCTTTATGGGATAGAATGTTTTTTTAAAAACCACACAACTACTCCTTCACTCCACTCCAACACATGCAGTTGTTAAAAACAATTTTAATCAATTGCAACAGTCTGGTAAAAGGTTCAAATGTATCTTTTTGATACGATGTCCAGCGACAACATCTTAGAATGTCAAGTCTCTCTTTCTGCTGCAAGCAAGGCTAGGAGGAACGTTTTTTTATCTGTCCCATGATATTTTTCCAGCTGTGTGGCCCACCTAGCCCTCTTCCCATTCCACCCCGCATCTGCCAGCTCATACTCCAACCAGATGTGATCATGTGGTGGATATTCACATCCCTAGTCTTTAAATCCAGAATATAGACCTTGGTTTTTGCTTGAACCCTATCTGCTAAACTTCTTGAAGGTTTACTTTACTGGCACTATTTCTAATTTGTACTTCCAACAATGTGATCAGAATCAAGCCTTTCAGTTCAGGTTTGGTAATGTTCCATCTTCCCTTTCAAAATCTTTATCCTTGGGTATTCCCAAGACAAATAAGGGCATTCCAGTTAAAGTCTGTTTGAGCTTTGCTCTTAACAAAGTCATCTTTCTCATAAGCAGACCCCCATAGCCTTGACCACTGGAGACTCCATGCATAGCAGTGCCCATATTGAATATTGCTCCAAGAAGGAAGACAAGACAGAATTAGGGGAGCCTGGGGGGTTTGGAGGATGTGCTGTGTTAGGAAACAGACCTGGCAAGGGAGCTGCAGCAATTCAGCTCCCTGACCTTTAGCTGAATTTTTCTCAGCGACTGAAATTATTAACAGTCCTACTGAGTAACTTTCCATGGCATGGGAAACTGGTTCATAAGGAGATTTTGCTTGATACAAGAGAAAATGTCTCTGTATCCAGGGGATTAAAAATCCCAGTATGACTAAGACTGGAGGCTATAATTGTACATGCCTATATGAGCTCATATTAACTCTACGACGCGAGCGGGATTCGGAGGAGTAGATCAGATGCATGGTTTGTTCCATGTGGGGAGTGTAATTTTGAACTGGAACTCCTCTAACATGTTCTTATACCCAGATGACCAAGCTAACGTATCTGTATCAGTGGCATTATTTCTTCAGATCTCTTTAAAACAAAAATTTTGAATGGTCCAAGTCCCTGTGAAGATAATAGATAAATTCTTCAGTAGACTTCTGATGAGGGTTTTGACCAAGGGAAACATCTGTGTGCCATTATATTGATACATAAGTTTTGAAACAGAGTTAAAGGCAGAGAGATACTGAATTGAAAGAGGCTAAGAGAGTGGAAAATGTTAGTTTAAAAGAAATAATTAAATCTGGCTCTAAATAATGCTTCTCTTAGGAGAGTTCAAAGTGGTTTTCCCATGTGAGAGAGGGGGCAAGTGAGATGATGAAGGACACATGACTTGTCCCCAGCGATGTTGGAGGCAATAGCAAAATGCTGAGTTAATACTCGTATTTCAGTGGAAGGGCCACAGGACATAACAGAAAGCTGCACAGCTTTCCTGGAATACCATCTGTTTAGGATAACCCAAGAACTAATGCTATTAGATTTTTTGCAAAAAGTAAGTAAATTCACATGGGAAAATAAAATCTCCTTCTGCTTCAGTGCATACTCTGCTAAGAGTACTGTCAGGAGGTTTTCAGGGTAACAGCAATTAATAAAATACACACGATACAAGAATCCTATGTTAATGTCAAATATTGAACTCCGCTTTGGGATGTAGACAGACATATATGTTTTGCAGATGAGCAATTTAGAGCACAGAAAGAAGCTTACATACCAGTCTGAAAAGGGATGCGATTTCAACCTGTCAAGAGCGTTCAGCACTTTGTAGGGTGGCATAAGGCCATATCAAAGCCAGTATTAAACAATTTGTCTAAGTTCACATAGCCATTTGCAGCAGTGTTGCAGAATCAACCTAGTTATTGTTGCTCTCTACCTCCTGCTGCAAGAAATGAACACGACTGCAAATCAAGGATAAAATGAATCACAAAATGATTCCCTCATTATTCAGTTCTTCGTTTCAGAAAAGAATAGATACAGATTGGTACTGTATAAAATTCCTCCAAATCCATCTATAATCACACACTTTTTTCCCCCAAGTCTATCTCATAAACAGATCTCCTGGTTCTCAAACTCACCTTGGCCCCAGAGGGTGATACACTGCTGCTCGTGGGTCTGGCATATGCCGTTGTAGCAATAGCCATCCACCCTGTGGCAGGCGTGCCCGTCGTGCAGGTACACGTTAGGCGGGCAGTGAGGGCTGGCTCCTGTGCAAAACTCTGGCAGATCACAGGAATTACTTGACTCTCTGCAAGAAATCCCCGCTGGTTTTAACTGCAAAACAAACAAAACCCCTTAACTGCTGTAATTCCAATCAATAAGAGTTATGCAGCGGTATAACCCATGCAGTGTATGAACAGCTTTTTCCACTGGCTCTGCACCAACTGACCGCAGAGGACAGTATAAAGATTATGCAGCTCTTTAAATACATTTATTTGACACAGGTTGTGAAGGGTTTGGCAGGAAGGAGGGCCAAGCTGAAGTTGCAGCTGCAAACATGGCTCATGTGGCTCAGGTCAGAAGGTAAACCCAGCCTTTTGTTTGTTTTCAAATACGAACCAAAGTTTTCAGCGTGCCTCCTGCAATCATGCCGAAACACACAGGCACAGAAACGGTTTGGGCTGTACTGCAAAGGATGCTCTGTAGCACCAACCAAAAGTCAGATCAGAAACCTCTTCACCCCTATGGCTATAACAACACTGCAGTGACCAGGGCAGGCAGCTGATCACGTAACGTTATGTTATGTGTTATGTTATGGGTCACGAAGCCACCAGCCCACTCAACTCCAGATTCAGCTGCCTGACAGCTTCCCAGGATGGAGGTGCATCTCCTCATGGAAATGTCGCTCTGTCATGGGCATCAAGATCTTCTTCAGCTTAATCGTACAACTAGTCCATGTAACTGTTCCTGTCCTGGCCTGATTTCCCTGGATAACTACATTTTTTCAGAGCTGAAGGCAACTAGTAAGCAATGGTGGAATGTGCCAATCTGAACACTCACTTATCAACAACAACCACAAAAGATGGGTGTGCTCTGGGAGCAGCACTGAATTTTAACTGCATCCAGTGCCTTTGGTAAAAAGCAAAAAAGACATGAAGACTGATTTTGCTAAAAAGCATTTGCTAGCTGTTTTGATAGCTTGCTGCTACTGAGCTTTTAGGCAGATGGTTGCCACAGACACAATGGAAACTTGCTGAATGCTTTATTAGCTCATATGCAAGAGATGGTCTGAGAATCCAAGAAGGTAAATGCCTGTGGCAAGTTGACTTTTTATAGTACATTAGGAGTCCACAAGAGCTGATGATCTCCCATTAAATATATATATGCTGTTGACAGAATTAATATTTTAATACTCTTTCCATAAAAGGAGGGTCCAGCCTCTAATGACTGCTTGCCAGAGCACAACATCCATATAAGCATGAAAAAAAGCAAAGCATATAAAAGTTCATGAAACAAGAAGAGGTTTTGCATGAAGTGGCTACAAATAACACAGACAACATTAAAAAAGTCTGTTGATCTGCTCCTTCAATAACTGTTACAGTTTGAGAATTTTTTTAATTGCTTACATGAAATGCAAGTGTCTTAATGCTTAATGATACCAATTGTCTTGTTCTGCATCCTTGCTTACTGCTCTGCAGTTGAGAAGATTGTGGAATTCTTCCCACCCCACACAGATAAGAAACATTTCTGATGGTTCACCTTGCAGTCTTCGCAGCAAAGTCCATGTGCACACACTGCTCCCGGTTTCAAAGTACAGGTAGTTGCATTGCAGCACCGGTTTGTACATTCCTAGACGGAGGATAAATTTAGAGCAGACGACTTTCAGTCACAATGAACTGTAAATCAAGAGGCTGCCTATAGCTCCGCCAAGAAAATCTAGGCATGAAATAATGAATTATGCATGAAATTCTACAACTTGATCCAAACAGTCTTGTCTGTCCTTAGATTCAACAAGCACAATAATTGCAGGAAAACCAAAGAAGCCATTGAGGAAGGCTGGTTTATTCTAGCTATGCATCCAATCCCAAATATCACAAACAGCTCAAGTATGCTGATACCAATCCTGATACAGTAGTATGGTGTTTTATTTCCACAAAAATCAGTTCAACGATTCCATTGTCTCCTGCGAGGATCCAGGACCTGTGTTACAGTTACTGAGCATCACCACTACAGCTCTCTATTTTGTGATAGTTGCTCACCAAACTTCTGTATTGCATGGAGACTGGTGCTGCCACAAAGAAAGATGATGACACTATTCCATGTAATCTCTTATCAGGGTATGCCAGTAATAGAGCTTTGAGAAAAGTATGAATTGCATTATCACTAACTGATACATCCCAATTTCACACTTACGGATTAGATAGTGGCATGTGTGGGCTTTTGCAAACTTTATTCTCCATAGAATGAGCTAGTAAGAAGTTTTGGAAAATAACGGGTTTGTTTTTCCAAGATTATGCTCACAAGCTGCAAGTTACATCAGCTGCGCTGGAATCTCAGCTCTCTAACAAAAATAGCAGCAGATAAAATTGCTCTTCAGCTGTGTTAAGTCGGTTTGACTTAACAAGGGATCACTAACAATATAGGGAACACAGGAAAAATAAGTGGGTTAGAATGATGTTCACAGCCTCTTGTTACTTTATTGGCTTTTGTAAAGCTTTCCAACTGGAAGACAGGGCTACCACTGCACTCACAAATAAAGAGCAAAATGATTCTCAGCATTTCACTGTTTTCTTAGATAACATCTGCCTGAACATACAAAGCTAACTGTGCTGCTCTGAAGCAGTGGAACAACTTCCTGCACCTATTTTTGATCATGCCAGAAGGCAGCAGGCTACGCAAATATTTCTGTGAAGCTGCTGTACTTAAGAAGTAACGTTCCTCTGCACAGGACTCACCTCAATAGCAATCTGAGAAAAGCAGAGTGGAGGAAAGCAATGTCAGTCCAATTAAGGTACTTCTGAAACAGTCAGCTCCTATACCCCATCATCCGGCCCTACACCAGCAGCCATGGAAAGCAATCGGTATTCCACAGACAGCTTGGGATAAAGTCACGGCTCTTTGAATGATGTTACTGCAGCCTTTGAAATTTCCAATTGCTTACTCACTTATTACTCATTGTAGGGAGTGAGCTTGGTAAATGGTTTTTGTGCCTGGGCTATTAAATTGTCAGGAATGGTTTTAACATAAACAGGCAAGCAAACAGAAAAGGCTCACAAGGCTTTTGGAGGCTGGAGGCTGCCACCCAAAACTACTGCTGTGTTGTAGTTTATTATTATTAGTTATTGTTAGTAACAACATCAATGATGGGAGTTGGGTTTCTTGGTGTTGGTCTCCTGGGCTCATCAGAGCACCTCAGAGACACTAACGCAACAGCGATTCTAGCATCACCTACATGATGTCGGACACTGTAGACAGGACATCTTGTTTTCAACCCCGCTTTTCTAAGAACACAAGATAGACCACATTGGGTCAGCCTATAACCCTTCTAGCCTTGAGTCTCCCTGGCAGCAGCCAGCAGAAAATGCTTAAGGACAAGAATGTGAACACACATATGTGATACCTTCCTAGTGTCCTGGCTTTCCCTTGGCTCCACAGACATTTTTAGCACCTCTAACATTCAGTGGGAAGGAACTCGCAAGTAATCGACAGTCTGGGGAGCAGCTCTTCTGTTTGTTTGAAACCTGCCATTTTCTAACTTTATAGGCACAGTTCTTGTTGGGAGGCAACTGCTCCCTACTCACTCTTTCCATTTCACTCACAATTTTATCAGCTTCTTTGTTTCCTTCTTTTCCTGTCAGAGCCCCTCCAAAACTTTGAACCTCCTTATTGCTTTTCTTTCAACCTTTTTCATTCTGCTTTATCCTTCCTGAGATCAGGGAGCGGTAGGAAAAAACTGCACATGCAGTTTCAGATGCAGCCTGCTGCAGATTTATAGAGGTCTACTGGTGCTTTGTTTTGTTTTCCTATTTCTTCCCTAGTAATTTCTAACAGTTTCTAACATTTACCTTTTAGACCACTCTTGAGCACTGAGCTGAGATTTTCATGAGATTATTTATTGCAATATGAAGTCTTGTTCCTCTATGGTCAGAGTCAGCTCAGAGTCCATCATCTTATGTGTGATGTTTGGAATGTGCATCACTCCACACTGAATCATTTGTCATCTTAATGCCCAGTCCAGCTGTCTCAGAAGGTTCCTCCGCAGTTCTTCACAGCCAGCTTTCACCTCTACCATCCTAACGAATATCATCAGCAAATTCAAGACTATTCCTTTTCCCAGGCTGTTTATGAGTATGCTGAATTGTGTAGTCCCCAGGACACATCTCATGGATACATCACAGCAGATCTCTTTCCACTGCCTAAAATGGATGACTGACGCCTGGTTGTATTTCCTATCTTTTAACCGAATTTTTGCCCATGCAATATTCTCTCATCCTACAGCTGCTCAGTCTCCTAAAGAGGCTTTGCTGAAAGGCTCTGGTCTAAAGCCTCTCTGAACTCCTAACAGGCTGCAATAACAGCATCGTCCCTTTCCATCCACTTGTTAAGTCCTTCGGAGCACTGTGATAGCTTTGTAAGACAAGATTTCCTGGCACGAAAGCTGTGTTGACTCGTCCCTGCCATGTCACAGCTGTTCAGGCACTAGTTCTTAATTACATTTG
This sequence comes from Fregata magnificens, assembly GCA_013389945.1. Classification (NCBI taxonomy): domain Eukaryota; kingdom Metazoa; phylum Chordata; class Aves; order Suliformes; family Fregatidae; genus Fregata; species Fregata magnificens. The sequence goes on from WAAD01027722.1 coordinate 101,596, forward strand.
GAAGTAATTTGTCTGACTTCTGATTTACCAATTTGTAGTTTGCTGATCCCCCTTGCAGCCCGTTATAAAATTAGCCACATTTGTCACCTTCCAGTTCTCAGGGACAAAGGAATTTCATTTTGTTTTTTCCTTCTTCTATCTTTCCATGTCTAATCTACATCAACCTTCCTTCCGGAGACACTGTAGCATGTCAGACATTTTTGGTAATACAATCCAAAATGAAGTTGGAACTTAATTGGTAATATCGTCCTTGGTTAGGTCTTACACTCCTGGCCTGGTGGTGGGCATGCCAGCATCCAATATACTCAAGAAGATGGCCAGCGCCTGATGCACACGAGAGCGTAGTGTGGATGGAGGTGGTCAAACAGTCCCTACCGCATTAGTGTTTCCGGAGGTGTCTGAAGGGTGGGAGGTGTGCTACGGTCACGACTCTCCATCCTTATGAATCCATTGCTGTCCTACTGCTAAGGAACATCAGTGAGCACAGACCTCAACAGCGGGCTAATATTTTACTTACAGTAAAGGGGAAATGTCCCCACCAACCACCTACATCTACGTATTCAGACTGATATTTAATTCTGATCACTGACAAAATACAGCTAGCATATGTTGTTGTACAGCTTTCCATGCTGTAAAATATTGCAACGCTACTGACAAAACTCAGCTGGTATAAATGACTGGGCAGTGAATTATTAACTAAACTAATAGGTTTTCTGGTACCACTCAGATTACAGCAGTAAATTCCAAATTAATTTAATTGGGCCCAAGCTGCAGTTTTCCAATATAATTAAAAAGGAAAAACATAGAAAGAAGAGGCAAATCAAGTCAGTGCTTGCTGACGTTAAATGGCTTTGACTTGAAAAGGTATCGCTAACATTCAAAAGTGAAAATGAGAAAGATAACTGGGTTAGAAAGACATTTGCTAGCTGCTTGCACTCTATTGACTTTAAACAAGAAGATAAGCCTGCTTCCTCCGACCTTGTTACCCTGAAGAATGAGCGAACTGTCAGGAAATCCTTATGGCTTGTGTAAATCTAATACACTGTATAGACAGGATACAGCAATATCTCGCTGTTTTAACTGCCCCGATCTATTTTGTCTGGAGAACCATGTTTATGACAGGAAGCAAATCCCTCATCTGCTGATGTATTTAATTCAGATAATCTGAGAGAAGTTCAATACAGCCAATGAGCATGGGAAGCCAAAGGGATAAGGATGTCAGCTTGGATCTTATTTGACCCCCAGGTTTTGCCTATCTCCTCCTGATCTGAGCAGTCCTCTGACACATTCACTAAACCAAATGGAACGATCTTTGAAGTAGTAGCAATCTTTTTGGGTAATTGACCAGTGGCAAAGAAAAATCCCATAGTGAAGGAGGGAAAGGTCTTGTACCTAAAAACTGAAGCTGCCTGCAACAAAAAAATACCTAGGCAATATTAATGTTTATATAACTATTTATATTTATATCAGTATAAATATATGAGTGGCTTCTCATATATGGAAACAAACCTTCAATTAACGCATGGTATCTTGAGAAATTTAAGCAACGTGAACAAATTTGTGTTGCGTTTGGCTTATTAGCTAGTACTTAAAGGAATTTCTGTTGTTAGGAACTTGACAGTCACGGTTAGTCTGTCGGACATACCATGAGAGAGTTTGTTCTCTAATGGCAAATCGAGCACATTCTGAACTAAAGCCCTGCCTGAACTTTAGCAACTCAAATGCAAGTCAAGCAGAAACTTCCCGCATTTCTGAGGACTCTGAGGTTTAAGCCGATAAGATAGAAGCAGTGGAGGGAGTTTTGCTTAACACCAAGTAGCGTTAAACATGCCAAACCAATTCTGATTCGTCTTTACTGTTAAAAACCCTGCAGACGGGAGGTGAGCAGTAATTCTCGGGTGGTGTCTTACATCAGGCTCCCCGCAGTCGCACTCCTCTCCATCTTCCACATAGCCATTCCCACACTTCTGTCCACCAAAGGACTCCTTGACTTCAGGCAAGTTAAACAGACACATTCCCACTCCTTTTTCCAGGCTGTTTTCCAGGTCCTTTCTACTGCAGCTACTGAACACCATGGGAAATGGATAGCTAGAAGAAAAATACATGGAGACAAAAAAAGAGGTAGTATTATCAGATGAAAACATCTCTCTCCTGTCATGCTGGTGACCTTTTAGCATATCTATGCACTAACAAGAAGATTGTGTTCATTTTTTTTTTCCCTTTGTCATAAGATTGAGAAATAGCAATTCACTGTGAAATTGTGCCAGAAACATTTAATAATTTCTAACTATGAGTAAGGGAATTTCCATCATTTTAACTTAAATTTGTAGCTGCTGTTAAGGATTGGAAATGTTCACGTTTGGAATTCCTTCTCCCTCTTTTGCATCTGTAGTTATAGAGCAAATTTTGATCATGAGCCTAAAGAAATACTGGGCTTGCAAGGAGGATTCCCACATTTACAGGACTGCAAAACATCCTAATCCTTCTTGGAAAGTTCAGCCTCAAATGGCAAATCCATTCATCTTGCTCTGCAATATGGCAAATTTCCTGCTCTTTTCAAGAAAAAAAAAATAGAGAAAAACACCAAGTTACTTGATAAGAGCCTGCTTCTGCAATTCATCAAAGTTGAGCTTGGGAACTGCCTCATTAAAGCGAATAGAGTTCTTATTTTAAATCAGGTTGACTGTAAAGACGCTACTGAAAATACCCATATTTTGAATTCGTACTGCTGAGAGCAGGATTTGGCCCTGCTGTGCAGGCACATAGCGGCTTTGATTTCTTTTGGAAAACACATGGACAATGTTCTCAAAATGATCCAGTGTAGTACAAATATCACCAGATAATTTCTGGTTTTCTGTTGGAGGACTTAATTCCATTTTCACTAATGAACCTTTGCAGTTTGGTTCGCAGATATGAGACAAAGTGGCACCTGGATCTGACCATCAGAGTCACGTCTTAAAGCCTGCTGTGCCCTCTCCGCACTGAGATGTGCACATGGTTACGTTGAATCTAGATCACAACTAAGTTGTAAAACAGCATCTCCCCTAAGACGTGGTACCTTCGTCACCGCTGCTCCATGGTCCAGCAGTAATTCAACATTATGGCAGCACAGGGAGCCAACCTAATAATGACTGGGCTTTATTCACTAAATGCTTTGTATCACTCACATGCTATTAGGGCATAATCTTTACAGACAAGCAAGATAATAGATGCAAGTTCTGCACTGCTGAACTTCAGACTTCGATTAACCTACTGTTGTTTCTAATATCCTGAAATGAAAAGCTTGCTTTGTGAATGTTGATGCCTATAGGTATCAGAACGGGACCATTTCTATTAAAAAAAAGAAATGTTTGACAATTACAAATGCAATAGAGCTTCCTCTGCTGACATGAGGAGGTTAATTAGGATCTTCTAGAAAGGTTACGGGTACCTTACAGAACAGAATTTATTTCGTGCCTATTCAAAATTACCTCTTTTACAGATTCTTTTGCAATAAAACAGCCAGCTCATTGCAAAAGAACATAAACATGACTCTGAAGAAGAAAATAATTTTTGTCTATCACTATAGGGCTTGTCTAGTTAAACTAAACAGTTCTGTGATTCACTGACATATGACTTCAGAAAGTTAATAGGCACCTCCACTTTAAAAGCTGATTTCTGGAAAATATCAATGTTTAGGCAAAATGACAGAGTCTAACACAAACAAAGACATTTCAGAATAGCATGAGGTAGGAGTCAGGCTGCTAGCTGCAGCTCTGGGCCCCAAGGGAAAACAGGGAAGGTACTCGGAGTAATGGAACAGAAAATTAAGGCATTTGGGAAACCTCCTACTGACCATTTTCTATAGAGCAATTGGAGATGTTCCTAACAGAACACCACAAACTCCTGTCCTACTCTTAGTTTGATTGGAAAACAACCCCACAAAATTTTGTGGACGTGACTATGAACAAGTAGATGGATGTACACTACTGTCGAACACCAGAAAAAACTCAAGAAACCCAGATACATCTGACTGATAAATCCTGCACAAAATATATGAGTGCTTGATCAGATATGATCCTCGTATCAAAGTATGAATAAATGAATACTGCGTCACCCAGGCAAGATCCTTCACTTCAGTGACACAGACATACTTTGATATCCACTGAGATCAGGCAGGGAGACATACATACCTTACACAGACTGAAATCAATTCAGGACACAAATAATGCATTTTTCCTTGTGCCATATATCTCAGCCACACATGGATCATGAGAGTAGCTCACCAGTCAAAACTGTTGATATTTTAGACCTGTTCCTTTGTATCCATGAATGCTCAGGGTCATCTGCATGAATGTGAGATGTGTCTCTCCAACACTGGGAAAACACAATCCTTACTCTGTACCAGAGGTGAAATAATGTCATTGTTAATGAATGAGGTTTCTGTTTCCCTCCAAAGGAACTTCAAGCTGTTTCCTATTTTCAACTGAGATCCATTCATCTTCTGGCTTTTCCTGCTCTTGACGCTGATTTCCTCAGCTGACATCAGTGCAGCACATGTTATTTGATGAAATTTTCTGAAAATACTTTTTCTTTGCCAACTAAGCCCAAAATAAAGCAATACAAAACCAGAGATGAGCCCAACAAGTGGAAACAGAGAGCAACTGAAGGGTGACCACACCGTGCAAGAGAAGATCCCACATCAATTGATGCCAGTTGGTATTTCATTGGAAACATAATTGATCTTTAACACTGGGATATTCTGACACACAACCATTCTTCTTTTTTTTTGACAGAAAACCATCCTATGTAACAGCCACAGCATTTGATTGTTGTGATTTTTAGGCTACATTTTGGCTGTCTTTGCAATTTTAAAGCTGTTTCATCGGAAGCATGAAATCCCTGGCAGATGGGAAGAGAAGCTATAGATATCAGATGTCAGTAGCGTTAGGCACAATGTTTAAGTGAATCTGGAGCTTGTGAAAAATGGCAAAGTAATGGTCATGTGAGAGAAACTCATCCTCTGAACAAATGCAGCAAGCTTCCTCGTACTACCCTGTTAAGAGGCTTCAGACCTCACCTGAAAGGACTGCCTTTGGGTGGGAAGAGATAATGGGGTCTCCTCAGTAAAGTCAGTCCTTGACCTGTCTTCAGTAACACACTAAACAGGGATATTTGTGCTTTCTGTGGTAGCTCAGACACTTATCCTATTGGAAAAACCCTCAGCTACCAGCTCATATATGCCATTGGAAAAACTTCCAGAGGTAAAAAAATCGTTAGCAATCAGTATATTCCATTATCCTTCACTTAAGACATTTTCTTTTACAGATCCTTATTTTTCCGCAGTTGGGAAGAGAAAGGAGACTTTAGTCCAATCTAATTCCTGTTCTAAGATGCTGAATAGCCCACACATTTTCTACACTGTTTGAATCTGTAGATTTAATACACAATGGATCATTTTGTCAAACCGTTCTGGCTGTGGGTACAACTCTACAGAACTCAAATCGTGCCCAGCACTACATCAGTCTCTTCAGTAGGTTTACAGCAAGGAAAATAACTTCAGAGTCTTTCTACCCCCCTTGAATCCACAGCATTCCTCAGCATCTCCTTTGTGCTTAAAAGATGTGCTTAATCTCAAGCAACGAATATCCTAGTTCCCAGCGAAAATAGCTTTGACCGCTCCTGCAAATGAGAGCTTCACAGTAGTAAGAGGATGCCTGGTAATTGATTCCTTTAGAAACAGAGTCTGGTCTTGTCCCATTCATTTATATTTCAAGCACTCAAGCCATTCAAATGCCAGTTTCCTTTATGTAGTTTTGCATTTAGCCTGTATTAGATGGCTCCTTTCATTAACTAAGTGAAGTGGCATCATCACTGTGTCAAGTCGCTTTTAAGAATAGAGAGTTCTTTGTACTAGCACCGCGTTGCCCAGCATAGGCTTTTTTTGCATGAACTATAAAAGTTCGTCTCCATCATCTCCATTTCAGAGGCATTTCCCCTCCTAATGGGCTGAATAACAAGAGCACAAGCACAGAACCAGAGATAGTCACCGCCCAAGAAAATTATAGTCTTAAGAGATCAGACAGCCAGAGCATTCAGGAGAAACAGAGTGGCTACTGATTCATGCAGGGTAACACAGCAGATCAGCGGCAGACCTAGCACCGGTACCACCGCTGAGGCTGGTGTGCCGTGTACGCCACTGCTGTCTTTCCTTCTCATTGCTCCATCTGGAAAATGGCTGGAGGGGCACTGACTTGGGCTGCAGGAGATCTTTGCTCCATTCCAAACCCTGCCACTGCATTGCAGCAATACCTTGGGAAAGCCACCTGAAGTGACACTCCCTTGGTTCCTCCAAGCCATGTCTACCTACATCTTTAGGCACCTAAACATTTATTACCTTGGATCTACCTCCTCCATGTTCCTCCACCATAAAACGCAACATATTTTGCTGTTTCTCAAGAAGCATCACTGAAGCGGTAACACCATCAATGCTTCTGGCAATTCTTTATGTGTTGCACAGGAGGATAAACTGCAAGTTCACAATATCTTGAAAACTAACATTTTGATTATTATGATTATCGCTATCCAATCTCAGGTTTTTCTTATTCAAGAATTGTAGGGCTTTCCTAAGTTAACTGCCTTGTTCTCTCAAAAATGTTGGTATACATACACATATACATTATATGAATATATAAATTATATGTCTATTTATAGGATTTATTTATTCTGGTTCATATCGCAACCTGATTATTCAGCATTATGGCAGTGTTTATACAGAGCCTTTTACCAAAAGACCCTGAAGTGTTTTACAATTATTCACTCAATTAAAATGCACAACAGCCCCAAAGAGCTCTATTAAGTACCACCAGGCCTTCCTCCCTGAGGTAATATGATAATTGGAGATTATATTAATTTTAAAAGGGTATTTTGATTTTCCGGAGCATACTTATCGCAACAACTGCTGACTAGCTGATTTCCAAAGGTGCAGAAAACTGGGACCGGGCTTTGTCCAGAATGCTTGAAAAATCAAGCCTGAGAGGCCATATCTGGAAATAGCTATGGCACCAGCCATGCTTTTTAGGAGCACGAAGGAGCTCAAAGACAAGAGGGGTGCTGAGTCCCAGCCCTCTGAGTCAGAAATTTCACTAGTCAAGCACCTGAATTTCCAACACTTTCCATGACAACACTGTGTCTGAATTGAACATCGCGGTGTCTCTTTGCATCTGTCTCAACACTAGGACCCTTTGAGGTTCACAAATATGAATACTTACTCTCCTTAGCCTCCAAAACTCTTGATTTTTGACTGCACAGTGGCTCCTTTACAACTGGAGAGGAGAGCAACTCAGATCCTTTTATTGGAGGCAGGAGATATGAGTTTGAGCTCCCTCTTGTTCAGACTCTACAGAATCACTTACGCACTAACGTGTAGGTTTTCTGTTGCGTATCCCAGTCTTACATAGGGACCTAAAATAGGGGTTTTAACTTAAAAAATAGAGATAGGGTTGCTTTTCTTAATTCAGGTTGGTGTGGTTTAGCCCCAGTCAGCAACCAAGCACCACACAGCCGCTCGCTCACCCTCACCCCTCCCCAGTGGGATGGGGGAAAGAATCTGAAGAGCAAAAGTAAGAAAACTTGTGGGTTGAGATAAGAACAGTTTAATAATTGAAATATAATGTAATAATAATAATTAAAAAATTGTGATGAAAAGGACAACGAGAGAGAGAGGAGCAAAACCCAGGAAAACAGGAAAAACAAGTGATGCAACTGCTCACCACCCACCGACCAATGCCTGGCCAGTCCCCGAGCAGCGATCACTGCCCCCCGGCCAACTCCTCCCCAGTTTATATACTGAGCATGACGTCATATGGTATGGAATATCCCTTTGGCCAGTGTGGGTCAGCTGTCCTGGCTGTGCCCCCTCCCGGCTTCTTCTGCACCTGGCAGAGCATGGGAAGCTGAAAGGCCCTTGACTAGGGGAAGCACTGCTCAGCAACAACTAAACCATCAGTGTGTTATCAACATTATTCTCATACTAAATCCAAAACACAGCACTAGACCAGCTACTAGGAAGAAAATTAACTCTATCCCAGCCGAAACCAGGACACAGGTATAAGTGATTTTTCCATGGAAAAAATCTCAGCAGTAGAGAGAGTAACACAAGAATAAACCTGTAGAAGCTCAAGCAACATGAATGTTTCTAGACCCATAGAGGTGTTGATTTCAAGGAACTACGACAATTTTCCAGCCTCCTCTAATCCCTGATTTAATTGAGATAATTCTTTGCCACTAAAAAGAATCCCCCTTGGTTTTAATCTTCTAGACATTATTACTGCTCTCCATCTCTTGAAAACAACTTTTTATTGTCTCCTGAGAGATATGAGCCCACTAGAATAAAACTGAATTTGCTATTAGATGACATTTTTTGACACTTCAGCTGTTCTGTACAGTACGTATGTTAATGAATTAGGAAGTATAAGGAACCTCACAGAATTAGGTATTAAGCAGGAGATAAAATCCAGTTTTCTTTGATATTGAAATAGGTGTTCAAATACTACAGATCCCTTCGTGTATAAAGTTCTGTCATTACACTTTATTTCATATGCCTCATGTTTTAATCGCAATTTTTGAAAATTAGATAAATGCCATAATATGGAAGGGCTTCTTAATCTATTATTTAAACAATGTCTTCATTTGTAAGTACTTTTGAGGGAGGAAGACACAAATTCAGTTTTAAAGTAGATCCCACAAGCACAATAAAGTAAAGGGAGACCCTAAAGGTATCTGCAGATTCCCTCCCACCCAAAGCTTTTGCAGATGGCAAACACCCAGGACAACTGGGAGGAGGCAGTAAACTGGAGGACTCTTTGGGCTCCTGGAAGATGTGCAGGCCCTTGCAAACAGCACATGATAGAGCTTTGTACAAGACACCAGTCCCAAATCTGATGGGGCACACCTGTTTTGGCAGTGTTGGAAGGATTTAGCTAAAAATGTAGAGTGGTTTTATACATATATAAAGTATTGAAATAGGAAGTTTGCTTCAAAAGGCACTAGATGTCTGACAACTCATACTTATTTTCCTAGCCTATTTTTCACTCTCTTGCTCCTCTTTTACAGTGTTAATCCCTAGAGCATCAATAAAGTAGAGCACGGAATTGGGCCATGTAGTTATACATGACATCAAAGCTCTTGCTGTCTGAGTTCATGGTCAGTGATTTAAAAACAAGCCTAGATTTCTCCTGCAGCTTTTGTCATGTTCACTACATGGTAGTTTTTACAATTCCAATAAATAACTGTGAATATGTCACACTAGTGGTTAATTTAATTCATGTGTAGAGGCAATGGCTTGTTGGGCTACAACGAAATTTCCAGGGTTATTGAAAAGAACGTCTTTCCAAGTAAATGTTTAAACTTCACACACAAATGCTTTAGGTTCATTTTAATTTGGCCCTGGGGATAGTGCAGATTCCCCAAATGCATTCAAGTAATCTCACTTCAGGTACCTAGATTGGATTGTCATAGCCCCAGCTGAGATTTGACCTCTCCCATTAAACTGAAGGTGAAAATATAACTAGCTGAAATATTCAAAAAGGCAGATTTATAATACTGAATGTGGGACTTCAGGGCAGAAAGCAGCGATGAAACAACGGCTGGATGGTTCAGAAAAGTACTTTCTGCAAAGGAACAAAACTTAATGGCTTTATACAGTATACACTGTCATGGCTTGATATTTCTGCAGTCACAAAACTGCCGAATAAAACATTATTAGCAGTTACTTTTACTTTGACAAATGTAGGGTCAGAGAAGTTTTTTCTTGTTGAGAGGCCTATAGTGACTTTCATTTCTGTGTTCTGGGGGTGAAGCAATACTAAACCAATTTATCAATCCTGACAGTATTCTGACTATATGCTGGAGTTATTTGCATTGCAAAAGCTCTGTGGGAATTGAACTCAGACAACTGTCCTTCCTGTTGGAAACCAGACAGCCAAGGAAAGTAGCTATAATCAGTTTGAATTTGCTTCTGGCTCATCTTTTGCTCTGTTTCCTTTTAGACCAATACCTCATTAATAAAAATTTGCTGCATTGCTGAGAGTTCAGGTTTCCCAATCTACTACTTAGAATTTGAGGTTAATCCAATGCTGACTACAGTAAAAGTGAAAAAGCAACAAAGAGCAGAGGGAGGGATGAAAAGACCAGGTCAGGTCTGGTCCCAGGCTAAGGAAAAGCAGGGCAGCAGGCGTAGCCAGCAGTTGCCGGCAATGAAGGAAACTGTAGATAAGAAGCACAACCAGAATGCCCTGTGTTTAAATTCGTCACACAAAACACAACATCCTCAGCACGTGACAAGCAAATAAAGACAAATGGTCCATCTCATTGCTCGAAATGCCTTGCTGAAGATCAGCTTCCTACTGATTTCTCGTTAGATAAAAGGCATTCTTTGCCCTGGCTTGGAATGCTAGGGCAGCGCTACATCCTGATGACACTGCGTTTAGTTCCCAACATGATTTTACAATCAGCTTTTTGTTTTAGGCAGTTACATTCTGATTTTCTTCCTTGAAAAACCTTGGAATTGTTTTTTAAGTACATCAGGAGCAGATTGGGAGAAAAAAAAATATCTGACTTTGGGAACTTGGTTTGGAGAGGAGCACTTTATAGAGAGCACGTTTGGGTGAGGGAGAAGAACAAAATCATTTTTCAAAAACCAAAGCAGACCAAACAGAAGGGAATATCAAAACTAGATTGTAATACAGAAAAATCACCCCATGGTATTTATTTATGGACATTTCCCCCTTTCACCAGTACAAGCTCCTGTCCTGCCTGTGTGTATCCTAAACACAACTCGTGATATACTGCACCCTAAAGAACGAAAGGAGCATACACGGTTATCCTCCCAGCTGATGTAATCGGTGTGACCAGCTTGATTTAAAGACCTGCCATACTGTGGGTACTTGGCCTCAGCAGATGGATTTGGGTGAGGATGAGCCTGTACATCAGGTGAGCAGATCAAATGACAGCAAGTTCAGGGAAGAAGACTCTGAGGACGGCTAAACCCCGCAAGGAGGAACCCAGGCCAGGGAGAAGAGATTTGGGAAGCTGCCCTCTGGACAAAGCACATGCAGAAGGTGCCCACTGGGAAGAGCAGTAGCAGAAGCACTAAGACAATGAAGCTTATGGAAATACCAGTTGGTGAGACATGGGTGCTAGAGAAAAACATCTGAGCCCTGCAAAAAGCCCGAAATAATATATACCTGGGGGACAGGCTCATATTGATTTCACTTAACATCTGTACTACCTGGTCTCTTAATAAATCAGGACTTCAAGACAGGAGTATCTGACTTGTAAGCAGCATGGCTCAATTTTTTTTGTCTTTTAGAAGATCCAAAGGAAAGATAAGTGAGGCATAACAGTGCCAGAAATCAGACTGCATTCCCCCAGCATTTCCACCTTCCCTTCTTCTGCTACGAGATAAACACTGAGAAAAAAGCAGTTTATCCCATATCACCTAAATCACCTCAGAGAAATGGAAGTGGGATTCTTTAAAAAAAAATTCATATGTATAAACCAGCAATGAATCACTTTTTCTAGCTTCCCTTTTCTTTTTTCACAGAGCTTGAACAAAGAAAATAAACTAATTAGTAGCAACATTGTATGTAATCATTATTTCAAGCCATGAGAAAAGAATGGATCCAGCCATGATCTGAGGCACAGGGATCCTTAAGCGAGCAAATTAAAACCTTCGCTCAGAGGAATGAAAGGCTTCTGAGAAATCTAAAGGAATCCATAGGTATCCTGATGAAATCATGGCCTTATTGAAGTCCATAGGAGCTTTCTTACCAACTTTGGGGGAGCCTGGATTTCACATCTAGTGCTGGTCGGCTGCCAGGAGAACATCAATGACGAAGATGAATGCAATTTCCATGCTATGTTAGAAGTAGCCAGAAAGGCTCCCTAGGACACTAAAGTTATTTCACCTCTTTATTTTCAGCGACTTTACACTAAAATATGTGGTTGCTTATCTTCATGTCACCACTGGGGCTGTGCCATTCAGTTTTAAAAAGCTGAAATGGAGCCTACCTGCATTTTTGCCACAAGAATCCCACAGTAAATGCGTCCTGGACTTTGTAATAGGCTTTGACATTAGAAAAGAAAAAGAATGACTTTGCAGGAAGCAATTGTTGGGGTAAAGTGGACATCTTCCCTCTCTGAATTTTAAACATTTTGCACATCTATCCCAGGCACAAAAGGCTCTGTGATTCCCATGACAACTGTGGCAAATGCAGCTGGAGGCATCATTTAATTACAGTGATTCAGCCTTCCAAGTCAACATAAATTCCTCAAAGTGCTTCAGGGCGTACAACACATGTTCAAAAAGGAGCATTCATGTGACCTTAAGAATATGTCCTTTAAGGTATGTTTCCATTTATACTCTGGGAATTTGGAATTCATTAACACCAATTAAAACTGGACATTTCCTGCTTAATTCTCTATGCACTGCACTACAGATTTATCCCTGCAGGTTGAAAAGTTTTCTTGATGAAACAGAAAGCTAAGATAGAGGGAAATGTCCTTATATGATTTGTTCTCATGGGTCATGGCAATAGCAGTACTGCAAGAGAAAAATGTCCCTTACAGAGCTATATTTTCTATGGATATTACACCGACAAGACAAAATGCAGCTGAGCTCTCACATACTAGCATCCAAGCCAGTAAAACTGTACCCATTCTGGATACACCACATAGTAGAAACCACGACTTGTCCTTAAGTATCTGCTATAAATAATCACACCAGAAGTAAAATATGTTTTCATTTGAGAAGTAACCTCTCTCCTTGTCAGCTTCACTTACAGAAAATGCACCCTGTAAATCTGTATGGGTTCTCCTCTAGAACACACCAGAAAAACCAAATATTTTCAATTCTAACAGCACATCTACTGAGATGTGAAAGAGTAAACTAAAAGAAAAAGCAAAATCTTTTTCTCAGAGGCCTGCCCCGTAGCTCTGTGTGCTAATTGGTAACAGTGACCCACTCCTGTAAAGGACTGGGAAACGTGTAATGTATTTCAGCCAACACTACTAATTCTTCAACGCGGATCTTATTTACTTCAACAATTAAATATATCTGTAATGTATGGAAATTATTAACAAAAAGGAATGCCAAATGCACTGCAGACATGGGGCTACTTGGAGTTAAGTGAAAGACTCACATAAATCTGTTCTGTAATCTCACGGCTGTTTCCTACTAAAGGAAGGACCAGAATGCAATGTGCTAAATTACTAGGGCATAGGGATACGTTGCTTAAGTTTTTTTAAAAAAGCAGTTGCACTGCTGGCACAACAGACCTAGCTCTGTCACAAGCAATTTATTACATCAGTATATCAACTTTATTAAAAAAAGAAAAAGACAACAAAGAAGTCTGTCTTTGTGCAGAGCTCAGCTCAGACTGGCTTGGAAACATAAACAACTTCAGAGTTTAATTAGAAACTGTTTACATCTTAAAGATAATTTCATTTTCTTCAAATTGTAACAGAGGTAATTCCAGATAGTTCTGCTGACTCCACAGTTTAATGTCTCTAAGCTGCGAGACCGAAAAATGCAAAGTGAGGTCTGCACAGCTGAAAACAAACTGAGAGGGGTCAGGAAATACTGTGCTAACTAATAATGTTTTGATTATCTAACGTTTAACAGCTCTGCAGCTACAAGATGCTGCAAGATGTCTACAAAGAAGAAAAGAGAACCAGTCAGTAAAGTGTCCTTTCCCACACTGTATTTCTGATTTCTGTCCCATTTCTAGCATGACCTTTTGCCTTTTTTTTAGCTTTTTTAATTTTTTTTTTTTTTTTTTTTTTACTTTGTGAAGTGTTGGAATAAATGGTTTCCACTTCAAGCTGATTTGGTACCAAAGCCAAAATGCTGTTTTCATGCCATGCCTGACTGTCTCCTGAAGCTAGTGTGCTGGAAACCTCTGGAAGGTGTACATTTTCATAGCCCAGTTCTGTAGACTCCAGTTCAGAGTCTGAATAACCAAAGTCAAGGTGACCTTATATCCTGCTTCCTTGAGATAATTTTTCAAAAAGAAATGTGATTGAAACTAATACTTAATACAATAAATGACACATATGATTAGTACTTTCCTAATTTGTCCTTAATATATTTTAACTATGTTTTATTTATTTAACTACATATTTATAATGTAGTTAAATATATTTTTTTGGATGGCAGTTTAAAAACAAAAATCAAATGAAAGCAGATGACAAAATAACAAGACTCCCCACAAAAGCCTTTGAGAGCCAACCCTGCTGAGCAAAACGGTTCTCCAGGAGACATCAGCCACCCATCTATCATGCAAATATGTATTTATGCATTATAAAATCAGCATTACTGTTACTAGCCTTGTTTTGATGCGCAGTCCTAAATCTCATTAATGGTAAAGGGTGATACACGAGGGAAGAACAGACCTTTAGCACCATCAAAGAACATCAGATGTGTAACACACTTTAATGATAGGGTACCGTTCCCCCAGATGCTGCCCTTGGTGGTGAAGGCAGGCGAAGAAGCTGCTGAGCATCTCCTCACCCTGACCCAATCCTGCTGTGAGCATCTCCTCACCCTGACCCAACCCTGCTGGTCACAGTTACCCCAGTTGCATCAGGATAACTGTGTGCCTGAACTGCCAGACAGATCACTAAATAATCCTCATGAGTATACGTTCTTCTGTCCCCACAAGCCTTGCTTTTAACTTGAACAATTTCCATCATCTGGATTATCACATAGCCCCACAAAACGCTATTCCAGTTCACCAGATGTGGAAGTAAACTGTAGCACAGGAGCAAGTCAGGTTGGGGTTTAGATCCACAGGCCAATTTCTCTGCCCAAACCCATAGTTCATGGTGTGGGTGTAATGCAAGAATCAGAAATATCGGATGGCTTTTGGATAGAGACCCTACACACAGATTCTGTAATTCACGTGCCCATGACCTACCATTTAATTTTACTTTAATAGAGAGAACAAGCTGACCTTGATGGTCCTTCCCATCTTCAATTTTTCCCCATTTCTCCTCAGTAGTACTTAGATTGAGTCAATTAGTTTAATTTGGGACTGTCACTCAGCCGATTCTTAACAAATCGTATTTTGCTCTCACTCGTATTCACAAATATGCAGCTTCCCATTGGCTATCTGTTTTAATTGTAACGTAAAGGTTTCGCTTTTACTTAAAAACATACTGGTAACAGTGGGTGTTTTTTGGATTGGCTAAAAAAAAAAGTCTTCTCCAAATTTCAGCAGTAAATGAACGAGTATTTTTCTACATACTTTGTATGATTTCTACTATGTGCTCTTTCTGTGTTCCTAATTGTTCTCCTCCCCCAAACCCTGCCTCCAAAATCTCAATAATTAAAGTGAAATTGTGTACTGAGAGGCAATTACTCAAAAGTAGCTGTTATTTTCTACTGAGAGGCACAGTTCCATAAAAATCCTCTAAAATGATGATCAATAGCTGAGATGTTAAAGAATTGATCTCAACTCCATTTCTCCTTTTTCTTCACTTATGATCACTACACAAAACCCAGTCCCCTGGCTGGAGCAGAGCCCCAAGCTCTCCTGCAGCACAGGCAAAACACAGGCATTTCCACCAGCACAAAGTCACAGTGTCACAGCCCAAGCTCCACTTCCTTGTAACATGCAGTCATATTTATCTCAGTAAATTGAATTTAAAACCTGACCGAATCAGAAAGATATACTGACTTTAAATTCTAGCTGTGAAAAGGTAACACAAGATCCAAGATAAGAACAGCAAAAAAAAAAAAAAAAAAGGCAGACACAGATGGATTCAATTAATTCTTTGACTTTTCCAAAGGACCACCACTCTAAAAGGAACATGATGAAGAGGACTTGTTGTGCGGAGAAATTAGCACAGAGAAGCTGCTTCCTTGTTTATGTTACTGGCCCAGACCTTCCTGCGCGGCACCAAATGGCTTTCTGTCCCTAATGCTTCATGCCATCACTGGGATGCAAGCCAGCAGACGCTCTGGAACAAGGCAACTCTTGAAACAGAGAGAAAACGAGTCTACTAGGGACCTAGATTAAACCAAAAGTTTCTGAAGAGATATTCTTTCATTCAAAAGTCTGTTGAGCAAACAGCAATGGCCAAAACCTCTCTCACACATCAGGTTTTGCACTTTCTAAATATATACCACTTGTTTCATATCTTGAAACAATAGCCCATACAGTATTTTTCTTTTCCTAAGGATTTGCATTTATTTAATCTTTTCTTCGTCATGGCCTTTGAAGAGAAGCAATTTATAGCCAAGGTAGAAATAAGAGTCCAAGTAGACTTACATGACCTGCTGCCAGGCTGTGCTTGATGTGCAGCAGGATTTGGAAGGCTGGACACAAAGTGACGGTGCTTGATGCTAGAATTCAAGGGCATTTGAGGGCATGCCCTTGCACACACAGTCCAAAGCACAAACCCACCCTGCACAAACCCATCCTGCCTTCCTACTATTGTACTTGTTTGCAGGGACAAACTCCAAGCTGGTTTGCATTTTCCATTTGCAGTTTCAGTGCAACGGGTAAGTGGGGTCTGCTGAATGGGTGTGTAAAAGCCCCTCATGATTTATAGCTGTAAAGACAGCTTTCAGCCTATGGTTAAAGCATGCACCCTTCCAGGTTAATATGAGGTATTTCATCTCATAATACATGGACAGCTAAAGAAATGGGGTGTGGGCAGTTGGGCAGACCTGGAGAAAATCTCTATCATTCCCATAGCCAGGTGCAAATGGAACTAGAGGAGAGACTACAAAGCAGCCCCTTTCCCGTCATCCTCTTTTCTATCAGCGTGGTGAAAACCTGCTTCTGTCTACGGAAGTGCAAAGAGAGATGAAACAAACGGCTCTATCCTAGGAGCCTGCTTGGCATTTCAATCAGCCATGGCTGGGATGATTCAGCAACACGAACTGATCCTGGTAAGAGCAACACACTTCTGCGAGATGACAAGGAAAGAAGCTTTCTTTATAGGAAGTCACGCAACTCTGCAAAGGGATGGAGACTACAGTAGGATCAGCATCTGAATGAGCTTGGCAAAACTAGCTGTCCTTAATGGATTCCTGGTCTCTCATGAACACCTAAACTAGCCGGGGGCGGGAATGGAAAGGCATCAAGGAGTACTTTCTGTTAGAGGGAAGGAAGAACATGTTTACAGTATGCTCAACTTCCCTGATGACAAGTTAGTTGTGCAAGTCACCCACATATAAACTAGAAGATCATGCTATTGGCAAGGACACAGACATGTGGGTGAGGGGGAAGTATAAACCTATGGGTTTACAGGAGGGAAGAAGACTAACTAAAAATGTTTAAGGCTGGCAAGAAATTTCAAGCATATATTAACTCTTAAGCTTTCAACTACTTTTTACCCGGTTTCAACCCCCATGGAGATACCTGTGCTCAATTTTGATGAAGGAGCACATAAAAAGTGCATTTCCAAAATTATTAAATAAACAAGCACTGCTAATTGGCATAATTTTGCTCCACAGTTTGTGCTAAATTCTTCTTTTAGTTGCAGTGGTATAAATCTAGACTAATACCTTGGGTTTCACCAAAACTCTTCTATATTTATCTAGCTGTCAGGAAGAACATTTTCACTCCTGAGAGTGGAAACTTTAGGGAGATACTTGGAAAACAAGTGGCATACTGAAATGGCCTCGCTGAGTCAGCCTAGTCCCTTAGTTTTCAGATACTGTGATCTCAGTAAAAAGATTTGGAAATCTCTTTGACTCCTTCTGGCTGCCTTTTTCACTTGGAACAGTCTATGGTCAAAACAACTAAAGCAACTGAAGGAATATCATTAAAACATATGCATAAAAAAGGGAACAATGTGTTAGTATTAAATATTTCCTTGTTGATATGATTTTTATATCACAAAAAAACCCATCTACGGTGGGATTTATGTTATTTCCATAGCAGATATTTGAATCTCTAAAAGGCCTGGAGTGCCACAAATTTTGGGTTTTATATGCTTAATTCCATGTTCTACAAAATATATCTTGCTAAAGTAGTGGGTCTTTGAGGCATTTGTAGCTCACACACAAGTGGTACACATCTTGCTGGTATCTTTTAAGAGTAAAAGCTATAGGAATCTCATTAAAGGATAGATCCAACAGAGTTTAAATTCCACACTGATCTCTGGAGATTTCTTCCACCAAGAAGTCATTTCCAAGACCTCTTCAAAGACTGAAATATAAGAACTGAAAGAAGATGGCAATAATTACTGAAATCACTTTTAAGTAAAAAACCTTCAAACCTTTTGCTGCACAACCACACAAATGACTCCAAAGTTAAGTTTACAGAGGCTTTTCTGTTATAACCCAGGTATTTCCTATTCTTTTTAGATATCGGCTAAGGACTTCTCAGCAGTTTGTACTTTTTACAGTAGCTTCAGCCCAAAGACTTTTTTTTTCCCCTTGCACTTCTTAAATCTACCTTAAACCAACAGAAACTAGAAGAGCACAGAGTGAGTGCCAATGAGTATACTGAGAGAGCAGGCTGTCTCTCTAAATGTTTTTGGCTTCCCTGGGATGCTCTTTGTTTTGATATTTTTCCTACTCTAAGAATGTTTTTCAGGTAGGGAATATTAATTTGGCCTTCCCTTAACAGACACATACTTCCAGAGCCAAAAACTCTTCAGTGTTCCTTGAATAATGGTGCTCAGAGGAATACTACCGTTGGTCAGACGTTAGGTAAATATTCAAAGTGTTAATTTTAAGTTGGTTAAATGCAGTTTGGCTTAAGGCATAAAGTAGTGTCCTGGAATACTTATTACAGATCGACAGTACAGTATGGAGGTAAAGCCTAAGGCTATAAACCTGATGTTAAAATTTCCATTTATAAATCAATAATCACTGCAAACAAACCACCCTGCTCAGTTCTGTGAATGCCACAACTCTTCCTCAGGCACCAGCTGTATATAGAGTTTGGTAAAAATCCGAAGAGAGCGTTACAAAGCTGAAGCGTACGCGATGGCCCCCTCCCCGAACTGTCAAACCTGTAGGGTGCTAGAGTTGGACACGGCATTGCTGAAGGAAGCACAGACTTTAACCTGTAAGGTGCTACAGAAACCCCAACATCAAGTGAGCTGAGCTGCTTGGACTCATGTCTGAGGAAGACACTGAGCAGGTACAGCCTTGGTCTGTCCATGCCCTGAGCCAACCCAAAGCCAAGCGTCTGGACTGGCAAAACCCAGCACAGAGGACAGCTTCAGATATGCCCAAAGGACTGTGGTGCAGAAGGCAGAACCAGGGAAGAGCTATCTAATCTCACGTTAGGGATACCTTCACGGGATGAGTTCAGAAAGTGTCTAGAAATTTCTGTCCTGAGAGCATCTCCTGCACTTATTTCCAAAAGTGGAGTAACTGGATGCCCAACCAGTAATTCAGCTGAGATGACTAAAGCTTGCACACATCTTTCAGGAGCTCAGAGCCCAGAGCTCAGCCCTGCCTGCCCACTGCTTACCAGCTATCGCATCACCTCACCTCAGAGCCCTGTTTCCAAATTTCAGTCTGTGTTCACAGTGTGCATACGACGTGCTGCAGAATGCAGTACCATACAGATATTTACTACCTATTGTTTTAGAAGAGCCAAGATATTTTTCTTTTCCAAACTGTAGAAATCACTCTCATTCTCCTCCACACATACAAGCCTCTTTTGTTTGTCTCTTAACTTGCTGTGCTTGGCCTCTGGCCAGAATCCCTTTTTCTGCCTTGAAGGAGGGTGACAGCGTGCCTTTGAAGAAACGCCAAGGCTGCTGTTGGGCTGACCAGCAGGGAGCAATCCTGCCCAACACTCCCTGGCCTCTCCCAGATTGCTCCCCTTCTTTCCCAGAAACATGCAGTCTCAGAGAAGGCAGAGGCTGAGCTGATCACAATTCCCAGAAGAGATTTTTAAGCAACAGATGAAGTTTAAGCACACACAGAGAATGCTGGAGCGGGAAGAGACATCATCTAGACCATCCTCTTGCCCCAAGGCAAATCCAGCTGTACCTACAAGACACTGCTGACGGATATTTGTCCGACTGGTTCTTACCGGCTTCCAGTCACAGGCAGTAGCATTTCTGCAGGCAATCCAGTCCAGCACATCTCTTACCATCAGAAAGCTTTGGTAAATCTACTCTTTCTTACTTCAGTTTAATCCTATCAGTTCTTCTCTGAGTATGGACACGGAGAACTCATTCATTAGATCATTCAGTTTCTAACAGTACTTCAAAATACAGAGAAGCAAGCTGTAACTAGTTACCCTGGTCATGGTGCCTGTACTTTTTGTGTCTACAAAAACACTACGCTTCTCCGTTGACATAGTGCCTTTATCATCAGCAGAGGAACCATTCAGCACTGACTCAGAGAGCTGACCATGGGTTCACTGGCTTTATTTCCCACAGTGTCTTATATCTTTTCTTGGAAGATCTCCCTCCAGCCACTGAACAGACCTAACCCCACTGACTTTACAGATTTAATTTGCTCACATGCTAATACTGCTACACGCTTATAACAAGGGGTGAAATGCAAAAGTTTGTGCAAAACTAAAAACCTTCTCTGCACAAGAAAAAGGCTTTAGAGAGAGTCTAATAATATATTTCCTGCATTACTTTATTTCCTACACGTTCTTCTTAGTCTTGGCCTTGGGACGCTGCTCATTTCCTATTATGACTATGATACTTAGTTGGCAAGATGAGAGAAGGTGAAATTCTGATTCAACACTTGCAATGCAGTTTGGTTTGGGTTCTTTTTTAATTAACCAGTTGCTTATAGCATTTTTGTCTCTCACACTGGTAATGGGGAAATAGAAAGGTACAATGGTACATGTTGTGCTCTGATAACACATTTAATTGTTTCAGCTTGAGGTGGATAACTGTGAGAAGATTTGACAGGTGTTGAAAAGATTTTCTTTTTCCCCCTTAAATGTTCCTGAGACACAAAACAAAACTGAAAAATTTCCACTATAATTGTAACCTGCCAGTGCTTACCCTCGCACTTACCCAGTAGAGGGGTTCATGATGCAACCCCCTTTATCGGTAGACGCTTTGCAGTTACAGCCCCTCTCCAATGTATCGTGATTCATTCCAAAATTGTGGCCCAGTTCATGAGCCAGGGTGACTGCTGCACCTAGAGGGTTTTCTGAGTGATCCTTGAAAAAACCAAAAGAACTAGTGAAGTCAACATATAAAAACAATTCAAAATACACACTTCCCCTCTAAGGTCCTATGGCCTGCCCTTTGAAATGTTTTATAAACTTACCAACTGCAGCTACACTGTTGTTAAATGGACACAATTTTAAATTCCTCCACGTATACCAAGTGCAGACTGGGAATTTCAGGACAGGCTATCTGTCCTGGCCACCCAGTTTCCCCAGCACATTAGACATCTGAGACCATTGGGCAGCTTTGAACATCTGGGCCATCTCTTTATTTAGGGCTTAAAACTCCCCTGCTCAATAAATCCCCCAAATGCCCAAGACATGGCAGTGGCAGAAAACAGTCACCCAGATGTGGAGTGTTGGAAAGGGTAATCATTTATGGGTGAGGATGAGTGTGATGAGGGAAGAGTGAGAAGATCTTTCATGTCAGGAGGTAAATTACAAATGCAGCAAGAGACTTCACTTGGTCTATCTAATATTCTTCAGACTGTTTCTTTAATATCAGAAAGTCCAAGATTTCACAAGCCTTGTAAGAAAAACCAAGTACCTTTGAAAACCTCCTTTTTAAAACGAAAGGACAACGCAAGTCGAAATCTTCAATGGCCTTTTCGATGGCACCTACGAATATTCTAAATGGTGCAAGTGTCAAAATTGAAATATTAACATTAATCCTTGTTCGAATGCTGATTTTTGGGACAATTATTTCTGAGAAATTTGCTTCATGGTCTGATTACAGGCTGCTGATCAGACTGATGATTTGGCTTAACCATAAGTAAGAGACCTTTCCACATCGATCATTTTCCTTGAGGGAAAAAAATTTCACTGTACTCATATGAAAGCTTCCCTAAAGGCACAAACATGTAATATAAATGCATGATCCCCTATTTATCAGTCAGTAAATGGAATTACTATGTACAGCTGCCTGCTCTAAAAGCATATATGAATATATTCAGTTTAAATAACTCTTTTAGTATCATCTAAGCTAACCTTCAGACTAAAAAGAAGTGACAGGTAAAACTGTCTAAAACAGCAGTATATTAATGAATCCCTTAATACACGACCTGGGGTAGATTTAAGAGTTTCTTCTTTCACCTGTCTGTGCTAGTATTTTTAGTAAATAATTTCTCAAGCAGAAAACAAAATAAAAAAGAGAATACAGTCATTCTGAAAAGAAGAAAATCCTCCTTCTGCATTTGGAATAAACTCAGAAGGATTTTACCTTTTAACAAAGGATCTCTTTTTAGTTTTTCCTGAATTTTAAAATTTTAATATGAAAATCTTGTGATAACATAAGAGCCTGTTTGCTGAAAGGAGCTGTACAACCTGTCCTAGCAAAAGAAACAACAGAGTAAACCTATGCAGCAAAATAATCTGTAATAATCAAGAAAAGATATGCTCCTGCACAGTGCCTTCATATGGAGATGTCTTATCTAGATACTAGTCACATACAGATTGATTTATCTTTGCACTCACAGTAATTTATGAAGTATTTAGAGAATTCAACGTAATTGAACCTGATGTCATAAAAAGAGCACAACCTCTCACTCAACCGGAAAACAACCCAGGACTGAAGATTAAGACAACAATGAAATAATTCCATATAATTTACCAGCAGCACACTGGAGTGATGCCTTGAAATTAGGGCTATGTGGTCAAGACACAGCTCCTCTAAGATTTGAGCTACCTAGACAGACAACAAACTGAGCTCAGTTTTTCTTCATTTTGCCAGTCTCTCATACTGAATAGAGATTATATTTATCTGAACACCTCTGAGGCTGGCAATTAAAAATAAAAACAAGAATTCACACAGTCCACTCCAAAACTAGAGCAATAAATGATCTGAAATGTAATTTGGGTCTTGAATAGGCAAACAATTATTACAGCCCACGCGGTTCTCATTACTTGCTCAGATCCACTTGGAATGCAATTTTATCAGTTTCTAGAGAGGGTTTTCAAAACAGGGAATGTGATGTCTCAGCAAAAGAGGTTATTTGAAGACAGCATAAATGAAGATTATCAAAGCAAACAGTGACATGTCCCATTTGATACTGAGACCATTTAAGTATCACAAGGACTAAAGAAATGAATAGCAATGTGACTTTGATTTATTCCATCAGGGTCTTTTAAAGTTAACTTGAGCAGTAAAAGTCTTTACCAAACAGTTTCACAACCACTGAATAAGCATCCATCTACTGTTAAGCTATTATAAGCTGTTGCACAAAACATGCAGCGGCTTTCAGCTGAACTCTGCTTCATTCCACTGAGATTCAGATCAAATCATAATAATAAAATACTGTCCCCTACAGCTAGAACAGGCAAATGCCCCAATCCTGGTATTTTCCATGCAGTTTCACTCAGATGTAGGAATAATTTTCCTAAAACACACTTTTATTTCATGCAAGCAATTCACTGAAATGTAAGTGCCTCAGCTGCACACTTGTCATTTAGCCTGACTTCCCACTAAAGTCAATAGAAATTTTATGTGAGTGAGAATACTACATTACATTACAGCAACACAAAAATATTTTACTTTTAAATCCATTAATTTAGTGGGCAATCTTTTGAAACAGAATGAAGACTGAATCATGCATCAAAGACTTGCTTTAATGTCAACTTTTGTTTGGTCTTTCTACAACACAACAGAACCATCACAGTAAAATAAAATTATAATGCTCTTGATACACCAAAAGCTTCTCATAGGCAGATGCCTGCTCTCCCCACTTTGAGTTTCTCTTAAAATTAGTGGGAGACAGGGTGCCACCTACCACTGAGAGAATTCAGCCCTATATAAAAGTAGAGAGGGGCAGGCTCTCAGGGAGGCATGACAGAGGAATTTAGATCATATAGTGGAGCTGAGTAACTGCAAAAACAGTCAGGAAAATCAGGTCGTACAAGGATGACTCCAGTTTTTGTATTCAAATGTTATTTCTCATGCGATCTCTAAATTGCCTCTTCTTTCAGATCAGTTTTGAGAGTGTGGGAGCTTTATGGTACTGAGTGGTTGGGGTGGGATGGGTAAGAGGTTGGCTCAGTTATGAGGATGGTCCAATGTTCAGTTGCCCAGTGTTGAGACATTTGAGCACTTTAGCCTCCCAGGTTAACAGTTATTCATTCTTTCATTTGCGTATCTTCCAAATGTAGAGCTTTCTTCTGTAGCTACTGGTATATATAAAAATTTCTTTTGTATACACCTGAATTAGCCTTTGTTAACTGGGGGGGAAGGTTGGACAGCTGCCCATTTGGGTTTTGGGGGTGAGTGTTTGCTTGTTTTGGATTTGGCTCCTTTTTTGAAGATTTGCTTAAAGAACTGGAAAACATTTCTAGTCACGCTGTGCAAGCCTCGAGTTAATTTGCACCTCAAAAGTTTCAATTCACTGAGATGGGAGTCTCTGGGAAACATTGCACTCCCCTGCACAACTGAAGCTGCAGCCTGGCCCACGATTCATACACAGACACTGGGTTTCTCCTGGACATATAAATCAGTCTCTCCTCTGTCAGAGCCCTGAGAGCACTTTAAAGAAATGCTGATTCTTGTTTTCTTGTTACTGGAATGAAATATTTTTTGTTGTTTCTGTTTAAAATGACAGTTTCCAGAGCGAAGAGGCCTGACTTTGCAGTAAAACACACTGTAGCATATTTTAAAGCTTATGTTAAAAATTAAAAGGACAAAAAGAGTCATCATTAAGGGCATTTCTGACTGCAGATAAAGCCAAAGCAGTGACTGCTGGCCTGAGGGTGAAATGGATACAATGGGGCTCTCTGCCTCACATATGCTTTTGCCAAGATTTGGAAGTGCACTGGGAGACTCCTACGACTTTTTCTTCCTCTTTTCCTCCTTTTCCTTTTGTACCTAACCCCCAGGTACCCAGTGAAAAGCTGTAACAAACACCGATTAGAGACTCAGCTTCTAAAGCTACCGAGAGACTGAAGCCTTCGTCTTTACTAGAATTTTGACATGACTTTCTCCAAATTATGTGATTTGATTGTTCTTTCCCACTCTTTCCTATACCTCATCTCGTAAATCCTCCCAGTCTGAACTATCTACACATCATCTTCCACGAATGCACACATCACCCCAGCTTGGCTTAGCATCATAGAATCGTAGAATCATTAAGGCTGGAAAAGACCTCTAAGATCATCAAGTCCAACCGTCAACCCAACACCACCATGCCTCCTAAACCAGGCCCTGGAGTGCCACGTCTACACCTTTTTTGAACGCCTCCAGGGATGGTGACTCCACCACCTCCCTGGGCAGCCTGTTCCAATGCCTAACCACTCTTTCAGTAAAGAAATTTTTCCTGATATCCAATCTAAACCTCCCCTGATGCAGCTTGAGGCCATTTCCTCTTGTCCTATTGCTTGTTACTTGGGAGAAGGGTCCAACACCCGCTTCACTACAACCTCCCTTCAGGTAGTTGTGGAGAGCGATAAGGTCTCCCCTCAGCCTCATCTTCTCCAAACTAAACAACCCCAGTTCCCTCAGCCGCTCCTCATAAGACTTGTTTTCTAGACCCTTCACCAGCCTCGTTGCCCTTCTCTGGACACGCTCCAGCACCTCAGTGTCCTTCTTGTAGTGAGGGGCCCAAAACTGAACACAGTATTCGAGGTGCGGCCTCACCAGTGCCGAGTACAGAGTACAGGCTTCTTGCCTACTTGTCCAAGAGACCACAAAGGAGCCCTGCATTGTGGGCCAACCTCAGCTTGCAAGCTATTTAAGAAGCAAGGAAATGCAGGGACTTCAAGGGGCTGTATCTCTGGGATTACCCCGCTACATGGATTGTCTTGAAGCAAAAGCCTTAGTGTCCCAGGCTCCAGGTTAGCCCCATGAAGCTTTGAAGAACTGGGAGCTTTGAGATCATGCAAACTCTGAACATTGTGCATTCCTGAGCTCCCACCTCATTTATGTAGGGATCTGCAGCTGAGGTGTCCAGCAGAGCTGGAGAGAGATACCATATCACCTAAGGTGCTGGAAGTCTAGACAAAGCTGTAGGAAACACAAAGGTTTTCAGCACGTGCAGGCTGAACTCAGAGACTATCGAAGAGGTTTTTAGGGCTCGCTGGCTTTCTGCTCTGGTGTTGAGCTCTGAGGTCACCAGCTGAGCCTGCTAGTGGCCTGCAAGCTCTGGGAGTCCACATCTGATTTTATTTAAAGTACTTCTATTGCAAAGCTTAGTTAACGTGAAACTTCTTTCACCCCCTTTTGCACAAAACAGTTAAAAATTTTTTAAAAAAATAATTCTGATGGAAAATATTCCAGAACTACTTCCAGAAATTGGCCAAGATGTTTACTTTTATGTTCATCATGTCTAGCATCTAACAGCAGCATTACCAGTAATATATCTTTGAGAGATGCTCAGGTAGAATAAATGCTGCCATTGTTTGTTCTCGTTGTCTGGCAATGTAATAAAACCACTGCGCTGCAAAGATGGAAAATAATGCCTTACACAGAAAACTCTGTAAATACAGAATAAAATCAATATAATAAAAGATTCAGGACAGACTGTTGCTGCCTGTAACACTAGTATACCCAAGTGCATAACAAATAGATCTTCTGGTTCTCATCCTTCACAGCACCTCAGCACCTATTTTAATGGTAATTAGGAGTAGAGGATTCTCGCAAAGAGGTCATGCTATATTTTAATGCAATATTTTGATTTTTTCACTATGGAAACTATTGTTTACAAGCAATGTGCATGTAGATATAGATAATATCGAGACTGAAAATGGGACAAATGGGGCTGATGTTCTGGTACAGAATACAGTACTACAACACTTGAGATTGTGTCACACCAGTTGGGCCAGTTTCAAGTCCCGTGCTTTTACCACTTACCATGACGACCCCTCCAGACTGCTCTGCAGTGCACATGCTCATTATGGGCGCCATGCCAATGGTAGTCCCTTGGAAGTACACCCCGCTGCAGGAGGGCGGGAAAGAAGAAGAATCATAGAATCACCATTCAGTGCCAAGATACCGCCCTATTATTTTCAGTCTTGTATTTCTGCCAATCTCAAACAAAGATCCCATTTCAAATGTGTCAGCTCCAGACATTTGCAGGTTTAAAACAATGGAAAGCACAGATGAGTCATGTCGACTTGCCGAACTGACAATGACAGCATCCCTGCTATGAGAAAGATCCATTTTATCACCGTCCTTTGGGTTTATTGCTGTAACAGGACCCTTCTTTCCTTTCTTTTTTCCCTGACTGAAGTTGGGAATAGAAATACAAACATAAAAATAATGCCTCTAGCTCAAAGAAGGGTTATTTTAATACAGTGGGAAGTTTATATGCTACTTGTTATAACACACAGCCTAGAATGTAATCATTCCAAACAAAGTATTATTATACATAGAGATGTATTACACATCTTGATGATTGATCATCCAATTTTTGGTGATCAAGATTGATCTCAATGATTATACATCAAATATCTCATGAGGGACAGTTTGGAAGGGCTCACTCTATTCTTAGACGGATAATGTAAGAATATCTACGTAATGAGTAAAGAGCTCCTTTCCTTTTAATTACTAAGATGTCAGGTATGTTTATGTTTATAGTATAAAGAATGGTTCATTGATCAAAATGATACCTGGTTCAAGAAAGAGGAAACAGCAGCAGGGTAAAAGATGTGTATGATTTAACTTTTGAGTCACAAACGCAAATGAATTGTCCAATTTAGACTGCATTTTAAAGTTTCCTGAGTTCTCCCTACTAACAAACAGGCTTCACATAGTGCCCCCTTAGCTCTACTTTTGGGGTGAGGGCAGGACTGCCTTTTTCAGTAACAATTTATACTGAGACCAGCTTAAACAACTTGTAAATTCATACCCCAAGTATTTACCAGCTTATTACACATCTACATGAGTTGTATTCAGGAAAGGCCTGCAAGTAACAGAGCTATTAGAGAGCTGTGGAAGGAAATTAATCTGAAGCATCTGCTGAAGGGCTCTGCAAAACGCTTTTACGTTTGACGTTTACAGAGGGGAAATACAAACCCTCAGGAGCACAGATGTTCCTCCCAACAGCTTAGCAACTGGGGAAGAATTCAGTACAGCTATTCTCAAATCACTAAAATCCTGGCCAATATTAAATATCGTGTCAAATCTACCTTATCAGCTGCGCATTGTCATGGGGTTTACGAGGTAGTAGTTTCAGCTTTCTCCAGTCCAGAAATTCATGGAGGCTGGTGAAAGGGTCTTGAGAAATAGAGCACTTATCCATGTCATTCCACACTTCCACGCCGACCAGGGCTACTCGAATATTTAGTGGCCTATAGAACTAATGAGAAAAGAAAAATAGAAACATGCCTCTCAAATCCATTTTAGACCACATTGGATTAGAATATTTAAACAGAAGCATATTGTGCATGTGAACCTTTCTTGTAGAGGCCTAAATGGTCTCCTCTCCAGGGCAAAAGTGAACACCTGACAGGACGAAATATTTCCGTGACTTACAGAAACCAGTTCTGACCTGACTAAATACCCACAAGGCATTCAAAGACATCCAGAGATATGCTACTTCTCTGTGTCCCACCCAAATTGGGTATCTTCCTTCAAGATGAAATGCTGCAACTACCTTCACATGTCCTTCACTCCTACACGAACTCGTTGCTATGGCAGATGACTCTCTCCATGGCTGCCTTCCATCACTAGCACCAGTGTAATGCAAGAGGTAGAGGCAGCTGTGCTATACTATGGTTCTGGTTCAAAACAGTAGCTGAAAATTTAACCAGAGTCATTGAGCCTTGCTCACAGCAGATAAAAACAAGTGATTTTAACACTGTGGGCTACATACACTATTTTCCCACTGGTAAATGCCTCAGTTGCTACAAGAGGGGAGCCAGAGCAGCATTAACAATGGAGCAGAGATAACAATTCTAATGAGAGACTAATGTGAAGAAGGATTCAAGAATCGATCAAGTCCAGATTTGGCTGACAGTCTAAGAAAAGCATATACTAGATCTTTGTCTTGTTTATATGCATGACAGTCATTTGGATAACACTGGCATTTCCTGAGCATAAATTAAGCATGAAACATAAATATATTATAACATGCAAAATTAATTTTGAGCAGGTAACATACAAACACCTGTCCTCCAGTAATAAGTCAGCAAGACAATTATGGAAGAGGTGGAGGTGTCTTCAGCAGCTTGTTTTTAATCAAGAATGCTTCTCCTTGAGTTATTGGCCTTGAAGTATCACTTGATAAGTTCTCAGCTAAATTAAGACTCCCTCAGTTATAATTTCACTACTGGACTCCTCATTTTTTCTGGCCATACAGCACAACAAAAATAAACTTTAATTTGTTCTAAAAACACTGTAGAGGACTCTTAGCGTTATTGTTTGTTGTCAAGAAATTACTTCAAATACAAAAAAAATCCAGTGTATGTCTCTTTCTTATTACTCTCACTCAGCCTTCAACTTCTGCTTCCTTAAGCACCGCATATTTTTAATTCTGCCATCTTCCTTGGGCTATATATATTGTTGACCGTGTCTTCACAGGTCCTTTGTTGGCCTTACAATTGGACCATCTCTTGCTGCTGCAAAGGACTTTGTTCTCCAAATTCCTCCTCAAAAGAATCCTTTTTCTATGGGCTGTTCCATATGTGATTATCCCCACCCTCTTCCCAGGTTAGTAAAATCCTAGGGCTAAATTGTACATCTCCTTAGAAATAGTGCTTCCACAGATATACGCATCCCATATACAGCAGAGCAGAGGTCACAGCTTAGTATGTTGAAGGGCATATGAAAGGTTTACGTTTACTTTTTTGGTTTTACTGGTTGGAGAGAAGCATTGCTCTGAAATACTGGAGTATTAGGAAAGCAGCAGGGTTAGCTCCTTGAAAATGTGGGTGGATAAGGAGATGTGGCAAAGGTTGTGAAAGCTGCTGATCTAAGCGTGGTGGTTTTCTTAATTTACTAGTAGAAGAAACATAGATTTCACAGCAACATCCTTCAGAAACTGTAGTAAGTTTGGAAAAAGTGAAATAATGCTCATGTTCTTACCTTATCAACATAGTTTGCAATTTCTATCAGCCTCTGCTTTATTTTTTCCACATCCTTGCCTTGTCTCTGAAACTTGGAATGTAAAGGATCAATGTACTAGCAGCACAAATAGCCCAGAGTTTCCCCCCACCAGCCACCTTACTCTGCCGGCACTGTCGGTGATGTTTGGGAATTACATAGTGCAACCAAAGGCCATCGGCGGACTCCTGTTGGTTTCGTGGGACCGCAGCCTGCCTCAGAATAAGCACAGGCTATGGGATAGGATTTTGGTTCTCATGGAAAGATTTAAAAATCCCGAAGTTTTACATAGGGATCTTTCAGGGACTGATGTTTTGTGAAAAAGAAAAGGCTCTTCTGTTAGCTGTTTCGGCTCTTACGGCAGAGTGATTGTAATTCCCCAACTAGCAGTGATCAAGGAGACAAAAAAAAGTGGAAGTAACAAAATAATTCAAACAAAGATTTAGATCTTTGGCTGCCATTCAACTCACTGGAACATTTCTACAGCCAGCCCTGGTTACTCTCTTTGAAGCTCTCTTTGCAAACCATCAGGAAGGCAGTCGTGCTTCATGCAATGTGATGGTAAAGTACTGCTTCAAAAGCAAGTGCAGGATCCTGCCATGTCTTCCAAACAGTGATGGTCGCACCGAGGGCAGAGTCAGTGGCAATGAAGACTTAACTAGCTCAAGGAGATCCTGGGCAGTGAATTCGTATTTGCGTCCTCTTCAATTACTGCCAGATATCCCATATGAGAATCAAACTCCTTATGAAGCATTACAAGAAATTTTACAATTGACTATCAGTGTTGTCCTATCTTAATAGCGTCTCCCATTGCTTAGCCCTAGTTAGGGAAAAAGCTTTACTTTTGAAAACCATCATGTTACTGTCTGAAGCACATTACTTGCAATACCATGGTAGCTGAACTGAGCTACCCGTTTCCTACCTGTGCTTCCCGTAACTTTTTAGTTTCAAGTTTCTTACCTCACGATTATCTGCCACAATAACAAGCTCCACATACTTCGTTGTCTTCAGAGTCTCCCTCTTGTACTGCCAAAAAAGATGAAAATGGTATTTTGTTTTTGCAATAAGTGACCCTTGGAATCAGCTCTGCCTCAGTCCAACAAAGTGCTGGCAAGAAGAGATACACAACACCTCAGATTTCCAAAGAGTTCACTACATACAAATTTTTATTGTATTCCTTCTCCTCGTGGAAGTTTTCCTTTTACCTACTACAACAGAAATAGTCTACATGGTACTTACAAAAAAACCCTCAGGATTTGATCACAGCCAGCAGGAAAGTGTGCAAAGTCTCTCTCAACCTTTCAGCTTTCTGCGGTTGAAATGTTTGAGTTATCTTTCCTTGCAGGAGAATATAATCTCTAGCAGAAAGACCTTTGCTATTTCCAAGGCACATTTAAAGAAATGATGAGATGACTTTTAGCAAACATTTCACACAATAGACAAACTGGCTACTAAGAAAAATGAGAGATAAAGGGATATTGAGTGAAGCAGAGAAGAGATCAAGTGGTCAACTGATAAATTATGTAGGAAGAAAAACCCAAGAACAAAAACTGCAGAAAAAACCAGAATGAAATGTCAGTGTCTGGGGAAGCGTATTGGGTTTACGTGGCAAGGTCTTGGTAGTGGGGGGGTACACAGGTGACTTTTGTGAGAAGCTGCTAGAAGCCTCCCCCATGGCCGATACAGCCAATGCCAGCTGGTTCCAAGACGGACCCGCCGCTGGCCAAGGCCGAGCCCATCAGCGACAGTGGTAGCGCCTCTAGGATAATGTATTTAAGAAGGGGAGAAAAAAAAACCCCTGAGCAATTGTAGCTGGAGAGAGGAGTGAGAATATGCGAGAGGAACAACTCTGCAGACACCAAGGTCAGTGAAGAAGGAGGGAGAGGAGGTGCTCCGGGTGCCGGAGCAGAGATTGCCCTGCAGCCCATGGTGAAGACCATGGTGAGGCAGGCTGTGCCCCTGCAGCCCATGGAGGTCCATGGTGGAGCAGATATCCACCTGCAGCCCGTGGAGGACCCCACGCCGGAGCAGGTGGATGCCCAAAGGAGGCTGTGACCCCATGGGAAGCCCGCGCTGGAGCAGGCTCCTGGCAGGACTGTGGCCCCGTGGAGAGAGGAGCCCACGCCGGAGCAGGTTTGCTGGCAGGACTTGTGACCCCGTGGGGGACCCACGCTGGAGCAGTCTGTTCCTGAAGGACTGCACCCCATGGAGGGACCCACGCTGGAGCAGTTTGTGGAGGACTGTCTCCCGTGGGAGGGACCCCACGCTGGAGCAGGGGAAGAGTGTGAGGAGTCCTCCCCCTGAGGAGGAAGGAGCAGCAGAAACAACCTGTGATGAACTGACCGCAACCCCCACTCCCCGTCCCCCTGCGCCGCTCGGGGGGAGGAGGTGGAGAATAATCGGGAGTGAAGTTAAGCCTGGGAAGACGGGAGGGGTGGGGGGAAGGTGTTTTTAAGATTTAGTTTTTATTTCTCATTATCCTACTCTGATTTGATTGTTAATAAATTAAATTAATTTTTTTTTCCCAAGTCGAGTCTGTTTTGCCTGTGATGGTAATGGTGAATGATCTCTCCCTGTCCTTATCTCAACCCACGAGCCTTTCGTTATGTCTTCTCTCCCCTGCCCAGCTGAGGAGGGGAGTGATAGAGCGGCTTTGGTGGGCACCTGGCCTCCAGCCAGGGTCAACCCACCACAGGAAGCAAACTCATACTCTGAAAACTGAAGGCATACATTTAATTTTGTATCTGTATATTCATATAAAAGAGCTGGTCATGCTACTTGCAGTTCTAAATGCAGGGCTAAAAGAATCATAATGCTTAGCTGCAAAAAGATCACTGAAGAAAATGAAATGATTTTGTAATAGTACTAATCATAGCACAGCTCCTCTGCCACCCCAAATTTAAGTGACCTATTAATGCCTGTAAAACTTCTGTGATTTACAGCAGCTGAGCATCTATTCTATCATTCCTCCCTTGTTTCTGGAATAAGACAGTTAGGGAAAAGAGGTCTCAGCAGCATATCTGATCTTCATGCCAGAACTTAAGGAGCTTAAGCAGATGTATGACCTACTAATGACCATGATGTCTTGAACTAAACCAATGCTCTATGACACAGAACATGACTAAAGCTTTCCAAAGCAAACTGTTCCAAGGCAAACTGTGTGATCCCCTAAGCTAAGTCAGTGCTGGACTTCACCTTCCAGCCAAATTTCACAAAGTTTTCTTCACGTTACCAAAGTGTTCCTCTTTGTTATCTGCAGAGTAATGCTTTTGAATGTTTTGCAAGAAGCAGTGTGTTTAGAGGAAAGTGACAGATGTAACATTTAGTAACTCTGACTTTCAAACGCATATTTAATAGTGTTCCACAGCCTTCAAACTGCAATAACTGGAAAATAGTTAAGTTCCTTTTGGACAGTATTTATGAACTGAGAAAGCAGTAAAAGCTGTCATTAATGAACTAAACATCAATGATACAAACACTTGACAGGCTTACACCTATTAGGGGGTCTGGCAAATGAGCTCAGGTAGATATTCTTACAACTTCTCCTGGTATTGGGGTTCTCTGTCACCTCCTTGTGCTCTGCTGGAGGCAACAGTCACCACCGTGGGGTCACGGTGTGTACACAGGCTCGATGCACATGCTCGTGCCTCGTCTGCCACACAGATCATCAGCAGTGCCTGGTGATATGCTGGCTGGGAACCAGGACACCAAGGACTCAGCATGTCCCCTCCTGCTGCTCCTGGAACAGCAGCAGATGCAATACAAAGGGCCTGCCATGTCTCAGTAGACTTCAGCGGAATCTACAGTGCTCTGGCAGAGCTCGATTTACCTCCCTGCAAGATATATCAGACATGAGTGAGATGCCACATAAGGCAAACGACAATGTGGGTGGTGTTTGTGACGGAATTGATATCTCAGACACTAGAAGTCTAACATAAACCTGAAATTTATTATGCAGTCCTGATCAGACATGTACCCCCAAGGTGCCTCTAGTCTTCTTCCAAATGAAGACTAAAAGATGAGACGTTCCAGGTACAAAGATATAAGAAGAGCTCTGTTACATCAGCCAGTTTAAACCATTTACTTTTTATGAAGAATAAAACTGTTTGGACTGGAGGGAGTCAGCCTGAGAGAAATTGGCTAGCAGGGTATAATCGTGTAAGCCTCTGGTGACTGCCTTGCATAACGAATCCATCCCTGTGATTTGCCCAAAGGCTATGTGCATTCCTTGGATACAATATTTATTTATAAAATATAGCTAATTATGACTTCTTTCGTCTTGCTTTCTGCAGCCAACTGCATCAATGCACAATCCATTGCCTAAGTTAATCCTTCAGAATTAAAACGGAGTCAATAATACAGCCATGATAGATTTACAGGATGGGAGACAATATGCTTTGTTCCACTGACCGTCGTCTTTCTCCCCTGCTTCTACCGCACCTGATCCTCCCACAAAACTGCTGTCCCATACCACTGTAGCCCTTCCTCATGCTCCCCTGCCTGGGAATTGGCATGAGCTTGGATTCATACTGCAGTGTTGCAGCCTCTCTCTTTCTCCATGATCCATTTGCCCCAAATGGCTCACCTGCCTGATCTGTGGTCCACCAGCACCACCAAAATGGCTATTTTGTGTGGCTACAGAGAAAAAGCCATACTGTAGGGGCTGTCTTACACATCAGGCTTGCTTTCTGTAGGATCCTACCTCAATGGAGCTCAACTGGAAAACACACTCCCTGCTGCAATCTGAGCATCCACTGAGTTATGAAATGACCCAGTATTTGTAGAGACCCAGCTCCAGTGACTGCACACACCTGCGACATTACCTGACTTGCTCTATTAAATCTCATGTTTGGATCTGGGAAGCTGAGTCTACTGTTTGTCCCATCACTTATCTGTATTTAAATCTAACCCAAAGGCTAGTCTAACTTTGTGATAGATTGATCTCACACTTCAGCTCTGCTCAATAAGAATTTAGTGTAGGTACTTGAGTGGAGGGTCAGGGGAAAAAAACAAACAAAAAGCTCCCCCCAAACCTGTCAAGAAACCAAAAATTTTCATCATGCCCTGAACCTGAGACTAGATTTCTGCTTAATTCTCTCACCCAGTGTAATTTGGAACAGCCTTATGTCTCCGTCCTTTGTAGGTCATCTTTACTCAGTATGTCCTGACAGTCTACTTAGCTGATGACAGCATTGAAATGTGAAAACTCACTCCACACATTACATTTGACAACTTTCAAAATTCATACATTAGAAGCATATCCAGCATACTCATTATATATATATTGTACCTATCCATATGATGTGACTGTTGACAGGTTTTATAATTATGTCCACTGAACCGCAGTAAAAATATTTTTCAGATATTTAAGGTGAATTCTGGCACATAGTTGAAGCCATCAACACAATGTGAGAACCATGAGGATAGTAGTAAAATTGCTTTGATTGTATCAGCTAGTTATGTGCACACATTTTATTTCAGTTTGCTAGTGTTACATTGATTACTTCAGTGAAATTCAGTCAAAATTCACAAAGATTTGGGGGAAACCTTAATAAAGTTGTGAAAAGTACTATTCCAATGCTTTCAACCTACACACATTTTTAGAAATACGCTTAGCCCATAAAATGGTATACGCAAAGGCTAATGCATTAGATGTAATATTTAATATTCCTAAAATGTAAAATAACTTAATTCCACTACATAAATAATATCTAGGGATGCCATTTAGGTTGCTTTCCTTAACAATTAACCTGATGTAAAGGCTTAGTAGTATATGCAAGTATAAATCCCAATATGTGACATTTAATAAATGCTGAGGGCAGATTTGTGTCATTGTGTAATTTCTGAACACCTAAACCAGTCTTTTTTACAATCCTCATCCAATATGCAAATGAACTTATTACAGTATTTCCTCTTCCTGATTTTTAGCTCATTTAATTTTCTGCAGTTTCCATTAGCTAGATGCATTTCATACTAGGTGCATTTCTTCCTGCATAAAACCAACTACAATAATACATCTGTAAAATAATGTGGTGAGAATTTGTTTTGTCTGCATAAGATACTTCCCTACTAGAATGTAAAGATTCAAAACCTAATATTAGCAAAGCATCACAGCTATCATGTTCTCTTCCATCTTGGGTAGGCAAGAACTTTTCTAGACATTGCTCAGTGTTCTTATGGGGTCTTAAATTCTGGCTATAATCGTACATGAACCAAAACATATTACCATAATATGAAACCATAAACTTTTCTGTGCCATCTCATTACCAAAAAGAAAGTAAAAAGCAAGTTATGCATGCAGCATCAAGAAAAAGTAACAAAGCTTTAGCAAATCATATAAGTATATGCTTAATTTTAAGCATGCGCTTGAGCACGTGACATCAACAGAAGTTGACTATATGTTTTAATGTTTTGCACAGTAGGGACTGTGTAACAAAGAGTTATGGTACGCAGTAGTATGGAAATGCTACCAGAGATGTACTCAGCAAACCAGAAACATAAAGGTGCACCATCCACCTACCCTTCCAACTTGAGGATGGTATGATGTGTCACTGTCATCAGCTGTCACGGCAGAGATGTCCAGCTGGTGGCCACAAGATCCTGGGGCTATTTTCAAATTCTCTGCTCGGTAGATCTTGTGTTCACTTGTAGCACCTTCTAATGGCTCCAGAATGTAGCTTTTGTTTTCAAATACAATAATTCCCCTGTTACAGAAGAGAACAGAGTAAGATGCATGGTTTTCAGGAGCTAACGTATGTTTGCCTACAACAAAGTTACAACAGGTTTTAATAATGACAGAGTACAAAAAAGCAAAACGCTGATTTACAATGTCATGGTGGAGTGGAGCAGGAAACATGAAAGCTGTATATTTGTCATTGCAGCACACTACACTTTAAAAGAAGCAATGTCTCAAAGAAAATTTTCCTCTTCTGAAGTGCTGTACTGTACAGCAAAATTATATCTGTGTTTTATGTGTTTGCCATTCTCCCAGTGATGCATTGCCATTGCTGAGTGGAGTCATGATGTGTGCACTTCTGAGGACCCGTGGCAAACAGTAATGAACAAAAACATGGTGAAATGCTTTTGTAAGAAAAGGTACAGGGTGAAAGTATTCATTATGATTAGAATGATATTCATTATAATGCAGTGTGCATTATAGCTTTTAAGCCAAATGCTGACGCAAGCATCAATTCTGCCAGATGAAGGAGGCACTGCAGTATCAAAATGGATTATTACATATTGCACAGTGGGGCAGCAGAATGAAGCTCATATATATTAACCAGTGGATTCCTGTTTAACTCATTTTACGACCCAAAATAATAATTTTTACAGCAATACCACCTGCTCTCTGAGGGTCTCAAAGATTTTCCATTAATGAAAGCATTCTTGTTGCACAACTTCAAGCTGCAGCTTGCAAAGAGGAAGGAGGGTTTTAGGAAGAGATACACCACCTTGCTCCAAGAAACATGTGGAAGAACCTAGGACACGTAGCCAATTCTGGGCTTTATGTGCTGCCTCCTAACCAAAAACCGCTCTCCCTGTATACTCCAGACAACTCACCAAGTAAAAGCCATGCTTGGGTTCTTGTGCTGGGTTCTGCCCAATTATTATGAGCTGCTACAGTAAAATAAAGTTGACAAAAGGTTGACTATCTTTCCAGTTCCTCCTGCTGAGGAAGCTGTTGGCATAAGGCTGCTCTTTCAGATCAGCACAGGAAATGTAGGCAGTGTGGTGTGGGTGTCCAAGGTCTGCGTATGCTGGAATAGGATTTCTGGTACTATATGGCATAAAGTAGGACAACCTCCAACAATACCACTGGAATTAGCAATTATAACTGCAGCTGTAGGACCACAGAGTAAGAAGACTGCTTTACGTACATCAGGACTGGCACAGCGTAAGAAGGCATGAAGTAGGTTTACAGGCAGGGCTCAGGTAGAAATTACTGTAAGAGAAAGGAATTTAATATTCTCTGCCTAACTTGCAAGTATCTAACTTGCATCCTGAGCGCATACTGCCAACCACACAGGAGGGTCCTAGAGAATTCCTACATCGAGCTGGACATGAGGTTTTGTTGGGTAACTGGGTGACCAGAGAAAGGCACCCTTTAAAACCCATTTCTCTTTTCTAAACTGGGGATAAGCATTTGCTTATGGGGTGTTGTAAGCATTCAGCAATTAGACACTACACTGAATAGTGCGCTGTGTTACTAATTTCTTCCCTGTCTTTAAATTATGAAGGCATTAATCCCTAAGCACTGGCACAGGTTCAGCAGCAATAATTACAATCTACCTACCTGGAATTCCATGAAAATTTAATTGGCCAAGGCATTCTTCCTCAATTCCTCCTCTAAACTGCTTTATACAGTCTATATATGCTATTAAACAGCAATCATTTTCAGCCCAAAGCTGGCTGTATTGTATTATTATGTCTTTTTGGTGTATAGGAAGTGTCCGCTCTTTTTTTTTCTGTCTGTACTGTAACAAAGGTAAGATGCTACAACCACTGTAGTGTCTATACAATTCTTCTGCAGAAAGCTAAAAAAAGAAAAAAAGGAAAAAGGGGAAGGACCCAGAAGCAGTTTAATGACACCATAAAGACTGATTTAAAAATAAGAAGTAAAAACATTAGGAAAAAACTGCCCTAGCTATTCTATTCTTAGCAAGATGTGATGAAGAAACTCGAAGTCTTTGGCCTCCTAACCAGTTAACTGAAATTTTCATTCCAAGCTGCTTGCACAGTTTTGCTGCAAAACATCACTAACATCAGTTCAGCCAAGCCAACAGATGACCATTTTACTGTTAACTAGAACTGCTATAAGTCCAAGAGGAAAAAAAAAAAGACTAGAAACCCATGATACTAAAGGCTGTGCAACAGCATTCAGAGGAGCCTGCTTTACTGATCTGAACTGAGAATCAGGGTCTGATAATTCATTTGTAGCTTCCCTAGTACCCTTGGCAAATCAGGCAAGATATATTATTTACCCATCACACAGGCATGCTGTGTATGATGGATCACAGTTGGAAAAGCAGGACTGATTTATCGCAGCAACCCTTGTAGCTACAGCCAGGATACACTACAGCATGCATGACATATGAGAGACCTCCGAGCAGGTCGCCCCATGATTTGAGTAACCTTACACCCTACAGTTCTAAATTGTTTTCAGATCTGCCTTATTCCTTGAAGAATTTAGGAAACTAGGAAAACATATTCCCTTTTCTGCGATAATCAGCAACTCTGTAATCAGCACAATCAAATAAGGATTGTTGTCTTTCCCTTGTGCAATTAATAATTTTATTTTGGAGGCGGCTGGAACCAGCAATGGAGGCAGAAGTCCATTAGTCACTGTTTGAAATGGGCCAGCCTACCATCTCCCTTTACTGACAACTCAAAACCAACATAAAACCATGAAGGGTTTTATTTTTAGTGTCAAACTTTATCCCGCTTAGAACATTAACTTAAAAAAATATAGACTTAAATAATTTTCTTTATTTACACTAGAAAGGGAGAAACTTAGTTGTGCCCTTTTACTGGATAAAGCTCTCTTTTTTTTTTTTTTTAAAAGCCAGCATATTGTTATCAAGAGTTCATAGCCAAAACATGCCACATCAATGCCAGGTTTCCAATTCACCCCTTGTATACCCAGCTACTGTCTAAAATAACTAAATAACCATGTCTTTACACCTCATTTTCTCTAGCTGCAGAGGATACGGACAAATGATCAGATACCAGAGTGATTAATTTTGTTTCCTACTGAGCATGCCAGAGCCAGGGCAGCCTATTCAACTTGCCACTGAGACTCCCATCCTAAGTGACACCACGAGCCTTTAACAGTTCCACCTTTGCATATGAAGCCATCCAATGGTAAAAAAAATCTGCAGATTCGGCATAAAGGAAAACATACTTTTCATTTAATGCACACTTATCCTTTGAGTGCTGCTTACAGGATATCAGCACTTGGCTTGTGACCATCTGTAATAAGATAATGAATATCAAATATGAATTTTCTTGGCCAGCTCTCTGTTTTTGACTAATTTTCTTTCCTTACAATTGCATTTTTCCCCCATCGACCAATGCCAAGCACAGCACCTTAAAAATGTAACTAGTCAAAAGCTATGGTTTCTTTCTTTTTTTGGTGTGGCAGGATTAGGTGAACAATACCTACCAGTCATTCAGTACTAAGAATTTGATGCAAATAAAATAAATCCATCACTACTTTTTCCTTCCACTTTCATCAGGTGTTTCCAAAAAACCTCTGTTACTCCTACACCATTTCTGTGTCTTTCTCCTGACCATGGTTCTCCCATACGCCTGCGTCAGCCTATGTTCCCCGAGGAACAAGATGGTGCAACTTCTCCATTTTTCAGGAGGCATTAATGTTAAATAATATAATGTTTTCCAATGTGGCAAATAGTATATTAAACTACAGATCCCCAACCAAAAATTATACAAGGAACCCCAAAGGGATTTCAGCAACTCTGCGAGTACTTGAGAAGAAGCTATTCTTTAAGACCAACTTCTACTGAAATCTGTGGGATTTCTACTATTACCTCTACCAGGCAAAAGACTCCCAGAATTCCCAAGCTTATAAATATTTGGGAAAAATGCAATATAAAGTGTACATTTTTTGGTCTCCAGGTATTTAATTCATGGCATCTGTGTTTTCCCCAGTTCCAAACCATACTGATGCTGGGAAGTCAGAAAGATCTTGCAAATGAGCTGGGCAGGAAAGACAAGAGACAGTTCAAGCCCTATCTAAAACTGTCAGGCTGTCCTTTTCATTACTGGTAGCACAGAGGGAGGAAAAAAAAAAAAATCCATGCCATGCAGCATGTCCAGACACCAGTTCACAGGCTCCAAGCCAACCGGAAGCAGCTTCAGTGTGGTCTTGAGCCTGAGCTAATATTTTACTCTACCTCTCAACAGGGTTTGAATCCTGTTCATGTCTGGTGGTCAGCACCAAATAAACCACATCCGCTTTGCTGCTAATCGGCTCTAAACATGAACGACTCATTGGTATTTGCCTACTGTACGCCATTATATGCCGTATGGACACATGGGGAATGTGTATATGAGGTGGCCTATGATGGGTGAACCCTCTCCATCTCAAAGAAAAAGAAATGAAAACATACTTTAAATAATTAATTTGTTATTAATTGCTGTTTAACTTGCTGGGAATCTCTCAATTAGGGAAATGCCATTTGATGGAATAATTCCACTATTTAAATTGTCGATAAAGTCAAATGTGATATTTTTTTCTCTTAAAAGGAAAAACCAAAACAAAACCTAATGGAAGGCCAGCCATATTTCATAAATCAAAAGGCTTTAGGAAATCTCAAAATATAAATGGGATTTTTCTTTTCCAACTTGTCAGCAGAAGCAAAGGCCCTGCCAACATAAACCATCAATGCATACTTGTCTGAGAAATTGTGATGCTGAAGTAAAACTTGGCTAGGACAGCATTATATGAAACTGTTGTATATTATTCTGCTGTACTATACAGGGAAAGTTAAGTAAATCAATAAATCTGATATCCATGAATGCAATTAAACATTTGGTTTTAATGAAGCTCAAAGTTATACTCATTTCTAAACAATAATAATAAAAAGCTCTATTACCACTGGAAGAGGAATGTAGATGTTTTCAGTTTGTAAGAAATTAATTAGACTATAGAGGACTGTCATGCTTACACACCACATATTCACATTAAGTCTGTCTCTCCCCACAGACACAGCGAAAGGCTGCGTAGTACTCATGTGCCACCTAAAAACCTACAGGACCTTCATTTCATAATTAATGCTACAGCTTCAAAAGTAAAGGGACTGATCCCACAGCTGTACCACTGATTTCTGAGAGTTTTAGGTGAATAGGTATCAGAATTGGAGGCTTGTGGCCCTGGAGCGTTGTTCTCATGATGCTCGTGATGGAGGTACAACAGTTACTCACTGCGGTGTTTTTCAACATGCGTGGTATCAGAAGGTGACCCGTAAAGTGATAGGGCATTTTTATTTATTTTTCTTATCAATTCTGTGTTCTCAGGACTTTGTATAACAAATTCCCAGGCAAGTAAGCAGGCAAACAAACAAAAGAGGAAGAAAAATGAAGTAGTGAATGAAAACTTCACTTTTAGTCTGTTTTAATTAGTTGCAGATTAATGCTGTTGGGGTAAATGAACAAGATGATCTGTGGACTGTTTTTCTAACGGGCTAGGTGACCTTTAGATGTTTTCCAAATGGTTTGGTCATTCTCTAACTGAAAAGGACTGGGAAATACAGAGAATGGGAGCTGGACTCCAGAAACAGAAGTACTCCTGTCTCCACCACTGCCCCTGGGCAGCCTTGGACAGGCAATTCGCCTCTTTCTGCATCAGTTCCCCACCTTTAAAATGGGATAAATTTTAGTAACCACACACAATAATTATCTTTCGATGAAAAACAT
This sequence comes from Fregata magnificens, assembly GCA_013389945.1. Lineage (NCBI taxonomy): Eukaryota > Metazoa > Chordata > Aves > Suliformes > Fregatidae > Fregata > Fregata magnificens. The sequence goes on from WAAD01027722.1 coordinate 144,211, forward strand.
CACACAAGACCCAAGTAATACCGTTATCCTACTATATTGCACATCAGGATTCCATTAAAATAACAAGTCTGACCCAAATCAACAAAGGGCAACATCTCAGAGGGAGGTTAAAGCAGTAGCATTATTGGTTTTACATATTGCAGCAGTGGTAGAGGTGTTCTCACGCAGACACATCATTAGTCAAATATGTTTTATTCCAGCCAATGCCTTTCATTAACCTGAAAATATATTCTATAGCACAGTGTCTAAAACGTAGTGATACCCAGAGACTACTGTAGCACGCACTTAATCCTTTCTCAGTGTAAGACAGATTTGTCCAGAGTGAATGCATATTGGTCTGCAACTTTGGTGCCTGGAATTTAAGCAGGGAGTTACTTGAATTGAAAGCGATAACGCAATTTCACGTCCAGCTTTTGGCTTGCAAGCAACAGTAATTGTGTTATCAGAGAAAGTGTCGCATGTGAGCTCAACCAGGAGGGTGACAAGGCAGACCAAGGAAATCAGAGAAAAATGGGTAAGGAAAGAGACGTTGGCATCGGTGCCGATTTAGTGAGCACATTTTATAGCACTGTGCAGCAAATGGCATAACAATAAAAGAAGGCTTGATTCAGACTTGCACATCACATTAAGGCTCATAGGATGCTTTTTCAAGGCACAAAATGTATACAAATATTTTTAGTTTTAGGGTTTTTTTTAAATTAAGTGCTGTCATACACAGACTTGATGGAGAAGGGGCAGGCTCAAACAGCCAGGTACAGATCATCTCTCATGCTTCTCCTAGCAGTAGCAGTGATGCTTGGGGGATTACTGTGCACCTGGGGACAGCGTGCACACAATTGTCAAAGAATGGACATAATGTTCGTCTCAGATCACAGAGGTAATCGTGATCCAGGAGCTGTTTGCCGCTTGAACAGCCAGAATACAGAAGCTATGAAACCCCAGACACTGAATGCTTTCTAACATTAAGCTCAAAAACCTCCAGTAGTTTCACCGTCAGATAACTTAAAAACCATGTGAGATGTTTACGTGAGCTAAAAGCTCTTCAGAAAGTATGGAGAAAAAGCACACATCCAAACCGGTGCTTTTCTCAGCTGGGATTTTCTCCTAACTTCTTTTTTGGATGAAATCTCCCCTTCTGTGGGGAAAACATGCTTGAGGAATCATGAGGAATTTAAATTTTTTTCTCACTGGTTTCCTATTTCCTTTTTTAAATAGTTGATGTCTGGAGTGTCATATTTAAACCCCCTCTTCAGCTGACTGTGTCTGGGATGCAGCGAGTTCAGCCAGACCATTTGAAAAATGGATGGCTCTAGTATTGGCGGCCTCGTGTAGCATAACTATGTAATCCCATTAAAAATGACTGTCTGTTCAGTTCTGGGGCCTTCTCCCCATCACTGTCACTGTGGACACAGCACCTTTCAGTCGCTGATGAGGCTAGACAATGACTGAACACTTTTTGTATGTGTGAATGGGCTTACTATCTAGCAATTGGGTAACTCCGAGGGATTCTTAGGATTTTCAAGAGCATTTTGGTGTTTCAGAAAGAAAAGGCTTCCCGTGAGATTTGTATCTTTAAACTACCAAGGCATTTCTGAGAGCACCTCTCAAGCTCCCCCCACCAGAGAGGTCACTGCAGATGCCTTTGGAGCTGCACATCCCCGTGCCAGCACCCTCTGCCAGCCCCTGGACCGTCGAGATCGTGTATCAGGCTGTATTTTTGAGTGTATTTGCTAGGTTCTGCACTTGCAGAGAAAGTAATAGGGGAGAAATCATTCAAGTCTATACAAATTTATCACAGAAAATGTGTGTGGTGGCTACAGGCCAAAATTATTTGCTAAAAACTTGAAGAGCCTCCGAGCTAGATAAACAGAAGGGTATTTCCTGAGGACAGGAAGGAAACGACTTGACTTCGTCATACCTTCACCTTCCCACAAGCTTTGACAGTCTAACTGGCTTTCTTATCCAGATGGAAGCACCGGAAATCCTGATTACCCATTGTTCCTATTTCGTGCATTCAGCATTAACCGTCTCCTCTCTGCCATGTAGCTCTTCCTCCTCCAGAGGAGCCAGCAGGATAGAGATTATGACATGATTATATTCTCCTCTAACCTGCATTTTAGGCAGCTATCAGTGTCAATCCAACTATTTATGCCATTGTAATCCTATGTGAAGTGAGGCACTCGAATGTTATGTCTGAGAGGATGTTACATAGCTGGAATACGTGAGTGTCCGTGTATAAGAGAGCCGAGTCTACTTCTCACTTATCTTTATGTCTTGCCCCCTCTATCTGCCTGAAAAATGTAAACTAGTCAAACCTCTCTTAGTTTGCAGATTTCACACTGTATTCTTCCTGTAGCTCGTCATAGACTAATCGTGTCATACTTACAAGCCAGTAACACATCTCAAATGCTCAACCATGTGGCTGCACTGTAAGTAAGAACTTGATGGTTGTGTTCGGTCAGAGCAAGGTTGTTCCAGCCTTGTCTCTGGCCCTGGCCAACAGCAGATACTTAGGGGTAAGATATGAGAACATAACAAGCACACCCCAGTTGGTACCCCCAGCTCTGACAGCACTAGTGTCAGGGACATCCTTGGTTTTGACAGACCTGGAGAGGCTCCCCCAGCTCGCCTGCCCAAATTGTCTCATCTTTTTTGAATCTACTGATATCTTTTACATTGACACCCACCTGTGACAGTGGGCTCCACAGCTTCATTATGTGGTGAGCAAAAAAGTACTTTCCCTTGCTCTAAAGTTTCATTTGATGTCTCCTAATTTTGGGGTTATGAAAAATATTCAGCAGTTGTCCCCTCTTCAGCCTGACATTCAACCTTGTTTCATCATACCCCTTTTCTCTGTCACCTCCTTTCAAAAGTGACAAGTCTGAGTCTATTTTCTCTCCTCGGATAAAAGCTGTTCCATACCTTTGATCATAGTTTTTGCCCTTTTCTGGATATAATGCTTCCTTTTCTGAGATGGGGCTGGCGAGGGGAAAACAAGAACTGCATGCAGAATTCAAGATGTGAGTGCACTATGGATTTATAAAATGGTGATGAGGGGTTTTGTTCTATCCTCTATTTCTGTCTCAGTAATTCCTATGATCCTTTTTGCTTCTTTCAGTACCGCTGAGCACTCAGGCTTCAGAGCATGCTAAAATATGGAACCTATTCTTTATGACTAGTTTCATGTCTTTTAATGAACTCTCCTAATCCGGGGGAAAAGACACAGTCCCTACCTATCCACACCTGGAACAATGCCCAAGGTGCCTGTCTAGTAGGAGTGGGAGGATATTCGTGCTCTGAGATTTCAGTGAGCTAACAGCTTGCACTTCCTTTCATTAGGTGTTTTTCAGGCACTTAAACTTTAGCCCCATGCAACAGCTGTGTGGGCTAGGTAAGAATCATTAAATGAATTTCACAGATGGAGAAACTGAGACGGAGAGATTTGTCCAATTCACTTAGAAACTGTCACAAAGCCAGGAACAGACTGAGAACGAGACCAGTCTTTCCTTCCACCGGTTGCTGCAAGCGAAACTGCTGCCCCAGGGACTGTCCTCACCCGGGGCTCCATGACCACACAATGTTTTACGTCTTTACGCCTGCAGCTTTCAGTCTTTATCATGCCATGGAAAACCAAGAATCCCTACTCCAGCAAGTTGGTGGGCAAGTACAGCATCCTATCCTATCCTATCCTATCCTATCCTATCCTATCCTATCCTATCCTATCCTATCCTATCCTATCCTATCCACAACTATTCTTTCAAGCTGTAATACCAGTAGAGTTGCCAGCAAAGTAAGCCACAAAGTAGTTTTCAACTGTCCTATTTCTCCTCATATTATTTCAGACTGGATGACGTGCAATAAATCATAGACTCATAGAATAGTTTGGGTTGGAAGGGACCTTTAAAGGTCATCTAGTCCAACCCCCCTGCAATGAGCAGGGACATCTTCAACTAGATCTTTCCACCCAAATTCTCAAGGGAGGCATTGCCACAACAATGTTTTGGCGGTAGAGGTATACGGTGACCTGTGGGCCTGATTCTGGAAGGTGCTTAGTGCTTTCAGGGCCTCAGGGCAACAACTTGGGATTTCACACCACCTGGCCTTTTATTCCTAACCAGTTTTAATGAGAAGGCCTGGATGGTTCAAGGAGCTGACAGTGCATTATGAAACCTTTCAAACAGACATTGCCGGCTCAGATCAAGCACAGGTAATGACTAGAAGTTATTACTATTGGCGATCAGGCTGTGAAATGAGTTTTGTGGAGTAAGCCAACAAGCACCCTTATCACAAACTGTTATCACTCATGGACACTCTCTTAAACAACCTCAGCAGTGAATGCAGCAGCTAAATGGGCACGGATACTGATACGTCCCCAGTTGTTCTCCTGCTAGAGGGAAACGTGCGTTGGCAGGGAAACTTATGAAAATTTGTGCTGAAAAAGATGCTGCTACACTTTTCCTATGGGGAAGGAGCCTAATACTGTCAGCTTGCACCCTGGGGATTTATCTGCGATAGTGCCAGACGAGACAAAAATGTCACGGCCACCATATGTTGCCTTGACATACCTGACTACCTAAAACCGGGAAACGACTCTGTGAACTCAACAATTGTAAAAAGAGCACATTAGAGAAGAAAGAAAATGCTTTTAATGTGGAGAAGAGTAATTTCTCTTGAGAGTTCTTAATTTCTTAGGTAGCTCTGTAACAAGACATCGGTGCAGACCCTGTCCCACACGGTGCAAATTTCCCCTGTGGACCTTGCAGCAATGCAATCCCTTTAACCAAAATACCGAGAGCACTGCATTATATTTTTACAGACTGCGAGAATGACTGGTGAACACAGACTGCCATGGTTCATGCAAGCGGTTAATTAGAGTAAACTTGTGGAAGATGCCAGATACATACCGAAGCTCCCATAGAACCCCTCTCCGGGTGGGAATGAGCCACAGGAATCCCATCCACTACAGCAAATGGGTTCCTCCGACAGGGAGAGGGGTCCTAGTAACAAACTATTTGCTCTCTCTGCTGCTGTCTGTCCCAGAGCTCCGTTATGAAAGCCTTGATAATACCACTATTGCACAAAATGCAAAATCAAGGGAAAAAGACTCCAGCTACTCATGCTGTTTGTAGATAAACTAAACCCAGAAAAGGTTGAGATGGCTGGAAATCTGACAGGAAAACTGGGTTTTCCAGGGAGAACACTAGAGCCAATTTACAGTTAATTACTGTGATTTGGAACAGCTCTGTGAGTAAATACCAGTCTCTGATTGTCCAAGTAAGGAAGATAATTGTTTCCTGAACTGTGTCCATTGTGTATTTAAAATGTTGTCAGCCTGTTCCTTTTTCAAACTCAGAAGAGGTTTGGTTTTCGGCAATGTGAATCTGCTACTCTTCTGTTAACAAGTAGCTAAAATGCTACTGCTGAGCATCATACCTGCCATGAACGCAATTTATTGAGCTCCACAGCCATATTTATAAAGCAAATCTCTCCTAATGATGAGGCTGCTGGACGATGTACGAGTTCGCAGCTGCAAAGCAGTCCTGCCATCACTGGTGAAACAGCTTTGAGGACAAGGAGGACTGGAGGGCCGCCGGGCACTGCCAGCCCGAAAATGCGCCAAACACCGCACTGCTGCAAAAGGGTACAGAGAAGGCTGGGCAGCAAGAGAGGAGGGACATGACGAAAACCCCCAAATTGCATTATCTATTTATTTCTTTTCTCTTCAGAGCCAACTAGAGGGAAAATGTTTTTACAGAGATTGTACCAACATTTGAAAAACGGATATTGACACATTCATTAAAAGGCAAAAATATCCTCAACGAGTACTGGGATGGTTTCTTAAGGAGCTCAAGTATTACTGAAATATTGGCTCACCTGAGTCCAGAGCAGGTACTGAGACTGACTGAGGAGTCGGGGTACCCTCGTACATTGCCGTGGTAAAAGCAGTGACCCTGATTGCAAAAAAGAGAAAACATTTCAGTGATCATAAAAGCTCTTCGCTCTCTTGTTCTCTCATGGTTTTCAAAGCTGTTTTCCGTTTCATTCAGAAGCACATTGACAGCACCTTTCCTGCCCCACTAAATATTCACTGTACTTCACAGTCCAAAGGATTCCTAAAGGGAAACCATGGGTGATTTTAAACCCCAGAGGTTGGGGTGGTGGGGGTTTTGTTGTTGTTGTTGTTGTGTGGTTTTTTTTAAAGAGGGTCAATGGTATTTAAATTACATGACTAACAACCTTTTCCTGTGTTATTTTATTTAAAGCTACAATATGGAATATTTTATAAAACTAATCAGATGAACAAATCAGCTGACACATTTTACTACTTTCTATAGACACATTTTTAGGTAAGGTCATTTACATCTATGTATGTCTATAGGAGGTAGCTATGTACAAAGGAAAGTATAAAAAAAGCCAATCCCAACCCCATAGCTTGAAAAAAATCACGGAGAAAATGAAGGGGAAGGGAGACAGGTTGGAAAGGAAACTTTTGATTGAATTACCCAACTGAGTGGCCGCGTGTTATTAAGAACAACCAAGAATAAGAGGGTCTTGTATTTTGAGAGGCAACAATCCAATTTCATTTTGCAGCTAGATTATTGTATTTCCTTAATAATTCACTGCGTGCAAAAGGCACCCACAACAGAGATACTTTCTCAGCACATACACATATCTGTCTGGAATCAAGGTTAATTTTATTGTTGACTAAAGGTTATACTACATTCCCAATTATGTGACTGGCTGGAAAGCAATGATTGTGTCACGTTCAGCATTTCTTTTCTCATGGATCCTTTGAATGTCACCTGGAAGCTGAAAACACCGTTGTAAAAGGTTCCTATCTTATTAATGCAAAGGAAAGTTATCACTCATGCTTCAACCTGTCATCTCACTATGCCTTTTTATTACTCAGTTCATTCACATCCATCTAGCTGCATTAATTAACCTTTTCAGTTTTGGGGCATGGTTTTCACTTAGAAAGCCTCACATAGCAGACTTCTAAAGACCACCTTGATTTTGTTAAAGAAAGCAATAGCCATGAAAATACTGGGCAAGATGGAATAATTCAGATATGAATTTTCTGCAAATCAGGTTATACCATGAAAAATATTTGTTTAGAGGATTTGTATTTCCAACACGAGCAACTGAACACAGAACGGCAACATCTGACTTTTTAAATACAAATCTCAGCAGCTTTTCTCAGTGAAAGAAATGATAGAAACAGGGTAATAGTGTTTTACTCTTGGGTATTTTTATCATCAGTACTCATAAAGAGTCAGTAACACATTAGCAAGGCTAAAGCCACAATAAAAGGGAGGAAGGCATAGACTGAATTTTTGGGGGATGATTGCTTCAGTCACAACTGCTACGGGCATCAAAGTTTTCAGCACGAGTGTACTATTTCACTTCATTTTAATATTATCAGTTACATGCATCCAGTTGCTAAGAGAGAAGAAAAAACAACACCCCCCGCCTCAGCACTGACTCTCGTACGGCGACCCTGAAACAGTCTAAAACCAAAAATAAAGTCGTGTTATTCTTGTCACTTAAAGTCAAGTATAAGGCAGAGGTGCAGTTCAGAGCTCTTAAGAAGCCAGTCTTTGGGGTTTAGCATCACCAGCGTTAAGCACAGTCCTCAGTGAAAAGGGGAGGGCAAGCTGATATCTCGTCCCACAGGCTGCTGCTGCAGTCTAGCCGTCTTTATCAAAGTGAATTATGGCAAAGGTCCTGATTTCTTTCTCTCTCTACAGACAAATTGTCATTTTATTAACTTTGAGCTCCTTGTTGTGGCCCATTTCACAACTTCTCTGAGATCCACACGCTATATGATGCCAAAGTTCAATACCGAAAATGTAAACTTATCAGACCATGGCCTGCAATTGGACTGGTAGAAAATTGATTTCTAGCTCAGTAACTCCACTGAACTGCAGGATTTTTTTTTTCTCCTATCAAATCTTTTTATTCCTGTAAACTAGCATATAAAATGGATGACCCCCTAAAACCAAATAATTACTATGGCTGATTTGTCATACTTAAACCAGTACTCTACCCTTACTTGAGATAATTTAATAAACACCGGCTTTTGACAACTGCAGATTTTTCAGGTGCTACAAACCAGAAAAATAACCTGGACACTGACTCACGTGCTGGAGGAACTCCCCACACGACAGCTCCGCAAACCTGGCTTGGTCTGACCTCCAAGCAGAATTTGACTAAGCAACTTTTCAATGGGAAATTGGATTTGGTTTCAACTACAGACTATATTGATGTCCTCAGTGAAGAAGAGGTATAAAAATAAAATCACAGAGACTTATCTTTTTGAAACCATATTGCAGCATTTAATGAAAAATGAATTCACTGATCTCTCTAAAAAACATTTTAGGCAGCAAAATGCACTGTCAGGATTAATCATGACTTACTGCCATTATGGAAACAGATTTTTTTTTTAGTAGGGGAAAGCCTAGCTATCATTAGCTGTACACATATTTGTGTTAGTGTAGGTTAATCTGTCAAAGAGGTCTGTGCTTCATTTCTTTCCTTTTACTTCCTTGAGGAGTCTATACAGCCTTCCTGTTTCTAAAACAAATTACTATTTTCTACTAAGCTGATTTTGAAGAAGACACAAGCATCCAGCAAAAAAGAAAACACTGAAAGCTTTCAAAATGATTGCTTTACTTGGGAGGTCTGTGGCTGTAATGAAGATGCTTTCTCAGAAGTAAGATGTTATGCCTAGAAATAATGCCTTTCACCGATACCAGCAAAGCCCATTATGGATGGGAACACAAAGCACGATGCCTCTTCTGACAGCGTCAATAAATAAGTAATGTAACATAACAAATACTTTACAGGACTTAGGCAGATAAAAGATAAACTTTGTAATTAAAATCGCTTGCTGCATTGTTTCTAATTAAGGCATTCATACCGTCAGAGGACAAAAACATTACTGCCTTAAAGTGTTTTTTATTTATAAAAAGCAGTTTTTAACTGCTGATTTTAACAAGGATCATATTAGCCATATTTTTATATATATACACACACATACACATAAATATACACATACTTATATACATATATAAAAGTATATCCATAACAGTCTTCTGATCTGGCTTAAAAAATAAACCCAAACAACCAGCCCCCCCTCCCAAACCACAGCCATGGCTTCCCCAATGTGGCAAGACACCCATGCCTTCAAAACCTCTGCTGTGAACTTCTGCACTATGGAAATCAGATATTTAGGGCTTTCTTCCTAACTGAACCAGGACTTTCCTCCATAACTGATCAACAATGGCTGCATTTATTATAAAATTTTAATGGCTATATTTCCAAGAAATTGAATAAATCTTACAGATTTTAAAAGTCACCTGGTTAAAACCCCACAGCTTGCCTTTAAAGTGTCTCTCTAAAAATTCATGTGTAGGATCACAGCAGTCAAAAAGGTACTGAAGGCAACAATAAAAAAAGATCACACATCGAGCTGTTTCATCCCATGGCTCAGATCCCGGCAGAGAGCACTCTGGGTTTTAACGATGAAGCATCATCTACCCACGAAACACCAACCTTACCGTGTAATTGCGTGCGAGAACCACATCAGTGCCGTCTTTCAAATAATGTGTTTCTGTGAAGCTGCTGGCTAACAGGCCCCTGCAAAAAATAGAGCAGACGTAATGTTGAGGCCACATCACCCTGACTTTGTCCTTTAGTGGTTCTGTTTGAGATGATAGTGATCAAAGCCAAGCATTAATGCCACAATGACTACTGGGGCTGCGTGTGAAATAAGGAAAAATATAACTCCAAATACTGAAGCTGCAGCACACGAACACTTCCGTTGTTAATTGTGAAAAGACTACAAGTTTCCAGCCTGCTTTCTCTTCCAAATGAGGACTGCATGCCAGCATATCTCAGTATTGAATCTTCCACGTAATTTTCAACACATTTTGCATTAAATTTGAAATATAGACATTTGGAGTATTGTTAAGTAATGGTGGTTTGTGGAAAAGGAAAATGTTTTCCCTGTGTTACTTATTTTACCATATGATGTGTTGTATTCATCAGCAAGTGACCACCCAAAGACTAGTTGAGCTCTCGGTAAACGAAACAAACTTCTTCCATTGACGCTTAAGGAAAAACACTACAAGAACATCACAGAAGTTAGAGTACTGGATTTATTCTGATCATCTGAAAAGGTTATTGAGGAATGGAAATCTAACAACTTGAAATGATGTATCAGGAGACCATGAAAGACCATGTCTGTGATGAGACATTTTGTTCTCATTCTCTCCACACTTCCCCTCCTGCCTTTGGCAATGATATACAAAATTTTGACTTGCAATCACTATTTTCCAGAAACCTCCAGAGAGGGGCATGTGCGTGACAACTACTAAACTTTTCTTTTTGTAGTAAACTCATGGAATAGGGAAAGTGGCATCTGCCTTTTTTAAAAAAAAAAGCCTTGCTATCGTTCTGTTTTTCAACTTCTTATCTAAAGAGCATTTCTAACAAGGCCAGAAGGAAGAATACATACTCACATTTACTTGTAACATAGGTGGTAAGCTATGTCCCTCAATACAAACATGCTTGAGTTTTGACAAATATTCTAGTGAAATGCAAAAGCACAATATAGAAGAAGCCAAAGAGAAATGCCACCATCACCTTCAGAAAACTGGAGAGTTCAGACTATTGAAAGTCTTTCGCATAGGGTTTCATAATGAAGCCTTTCTCCCTTGGGTTGCTCATTTGAACAAACCAGGCCCTGTGTTTTACTTAAAGCTGGTTAATGCTGCACTCTTGCATGTATACTAGTGTGAACTAGTACACAGTCTCAGCACATATTTCTTGCACTTTGTATCAACATTAAAACTAGAACATGAACAAACATTTAATTTTCATTACTGGTTTATTTGCATCACATTAATATCCGATGGCTCAGTCATGATCAGGACCTGGTTGTGCTAGGAACTGTAGAAACACTTAGTAGAGAGAAAACTCATCTTTAGAAGCCTCTGTCTTAAGGTAGAAGAAAAAAACTGCTGAATGAAACAAGACCAAAAAAAAAAAAGAAAAAAAAAAAGAAAAGAAAAAAGAAGAAGGAAATGGCAACATAAAAAGATGAAGATAGCAAAGCCCCGACACCATGAGTATTCAAGCACAGATTCTCACTTTACATTTTTCAACTTGTGGGAAATATTAGCACATTAATAGATACCGAATGTTAAAACACTGCAGCATTTGGTGGGTTGTACAGGAACTGCTCTGGATCTCAGCCAACCACCACACCTAGAGCAGGATTTGGTTGCCCAACCATGCATCTAGTGTTGATTTAAATACTCTATACATTTCACCAACCAGCTCCGCAGGGACACCTCAAACACCCTGTGGTGTCTCAGATGGCACGACACCTATGTTTATCTCACCTCTTGTGCCTGCAGCCTCTGGAAGGCCTGCCTGAAACAAAGTGTGCTATATCCATGTTTCCTACTGTCTCATTATCACAAAGACCAGCTGCTTTCTTAATTATCATTATTATTGACATAACAACACTACTAAGTTCTGCACTTAGCAGGCATTCATTGCCTTTGTAAAGGCAAAAGGTAAGGTCCGATCGCTGTTGAAGCCAACAGAGATCTGCTGTGTACTTTTTGGAAATGGAATTTTATATAGGATACCGGAGCGATTTTTATTTAATGGGGCAAAATACAGGCAAGGGATAGGGTAACAGATGTAGCATAAGGTCAAAGTGATTGAGCAATATACTCGCTTTGTGCTCTGCTATTTCCAAAGTGTTTGACAGCAGTGATGGTAAAGGTGACCTTTCTGCTTCTGTTCATTCTACCCTCAGGCACAGATTTAGAAAATATTTCATAGATTCATACATTTTAATACCAGAAGGGAGCGCTGTGATCAGCAATCTGACCTGCCGCATTACATAAGTCATTTGACTTGAATCAATCTTCTAGTACTATGACTGTGATAGAACCAGACCCATTTACTTACTGTATAGAGCCCTTGTCTAGATCTTTCATGATGAAGAAGCTATCACAAGCCTGGTAAGTTTTTAACAGTTAATTAAGCTGAATGTAAAAACACTGCACTTTGTATCTAGCGCAACTGTGTCAATGTTCAGTTTCCAGCCACTGGATCTCACTCCCTTACATCAGTGCTTCATTTTCATTTGAGTCTACTCAAAGTAGAGTAAGTTCCACTTACTACGGTGAGGAAATATAGCAGGTAAACAAATTCCTGGTGTAGCTGTCATCAATCTCCTTATCAGGCAAGTTTCCTCAGGACGTAAGTTTGTTATCTACCCTGACGAAAATATCAGCTGAAAATAAGGATTCCCAGTGTGAGTAGTAAAAGATTGGCAAGAGCACCGAGATGATGGAGTCCCACTATTGGACTAACTTCATAAAATAAAAAGTATGCCCCGATGTAGAAGCCAACGTTGGATTTCAAATCATGGACATTTCATGTACCACTGAAGGACCTCTTTAAGTAAATGAGTTTTTCGGGAATTTGCATTAACACTCCTTCAGTTCAGTAACTAAGACATCATTGCTAAGACATCTGTTTTCCTGCCACATACGGCGCTAGTGCTAGTTTGAGAGCAGGCCAGGGGAAAGGTTTTCTCCACACTGTAGAGGCTGGGGACCTCTACAAGACATGTCACCAGGGAGTCCAACAATTTCTGGCAGAGAAAGAAGCTGTTATCCTCACTTTCAAAATGTCTAATATCTTAAAAGCTGCATAGCCGAATAAGCCTGCAGCATTAGTATCCAGGGACTGCAAGTCATGTAAAGACATTTCTTGAAAGGTTATGAAAACTAAGTGTAACAAGCACTCAAATTCCTCAACTGAGCGTGCACCACTTCACTTTCTGATCATGGCAATACTGTTTAACATACTAAACAATGAATTCAACATATGTATCTAACAAGTAATTTAATTACCTCCCCCAAAAAGATATGCAATGTAATAGATTGATTTACAATTCTGGTTTTGACCCACAGTAAAGGAGATTAATAGAGGAAAGCAAATTAACTTAGATGGCAAGCTACTTAACCTAATTGGATCGATGTAATACTGAAAGAGCAGGGATCAAAATAACATTAATATATCATGGTGCAATTCATCACTATGTCTGGAGTTTCAAATGTTGTCAGCCACGATGCTCAGCACTACCAGATGATTATCAACTTTTTGTGCTGCATGAAGAGGCAGAAACAAATGCTATCGAGAACTGCATCAACTGCTGGATATGATTAAAAAGAATCAGTTGAAGCAACACCACAACTTTCTCATTTATTCTCCGAAGATGCAAAAGTGCAATTCTTGAGTTAAATTACTATGTACTTAGTCACTGTGTTTGTCAGCACTGTGGATTTTTTCACATTTCCCAGAGCCAAATTAACAACTAGAAGGTCGATGGCCCAGAAGGACAAGTTTTATGCCACGTGATCTGTGACAAACACAGCACAGGCTTCCTCATCCTCTATAAATCAGCAAGAAGCTTACCTGTCAGATTTGCTGAAACATTTTCAGGTGTCAAGCAGCTTCCACTAACCTAAGCCTCAAGGAATATGATGAACATTATTTAAACTTCGAACCCTCACCTTCCCGGCCCCCTGCAATGTGAAGTCTCGTGCGGTTTGTTTGGGGAGGGGGAAAATGTCCTGTTTTAAACACATCAAATTTTTTACCCAATCCATTTAATGACAGGAATGGTAATTTAACACACTGCCTCTCACTTGCAAATGAGAAAATCACTCTCTGCTCTCCAGGCACCGGTATATTATTTCAAAAGGTTATAATGATATTTCATCACCCAGGGAGAGTCAGAAAGACAGAGTCGCAGAAGTTAGAGATGGAAAAAATCTAGTGGATCATACAGACGGCCTCCCTGGAAGCCAAGCATGCTGTAGATCAAATTAGGTTCTGTCTCATTGAGCTTCAAATGTCAGAAGCAATGCTGATCCTACCACTTTCAAAGGGAGATTACTTTGCATTCCAACAGATGTTACTGTCATGATGCATTTCCCGATATTCAGCCTTTTCTAGTTTTTCCTAGTTACACTTCTTTCACTAGCTGAAATAATTGATTTTCCTTCTTGGTACATACATCATTCAGATAGGTGCAGATTATTATCAAATTCTCCCTTAACCATCCACGTGCCAAGTATAGAATATCCAGCTATAAAAAATGACAAGAACTGCGTACTTTTCATGTCAGTGCTACTCAGGAAAAATCTAAGCATCATCACAGTAGGAGCAGACACCAGGGTTTCCCTTGGTGATATGGGAGAAACCGGTAGACAAAAGCCTAAGGAGCAAATCTAAGAGCACACAGGCTTGCTTTTCGATCTGTGTTTTAGGATGAAACTTCTTTGGTTGCCCTGCCTGTCCCAGGTCATCCCCCTGCAAGACAGATATAAGGGGGAAGACACCAACATTGTTATCCATCAAAATGGATCTACACGTCTCTCAAAGCTGCTCTGTGAGACTGAAGTGACACCCAGCAACTGAGACACAACAGCACTGCTTTAAAGCCAAATAATACGATGCCTGGGTGGTTTGGTACACGTTTCTTCAACATTCTGGGTGGTGAGTGGCTCACTGTTACACATCTCAGAAGGACTATGCCTTGCTCTGGCATGACATGGAGCATAAAACTTGACCTTTGCTTCAGCAGGGAATCGGAGCCAGCAGAAGAGACCCAAGTTTTTACAATAATAAATCCCTGCTTCTGCTAGCACTGTCTGATTGTTAGTGCTAGCGAGCAAGCAGGGACCTTGGGCTTCTTCTCTTGGGCAGGTGCTCTGTGGCATACAGCCCAAACCCAGCTAGCACTCCCAGGGATGTGGCGTGATCTGCCTACTGCCATCAAGCATTAACTAGGAATTTGAGATGGGGTAAAGTGAAGCAGGAACTGGACACTCAGCTAAAATCCCATGCCTGAAATAGAAACACGATAAGCAATTTCTAAAAGCAGCACTGTGTCTTCTTTTGAATCTCATGGAGGTATAAAGCAGCCTCAAATCTAAGCTAGAGCTTTGTCGACTATTTGATTCTGAGGTCTGACATGCCTAGGAATCAATCTTGGGTACTGTGCAGATACACTGCGGGACTCGCAGCACTGAGATATATGATCTGATTTTTGTTTCTGCAGCTCCTCATCCTGTGGAAAGGTTTGGAAATGCAGCCCTTAATCTTCCCCTTAAATCTTGTTTCAAATATGGTCATACATGACATCTCTGTTCTAGGGTCCAACATCATAGCAATGCACTCTTTGGTTAGGAGGTTTCACAGGGCTGCTTTTAATGATATAGAGAAGGTGCTGTGAACCTATTGAGCTTTGGAGAGGAACATACACTTTTCAAGCTCTGATTTGCTTTTCTGCTTACGTTTGGTTTTGATTAACACCTCAGGATAGTTACACTACTTTAAGAACCGGTGTTTTAGGGAGAACATTAAATATCCCTATGGCTTCTTAAATGATGACAGTCAGCTGCTCTACCTACTCTGTGGCAGCATTGATCATAAGCCACTGGTAGTGCAAGGCTGACTCAAACCTGAGTGCGGTGCTTCCCTTCTCCTCGGATACGCTGCCTGCAGCTCAGACATCTGACCTTTACTTACACTTGTTACTCTTTCTCCTCCTTCCAAATGTTAAAGTGCCTGTTTTCTCCCCCATCCAAGTAGTGCCTCACTCTGTTATACAAATTCTTATTAAAAGCCCTCCGGCTATGCATTTTAAACCTTGCCTACAAATGGGGGAGGTGAGGAGAGTGGAACAGGATGGCATATAGGCAGTTATAAAAAATGTCATCTAAACCTCTGCCTACTGACACCAGCGTACTCCATTAATTCTTAAGCATCTCAATTCAGGTCATTTTGACCTTTACGCTGGAATTAGTTGTTATTTCTTCAATTGTTGTATTTCTTCGCGGGTATATCCAGAGGAATAAACAAGCCTGTTAAGCCTGCTGCTTCTGCAGTGGTGGTCTCAGCGCAAGCACCTCCTGATACGGACAAAGGCAATATTCACAGAGGCGTTTTTCAATTCTTCTTTCTCATTACAATATAACGAATGAGTGAAGCACGGGTAATGAGTTTCCCATGCACAGGCACCTAACATCATCCGATTCGCAAAACCACCACATAGTCTTTAAACACGCCGCATTCTTTCCCCTTGTTTAATTATCTTAAGTGATTTGAAATGCTTTTGGACATTTTCCCATTGAATGTCTCCACTTCATAATATCCTATCTGCTACACTCCAGTGTGCTGCCATAGAGCGACTGCAATGTCATAATTGAAGAACCCGAGAGATTGAAATTCGCAGAGCTTAATTAGCACAACAATTCTGAGGAAAAGAGGGGAGCAAAATAAACTATAATAGCTGGGAAATCAACCAAGCATCCAAAGTTTCAATATTAACTCTACGGTAGTAGCCTCTGGCCTATTGCACATGGTCTGTAGATAGACAATTTGAGTTGATCATACGCTACATTTGAAAAATAGGTCTCTGTACTTCCACCCAGTTCTTTTGATGCAGAAATTCATATAATCCTGTGTCTACTGGAGTCCATGCTAAAATCCCAATCCCATCCCCTTGCATGAGCAGAACAGTATCAGCACAAAGAGAGCAAATTTCCATAAACACATGCTACAACGTCAAAAGCGAGAGCCACGCTCTGAGTTGTCCCTAGACAGTGTGTTGAAACACAAGTACTCTCATCAATAGCTGCTCTCTGGTGTGCTGGGGATAGGGAGACAAGAGGGACAAGCACAGCGTTTAAAGCCTACAAGCATCCTGTCTTCAGAACTAGTCACTACATGAGGTTGCAGCGTATAGAAAACCAAAGAACAGTCTAAGCAAACAAATCTGAACAACTAAGGGAGAAAACCACCTCCCTAGCTGGCAATCACTGAGTGATTGAGAGCTTTCTTGTTTCCTGACTGCTTGGAAAATAAACCATAAACCTCACCTCCCCAAACTTCAATAGAAAAAGATTGAAATGAAATTAAGCACATCAGCGGCCTCCCATGCTGTTCCAGGCTCTCAGCTGCACACCCTGCTTCCATCACTCATTGTAATGTTTACAGCAAACATTTACTTGCCAAAACTATAGCATTTATTTTATCATACTAATTCCAAAATGTTAATGAAGAGACTACCGCTAACCAGTGTTGCGGTGAAAGCATGTTCTCCCTTGGAAGAAGATAAACAACATGTTTTCCAACAAAGCAGACGGGTAAAAACAAGTTCTCTCCCTAAAATGGCTTAAGCTTGGCCAAAACCCTCAGGGTAGTCATAACGGGACAGCATCAGGTACCCTGCACCTCAGACGGTCACTAAGGGAAGCAGCGACCCACGTGGCATGTGTGGGGGAATGAGAGGAGTACCAGCAAGGTTTGCTCCATCTTCGCAAGGGAGCCTGGAGACATAACAAAACTTCGCTGGCAGAAGAGGGAATGTCATTGTTTACTTCTGTCACCTTTGACTAAAACTGCTCATCTCGCACACACCGAAAGCCAAAGTCAGAACTGGTTTTCCAGCATCCTGCCCACGTTAACCTCAAAGATGTTCTTTGTTTTTCACCGGCCAACTCCAATATACCAGAGCAGCGTTTGACAGTTTTCAGCAACTCTCTCACAGAATTGTCCTAGGAGAGCTCCTTGTGAGGAATATTTTATATTACTTCCTTGAGCTTCGCTGTGTAGTGGAATAATAGAAATCATGTTATCGGTTCAGCTGGGCAGCATGCCATGAAAAGCAAACACTGTCAGTAGAGGCTCCAGAGTAACACTGGCCACAAATTGTTGTCAGCTATGGCGAGATGACAGCACTTATTGGCTAACTGATTTTTGATGGAAAAATACAATTCTGTACATTTAGGCAAACTATGTAGGCTGACTCCTTTAGAGATACTTTACTGTGTGAGAGATATTAAGTAGTTTGAATTTAGAATAATGGAAGTGGCTGTGAAACCCTGAAGCAACATGCCAAAAGTAGAGCATTATGCTGGAAATAACCACTGAACTACTAGACCTCTGAAGTATCTATGGCAAAGATCAAAAGGAATGTGCACTGCTATGGTGCAGGCTGAACCTGGACTAATTTACGCTGCTCAGTATTCTGAATTGACTTTGGCTAGACTAAAGACTAACACGGCTCTGAAACTTCTGCCTCCCCTTCCACGGATCTGTTCCTCAGATGACAGTACTGTGGTTTCTTATGAAATGCACACTTCCTATTATTATGCTTCCACTAAAACTCGTACAACGTCATCTAGGGGCTTTTTTTTTAACATTCTGATCTTGCATGCAGAACACGCCATTAGAGATACAGATGTAGGCAACACAGACAGTACCGTAAAATTGTGGCTTAAAAGATTCACTAGAAAACATCGAGATATTTCAGAAGCTAAGTACGTATATCACAAGTGGCAGACATAATATTTTAATGCATTCTTTTCTAACATCACAGTACTGCCTTTCATAAAACAAATTCTTTATAGTCTCTGTAACGCTTCTAGGACGGCATATTTTCATTAAATAGAAAGTTCGGAGATACTGGGATGGAAAGCTGTCAAAGCCTATTTGAAATGTTTCTTTCAATTAAATATGTCATTTGTAGCTGAGTAAAATTATGCCGCTGAACAGATGTCATTGGGCAAATTGTCTAACTGTACTTTCATCGGAACATTTCCAGACTAGTACAGAATTCTATTTAAAACATCCAAGAAAACTAGTCTTAACATGGAAAATTTATAAACACAGAAATTTAAGCAATTCCAATGAAAAATCAGAACTTATTAAAATATAACTAACAAAATGTAAATAGTGCTGTGGGATTACAAAAGCTTATACGCAAGCATCTGCAATACTTTTAGAAAGCCAGGCTCTTACATTAATGAAAAGTCACTGAGGCTAGGTTTATTCTTAGACTCTAACCACTAATCACATCCTCTCTGTATCTTATTCTTGCTTTTGAGTGTGTCCCTGTAGGTTTGCATTTGCATTTTTAATTTAAATGAAGTTGTCTGCCAGTTTGTTGAAACATGAATTTGTATTTTTGTTTTACTAAACCCACAATTTTTTCCTTGCCACAAGAATGAGCCATTTGCTCTAAGCAGGCTGTTCTCATATTTCACTTGCAGAACACCATTGACTTTTACAGATGTGCCTTCATTTTGCCCTAGACCTCACTGTCTCTCTCACTAACCTTTTAAAATTCTGGATGAAGAGGGCAGAGATGTGTAAGGATACTTTTGTGCAAAATCTGTGTTTATATCTCAAGCCTACAGATCTGGTACGCATGCTCATTTAAAACTAAGTAGGTGCAAAAGCCGTAAGATTGGCTGCAGGTGGTCAGACCAAAGGTCCACCTAGTCCTATACACTGTCTCCAACAGTGGCCAATACTAGGGAAATAACTCGTGAAGAGGACAAGCATGCTACATTTCCCCAAAATACTGCTCCCACTCTGTCTCCAAATCCTTTATGAGCCAGGGACAAATGTGGAGTGGAGACTCTGAGATTAAACAAGAGCTCACAAGGGTGCTCTCACTCTCCCCTGACACGCTTCCTTTCCAATTAAAGCAGTGACTTCTGTGGAGATCAATTAATTTGGTAACACAACAAGACCACAGCTGCAGATTTCAGGCAACGTGCTAAGGCCAACGGCAGCAATTACAGCGTGGTGTTCTCTGAAGTCTGTTCCCATGGAAGTCTATGGGTAAGACTTTGATTTCAGTGCCTAGCACAATTTTACCGGGACAGAAAAACAGCCAGTAAGATACCCACTGTCTCAGTAACCTGTATGCTTTTATTTGGATGCTGACTATGAATGCTCGTGTGGTTTTCAAGTGTGTAAGGGTTATTCTTACCGGAGCAAGCAAAGCTGTATGAGATCACAGGCTCCTGTTAACACTGCTCTGATCCAATAAAAATACAATCGCTCTGTGGCTTTGCTAGCAGCATCATTTCTTGCACAAAGGTGTAACTGCATGTTTTCTAAACCAGTTTGGAAATGAGGACATCCTCTGCCGTTCAGGCTCAAAGATGATGGGCTGCTGCCGCCCTGTACCGACTGCCTCAGCCCCTGCAACGGGGGAGCGCATCCCAAACACCGCATCAGCTGTCGGCATATGGCACTTCAGGTGACTTGGGAAAGCCTGGAGTGATTTTTCAAGCAACATTAGGCTATGCTAGCAGAGGATGATGGCTCATCTCCAACTAATTCTGCTTCAACATATGACTTGAAATTGGGATGAGGTGATTTGGGTGTTTGCAGAACAAAAACATGGGCCTGAGGTACCAAGCAATGAGTGAGTTTATAGGGTGGAGGCATCTGAGAGAAAGGATGGGGACTGAAATATTCCTCCTTCCTTCCCTCTTTCTTACCCATTAATTACTTTCCTACATTCCCTGCATATTATCTTAGACATTCTTCATCATCTTTCCATTCCCTCGCCTTTTCCCCACATTACTCCTCCACAGCCCTCCTTTCATCACCTCTTACATGCCTGTGTTTATTATTACACTGTTGAACAGGAGATACATTTTTCTTACTAAGCAAGACACAAAAAAGCAACACAACCACGTTGGTGCTTCTCTGAAACAAACCTCAAATCTGTGGGCACCATGAGATGGTATACGAGGCTGGCATGTGCCAGGGCACCACGCGAGCAACTCCACAAGAAGTGACTTCAGTGGGACCTCAAATGGAGATAACACAGGTGACCACCCCTGTTTGTCAGGTCAGGCTCCATGTTCATGTTTTTCAGGCAGGAAAGGAAGAATGGCCAGTGAAATCAGGACATTGAGGTGAGGGTAAACTAGGTTTTTAGCTTTTTTCTTGGTTTTTTTCACCTCTCTGCTGCACACTTCCACTGTATCTAATTCCTTGACTCTGCCATGTGTCAGAAACCTTTAGGAACAAATCAAACACATTAATTAACAGCAAATAACTGCAGGAAAACATCAGATCAACGCCTGTGGCTTCAGCTAGGTGAGCTGGCTCACTGCAGACTATGTGCGGCAGAGCTGCAGCAGACAGGCGTGGGAAGCAAGGGCAGGCAGTGGGGCTGGGGCATGAGGATCCCTTCTCCCCACTCCAGCGGCACGCCTGCGGTCAGAAACACAAAGAAAAACCCCACAGCATCAGCTGCTTCTGCTTTTACTTATTTAGGAATCGATTAGTGTCAGAAACAGATTCTGACTTCTTGCTA
This sequence comes from Fregata magnificens, assembly GCA_013389945.1. NCBI lineage: Eukaryota > Metazoa > Chordata > Aves > Suliformes > Fregatidae > Fregata > Fregata magnificens. The sequence goes on from WAAD01027722.1 coordinate 165,437, forward strand.
CATTAAGGTTTGTTGCTGGCCCAGGGGTCCAAACTCGCTTCTCACCCAGTTTGAGGGCATCTCATTGCACTGAAGTCACTGAAGAGATGCTGGTAAAGAGCCTGGGTGAGAGAAGGATCAGACACTGTCTTTCAGCAGTTAAGACACAGAATTATAATTTTCTTTTAAATTCAAGGAAGTAATTAGTTTATAATAACATTTAACATTTAGCTGCTGACAGAGCTATGACACTTATCTTACATAAGTCATTTTAATTATTCCTACTAACCAAGACCTCAAAAATATTGTGTAGTTTAAGCTAACAATGCCTTTCCACATATTTTTGGTTCTACTGTCATTTGAAAAATTGATGCCCAGAGCATCAGCATTTATCAAGCTCATTATAGATTTCATCCGAATGACTACAGATAATTAAAAGTATGCTTCATTTTTATTGTAATGTTTTCCCCCTCTAACACTGCAAAGTAATTCTGTTGTTGCTCAGGGTTTTAGGAATTAATGTAGAATCATCTGCCAGAAAATAAAGTTCCACAGGATTATATACAAACTATTCATATATACAGACATGAGTCAGACATGCAGAAATGATATGTGCATACACACACACACATATATATACTTTGGAGCACTATATGCATTTGCACGTACATAAAGTAGTCTCAAAAGTGAATGGTTATTTCAGATACACAGCTTCAGACACTTGGGTCACCATCCTCTGAAAATCAGTCTTCTCTAAGGCACTTGGTCTAGTTGGACACTCAAAATCCCTTTAGAAAATGTTTGTCATATTTATCTGTTACCTCTATGAAATATATGCGCCTGATGCCCCATAATCTTACACCACACGGAATTATTCACACTTAAATAAAGCATATGTACGCTACTACTGCAGACGTCAGTGGAGAAATCTCGGCAGCATATTGCTTTATTTTGCGTAGGTGTTACTAACTTAGAAGATGCCCAGAGTGAAGAAACAAATCTTTTGAGAAACTGTTCAACAGGATTCTGGAGAGCCATCCTTCCTGAGCTAAGATTCAAGTGATATATTGAAAGTTGTTTAGTGATGTAAAACCCATTAGGAAACTTCTGAACTAACTCAGCTTCCTCTGCATTGGGAACCACGTCATTCGCATTTAAAAAGCTGAATTGCTGTATAAATGTAGGGCATGCATTTCCACACAGCACTGAATTAATATCAGTTTTTTCTACTATTCATGGATCAGGCTATGTCTGTCATACCTGCAACTGCTACGATAGTTGTTAATAATTTTCATATAAAACATACATATGGAGGTTTTTTTGACTGTTTGTGCGTTTGTAATAATTAGTACAACACTGAGTTTGGCTTGCATAAGTATAATACATTGCACCTAGAAACCTGCTCGATTCTAGGATCCTTAACAGTACTTCAATTAAATAGCATCATGTATGATGAGTTTTCCTTGGCACACCTTTATCATCAAATGCTTTATGTTTTTACATGACTTTCCAGGTTACTTTGAAACTAAAATTACCCATAAATAGCAGTGGCATTAAAAAGCAATTACAGATACATGCCTTTTTAATGCCTCTATTATAATCCACATTCTGGTAAATCAGAGAGAGACTATTTAATGACACGGGCGCAGAAAAAACTCTAATGATTTAGTATTAACATCCATGTGAAGCAGTGCTGGCAAGGGGTTGGTGATGTAGTTTCAGACTGAGGTAGGAAAGAGAAAAAAAAATATAATGAGTAGAATCTGACATAAATATTAGGAAATAGATCTATATTTTATAAAGGCCATTTTATCCAAGACAGTTTAGGTTTCCTCCCACTCACAGAATGAATTCACAGTGAATAAACCCCTGACTCATGAGAATATTTTACATGCAGATTTGGATTTTATGTAAATTATTTAAGTATGTTTTAGAAAGTTTGGGCAGTGATGTAGAAATGTTCCCCTGCCTATGCATATCAGTCAAAGAAACAGCACTCATCACCAAGGAATTCATAAGGGTAAAAGTTTTGCCAACAGGCTTAAGACTAGACCGTGACATGGAAAAGATGAGACTATATTATCCTATCCCTTAAATTTGCCTCCTCCTGACAACAGGAGGAGAAGGCAGTGCATTGGCCCGGGCTGTGCTAGCAGCACAAAAACCTCTGCCCAGAACAGCACATTGCAAACTGGAGAAACCTAAAGCCAGAAAATGGGGAGACATACGCTAATGCCAGTCGATATCCAAAAGGAACATTTTGCAACCTTCACATCTGGAATATCGAAAGAAAGGTTAATTCATTACATGAAAGGGTAAGATTTTTTTTTGCTTTATCTCCTGGTTATTTCCAAACCACTCAGCGTTATCTTTATTTTATTTGAGTTACACTCAAGCCAGGACATATTCCTCCATGTTTCAGTGTCGGATAGTATCGGATAAGGCAAGAGATTGCTTTTAACGACAGAGAGCTAAACTGACAAAACCGCTAGACTAAGCCCCTCCAAAAGAGTTCTCTGAAGGAGAGCTGTTGAGTCACTACAAGAGACTCAAGGCAATCAACGTATAATTGTCCACTGCATGGTAAACACAAAAAAATTCTGTTTGCTTTCATGCACATAGCTGAATTTTTACTCTTTAAATTTATTTATGTCCAAAAAAATACACGTGATATTTTATTGTTGATTGTCCTACCTAAAATAAAGGGTGTTTTTTCCTTTAAGCTGGACTCTGCCATTAGGTCAATATGACAGGGTAATCATGAGGCTGGTTTTTTTTGATGAGAGATGTTACATTGTGCCGCAACACCTCCATAGCAAAAAGCAGGAGATTAAATTTTACCAGTACCATGCCAGCTGCCCAAACAATGCAGGACACACTGAAGGCGGGCAGGAGACTTTCTACCACTCGTGTGTCTGTCTGCTACCCAAAGCCAGACAAGCCTACAATAACGTTGTCGACAAAGGTTAAAGAAAAAGCACACGTTACAGAAGAGATGCCAGGTTGTCAGGGAGATCTAGATAATACTGAACAAAAAAGCTCTAACCCAGCTCAGTTAGGTGAGGGAACAGAAGACACAATCAGAGCTGTTAACAAAATAGCAGGGAATTCAACAATTTGGGAAACATGTAATGGGATACTGAGCCTTTCCCCTCCAGACTTCTGCTTTTAATTAGATCCTTGTCCAAAATAATGGAAAGGTTTTTCGCAACTGATGGCTGATGTGTAGATTGCAAAAAATGAGCTCGTCTGAGATTAGACAGTGATATCATAATACAATACACTCCATATAGCCACAGTCCCCTTTCCCCCCTCAATTCTGCCAACTGTCTATTTTGTTATCAGTCTGAGCAGGAAGGAGATATTGTATAAATTCCCAACTATTTTCTCCCTGTTAGGAGACAGGAGGCAGAGCACAACTGAGGTAGATGAAGTGGGCAGGGTATGGAAGGGCGCAGTAAAACTGGTTTACATATTCTGCATGCAAAGCTCATCAATCTCAGGGATGTTAGTCCAGCATCTCAGACAGCTAACTAATGCAATAAAAGGAACAAAAGAAAACCAGAAATAAAACCTAGGAAAATCAAAGCAACAACCACCAAAGAAGTATGCAGAATTTTTCCTTAATATTTGTAGGCATTTTCCAGGTGTCAGTAATGCTTTGGGAAATCCTTCTACTGCTTTGAATGCCTTTCTTCCCCACCTCCTGACTATTTTTTATGGGAAGTGGTTGTTTTTTTCTTAGTTTAATTTTCACTGCATCTTCATTGCATTCGCATTTTGGCCTAATTTTCCACATAGGAGTCAGGCCCTTCATTTCAGTAATAAGCCACATGTACCCTGCCATGGCTTTTAGGTAGGGTAGAAGTTTTTATGATAACCACTGTTATCATAGCCCTAACATTTTTAGATGGCATTAATGAAATACCTCTACTTGATGCTGCCCTTTAAGGCCAATCTGCTTGCTCCTGGATTTTCCTTCGGTCTGCTCCAATTCGTCATGCTCCGGAGAGGACAAATATCCTAGCTGTATTTCGGAAAGTGCAATGGCTTGCAATTTGCACAACCTTCTGAGATATGCTGTTTCCCCATATCCTAACACTCCAAGAGAGATGAGCTTTATTCTGCAGCCCAAGATACTGGGTTTTTTCAGCACTGAGAGCTGTGAGGAAGTTTTCCTTGGAAGATGATGGTCCTCAGTGCAGCACAGCAGTTAATTTCTTTACCTTGATCCGATAGAAATATTTACTCTTAAAGAGCACTTCAAGTAATGAATGTACATACTTGGTTTCATAAGCATTTTTTGGACATACCTAGAAAGTGCACAGGAAGCAATATTTCATAAATGTTAGTGCAAATCAGCAGAACCTCATTCTCTCCTACTGAGCTATGGTGATTCATATCAGCTGAAAGAGATATGACAACAAAAAATAGAATTCAAAAGAGATTGGGTCCTTTGGTTAAAATCAGGCAGCAAACAAATGAAGCTGAGTTTTGAACCCAATGCAAGACAGTAATTGTAGCTTATGAAAGAAGAAAAAAAACCCATCACAGCACTGGAATTCCAGAAATCTGCTCTCCTAAGAGGAAATTTTTCTTATCCTTACTGATGGATGAGAGGCTCAAAGTACAGTGTCACTGAAACAGGAAAGTAACTGCAGCTACAGAGACCCAGATCTGCCAAGATACAGAGAGTGCTGCCAAAAAGGCATTTTAAACTTTAACAAGACCTGACCAGAGACTATTTGGCTTGTCTCAGCTTCCTGGTGGTTAAAAGCTGGAAAGGTAGCAGAACCTCAGCAAAAATACCTGGAAAGCCTAGGTGGCACAAAAATAGCCGGGAGTGTGCCTGGAAGGGGGAGGACACAGGAACATCCGTTTTCGGTGAGGTTTCACTGCTGGGCAGTTTGCTGCTGTCTACAGACTTCTAAAGATATTGTTTACTCGAAAGCTTTTCTAAAGCTGGCTTGATAACACAACACATCAGCTTGATTTGTGACTCTACACCTCAACGAACAGAAGGCAAAGTGTCCTCCGCTTCCCAAAATGTCCCTCCGCATCTCACTGAGCTTATTTTCGTTTATATCTCTTCATATATTTTTTTGCTTTGATGGTCTATAGGCAAGAAGGTCTTATAACTTTTTGAGATGCAAATGGCTCCAGCATGAAAGCAATGACCAACCTCCCTATGAGAGTACCAGAAAGAAAATGTTCACGTTTTATATGTTTGTTTGTATTTGAAGGATCCCCTTTGCCAATTACAGTTGGCTGCTGTCAGAGAGCATTACCCCTAACAAGATCTCTAGAAACACACAACGAACATGATCTTGAAGTTTCTAATACTCCAGATCAGTAGAAAGCTTGAGGACAGTGATATCATGCTGCCAACAGCTGTCATAAGTAGTATGGTTTCATCTTGTCATTGGCCTAACAACTGTCTTTTCCTTTTCTATTTTGTGCTTCAGCATATCTTCAGCTGTCATAACAGATATGTCAAGCAATATTACCCTCCCAACGATATCAGTTCAAATTACTTCCCAGAATATTCCTCTTCTGGCCTCTGAAAGGCATGAGTCGATTTTCTCAACTGCAGTCAGTGCAATAGTAGAACTAATTCACTCTGTATCAGTGTATCTTTTGCATAAAGTACCAAATTCAAGATGTCAAAGATTAATCTGAAAGGCAACTTCATGTAAAATTGCTAAATCACAGCACTTATGTGCTGAGTTGCTATGGAAAACTTCCCAGCTAAAGAAAGAAAACCTTTTGCTTACAGCATCAATGCCAAGGTAACAGAAAGACGCGTTCTGCTGTCCAGACCGACCGACTACCCACAGGCTTTTGCCCACCCGCAAAATAACGCTCCTTTTAAGCTTTGCTACTACCTAATAATTATTTGCTCCTGGAATCACAGATGTGAAGAACATAATGGTTTAAAGACAAATCCTCAAGAAAACAATATCTCTCCAGTAGTACAGATTTAAAAATGTCTACAAAAAAACCATCCAAGATGGGGGAGGAAGGGAAACTGTCATTCTAAGGGCTGCGAATTCAGAAAAAGCTGCCACATGTTACAGACACATTACAGGTCAGCCTGCATTCATTGATGCAGCTCTCACTGGACTGTTCAGACCTTTTTTTCCCTACGCAAACATCAGTGTTTAGGAATCTTGTTCTTTCATGAAGACACAGCTCTTCCTGTAGCAGAGCCTTGAACCTACCGTGTATTTATTGTAAGGTGTCAGCTGTGGGTAGCAGTGAAGAAGAAAGGCTGACAAATCCTCTTTCTCACTCTATGTGTCTATGCTAAAAAAGCAGGTGTGCCATAGCATGAATATTTTATTTCCACAGAGAAATTGTTTCCTCATTATAACATACTAGCTGCTCGGCACAGCTGATTTCACACTTGGTTGGTGTAGATGATGCTACAGGTCATACAGTCGCTTTCTGACACACAAGATAAAACCCTGCCTGCTGGAGTCAAAACCCAAGCGTCCTTCATCAGTGTCACTGTTTCACTCAAATCATTACAGCAAATATGGTTTATCTGTAGGTAGAAGAAGAAAGGAGTAAGCCAGCAGACAGCATTCAATCTCAGACAGGCATCCAAAAACGTATCAGATAATACATAGGAGAGCTAAATTGTGTCTATACAGAGGTAGACATGCATCAAGTATCCCAACAGCGAACTGCAGCCAAGAAAATTAAGTCTAGTCAATTTAAATTGCAGTGAAGAGTATTTTCAAGTTTTCTCTTTTCCCTTTATTCTCCTGCCAATTGTGTGTGTGTGGGTACAATTTCATTTTCCTGTTTTGAAAAACATCTCCTCCTCTTCCCAATGGGTAAAGCCTACCAAAACTAAATAGGAAACTGCAGAATTATGGCTAGGATCCAGCTGAGATTTCAGCACCCATTTAAGTAAAACCACATGCTTATTTCCAGCTCTCTTCAGAGAAGTCTTTAAGCACATGGCTGAAGCTTTTTAAGTGTTTTTTTTGAAACTGTTTGATAAAAGTAGATGTTAAGTAACGAAGCCCTTCAGAAGAGAAGCAGCACTCAAGTGTGCAGGTCTTAACTGGGACTTGTACAGCATATCAGCCTAGGTTTGCTCGGGGCACTTTCTGCCAAGATGTTTCTATATCTAGGAAGCCAACATGCAGCAAACAGGAAGGAAAAAAATGAATTGTACTTCATCTCCTTTGTGCACAGTAACTGTTGAAAACATCCAGACAGAAGTATGACTCTTAACTGTGGCCCATTTAACAAAGAAAGAAATCATCCGTAAGACACAAAGAGCAACAACTGAGTACTAGCGCTCAGCGTACCTACGAAAGGTGAGAGCACGATTTGGACTGCAGAGGCTCTTATATCCAGGAATAGACAGGAAAACGCTGGCTCCTCTGAGCATGAAAGCAAATCAAATATCAGGAGAAGAGAGTACAGCAAGTGCCACCCTATCCTTTCCTGAAGGAAACACAGGTGAGTTAGCAAAGTTGTTTGGCAGGTACAGGCAAGAAAAAAGTGTTTTCATTAAAAAAAAGTTTAAAAGAAAATAATAATCTGGCTTCTCTATTCTTTCTGCTTTGCTTGTTCTCTCTCTACAATTATCCCTAGGCATCTGGCCTAAGTGGCTAAGAAATCAGTGTCCTCTGACCGCTTGGCTCCCACCTCCCAAAAACCAGGTGGGCCCTGAGCTGCTGAGTGCCACGCTGATGGGTCACCGGCACACTCTGGTTTCAATGGTCTTTATGCTGCTGCAGGATCTCTCCAGCATGGGAGGCGAGGCCAGCTTCTGCTTCCCCCAGGTATTCATGGTCAACCGTAAGTATCAAAAGATTTCCGCTTCTCATCTGCTTAACTCCCATACAAGTTTGGAAAACACTACAAAAGTCTTCATTAAAAGAAAAGAGATAACTATAGAAAAGAGTGCCTTTGAAACCATCATGGTATTTACAGTACCAATATCAGCAATTTCTGTACTCCAGGCAGAATGAAATCCAATCAAATTCACTGGAAAAATTGCAATATATGTAGAGAAAATGGAAGAGACAAGGAACATGGCTCTGAAAAATCAGAAGACTGCAGAAGCCTTAGAGATAAAGCACAATTTACCCAGCAGTCTGCAATAGCAGTGATCTCCGTGACATTCAGGCTCACCAGCATCTTAAGCCAAGCAGTGCAGAATAGCAATAGAAATTGCGGTACAGTACAAGGGAGGATCATTATCTTATACAAGTGGTCCAAGTGGTACTCTGAGCTGTCAGTGGTTACACAATTTCCAGAATACAAACATCTTTTCCATGTGGCGTCCTAAATGTTTATAACCTACCGCTATGACTTATTAAACACACGACTGCAGCTAGTTCGCTGTTTCTTACCACTTTGCACTCTAATGTTAATATCTCAGGCTTCAATAATACTGTGACACGGTGTTAGACTTCTGTGTGGGTTTGTAAAATGCTGAGTCACTATAAATGGATTTAAAACATCAGCTGATAACAGAACAGGATTTTCAATATAAGCATGAGAAAAGAAAAAAAAGAATGAAAGTGGCAAGAAAGGCCATTAGCCTAACTGCTACAGAGTGGGGAGGGCGTTCATCCTAGGCAAAGGCTTTTGTAAAGGTATCGATCCATCATTATAAAATGAAATAAGTCAAAGGGTTAAAGTATAAAGAGGTACTGGCAGACTTTCGTTTATGGAATTGCACTATGATTGTATCTCACAGTGTGAAGGTGAATGAGTTTTGCTGTTTTATGGGAGGACTGCTAAGGAAATTGAAGAGTATGTCTTTTGGCATAACTATCAGTCTCTGCTAAGGTTTGGTTATACTGGGAAGCGCTAGGATAGACTTAACCCTTCTATCCCTTACAAGAATAACTATCCACCATCCCTGAAACACACACTGAAGCTTCCTTAATATGATGAAGAAGGGAAAAAAAAGAACATCTGATACTTAAAGGTCGACTAAAAGAGAAACATCTGAAATAATGCTTGAGAGTAGTCAGTAATGAGGGAGACAAAAGAGAAAAAATGAGCAGCAAGAACCCCTTGGGTCTACTCCTAACTGCTCTGCTGAAGCATCTTCAGGAACTCTTCATTTGTCTGATTCTTTAGTTTCCTCATCTGTGAAATGCAGTTATGTTCTCATGGCCCCATACTGCAGACTAGACAGTGGTACCTGTAGATCTTCACCATTTATATCACATAGCCCTATGGAGTCTGGTGCTAGAAAACAAATATAGTTCCAGGGTTACACAATGTCAAGAGTTTCATATCTAGCTATGTCAGACTTCTAATGCAAGACCTTAAAGAGAAATAAAATTCATAATTAAAACCTAAGGATAATTTAGACACATAACTTCAAGAGAGGTTTAACAAGGCCAAGTGCCAGGTCCTGCACTTTGGTCACAACAACCCCATGCAATGCTACAGGCTTGGGGAAGAGTGGCTGGAAAGCTGCCCGGCGGAAAAGGACCTGGGGGTGCTGGTCGACAGCCGGCTGAACATGAGCCGGCAGTGTGCCCAGGTGGCCAAGAAGGCCAACGGCGTCCTGGCTTGTATCAGGAATAGTGTGACCAGCAGGAGTAGGGAAGTGATGGTGCCCCTGTACTGGGCACTGGTGAGGCCGCACCTCGAGTACTGTGTTCAGTTTTGGGCCCCTCAGTACAAGAAGGACACTGAGGTGCTGGAGCGTGTCCAGAGAAGGGCAACGAAGCTGGTGAAGGGTCTAGAAAACAAGTCTTATGAGGAGCAGCTGAGGGAACTGGGGTTGTTTAGTCTGGAGAAGAGGAGGCTGAGGGGAGACCTTATTGCTCTCTACAACTACCTGAAGGGAGGTTGTAGTGAAGCGGGTGCTGGACTCTTCTCCCAAGAAACTAGCGATAGGATGAGAGGGAGTGGCCTCAAGTTGCGTCAGGGGAGGTCTAGATTGGACATCAGGAAGAATTTCTTTACCGAAAGAGTGGTTAGGCATTGGAACAGGCTGCCCAGAGAGGTGGTGGAGTCGTCAACCCTGGAGGCGTTCAAAAAAGTTATAGATGTGGCACTCCAGGGCCTAGTTTAGGAGTCATGGTGGTGTTAGTTGATGGTTGGACTTGATGGTCTTAGAGGTCTTTTCCAACCTTAATGGTTCTATGATTCTAAGAGAGGAATAATAAAAATAATACTAAAAATGTAGCAGTGTTAGGGGACAAACATGGAAGCGAGGGACTTCCATGCTCAGGTAAGGAAATTTGCGCAGCACAAAGATGGTCAAAGAAGAGCAATGCGTCGGTACAGACAGTAGCATCATGAATATGACGATGGAGTTCCCAGCCAGAGGAGGGAAGGGACACTGGTATTTACATATGTATCTTGGCTACAGCCATAGGCAAATTAGAACTGACTACACAACATCACACACTATTCTGATGATAGAAGATTCTAGCCAGGTGGTTAGCCTGATTACTATTAGTTATCAACACATTATCACATCATCACTAGAGAAAAACTTTATGACTATCACATATTCAGCTCTTAAGAATTCAGGAAGAGAACAGAATTGTATTAGGTAAGAGAGAAGATCCAGAAGAAGGGAAATGGGAAAGCAAAAACTACTCCTAAATAATAATCCACCTTAGTTACAAATTATTTAAGTAATGAACTAAAAATACATTTACTTCTGTCTGTATAAAAATGCATATCTTTCCACTGTTAATTCATTTTAGAATTGCCTCAATACCGCTATCTTTACCTTTCCAATAAAACTCTACCATAACCTTGTTAGACATGTGTCTTCAAACAGCGTATGTTGTGGTGTTCTGCTGTCAGGTATCCATGTTGTAGCAGTTTTAGACTACCTCCAACAGCTATGATATTCTATTAAAATACTTAGTATTCATTACCTTTTAAAAAAGTTATTTAGCCAGTAAGAAACGATGAGGAACAGTGTGAGTACAGATGAAGAGCTGGCAGCAAATGGCCTCTATTTTGTTCTCAGTCACAGTTTCCAAGCACTCATCTAAAGAGGTTATTATTACATTACACTCTTATCCATCACCCTTGTCCCATTTCATCAAAAGACAAAGCTCAGATTCACGTGATGAGTTACAGGTGAATAACAATTACCACTTCTTTCAAGTGTAAAAAGTATTCTTACATGAAGTATTCAAAAAAGGAGATCTTGCAAAGTCATTTATTTTTCAAAGACACGAACCTTAAACTGTTAGTTTTAACATCTGTTGGTTGAAGGAGAACCTAGAGAGGAACTCAGCATTACCAGTTAAAATACATTAAAATTGTAACTCATCTTTCCTATCTTAGCATTTTAATGCACATTTTAAATACATGTTTAAAATCATACTCTGCTCTACAGGAGGACAAGGCTTTCAAGTGCTTTGTGAGGTGCAGACATGTGCAACACAAAGGCAATACAAAGCAGCCAGACCTGGATTCTGACATCTTTTAACGGCTATTTCTCCAGCTCTAAATTTTGCAATGATTCTATAGAGAGTGACTTTGCCTGTTCTTGCGCTTACAGACTCTGTGATCTTATCGTCTTGGCTGCATCTTACTGAAGAGACCTCTTCAGCTTCCCATTGTACTCTCTGTCTCATAACTTCAGGATTTTAATCTCCTCAGCTGTATTCCAGCCTTTCTTCCACTCACATATTCACTATTGTGTCTACCAGAATGGTACCTATTGCTTCACATATTAGGAAACTGAGATTTTAAAAGGGAATATATGATGGAAGTTCTGTCACCGATACCAAAAGGCTCAGAGTCTGACCAACTGCTGAGTACAATTTATAATCCTAAACTGAGCCGGTGAGGCACCGTTCAGCAGGCTAAATGTTACAGGTAAATAATAATGGTAATAATACAATTATATTTCAAATTGAAAGAAGAAAAAGATTAATGAGTCTGATCCAACACGCAAGAGAAATTTAGATGGGGCTATATTAAATCCAGGATGTGCAATATCCCAGCCTACGTTAATTTAAGAACATTTCTTAAAGCAGCATCACAGAGGTTTCCATGTGCTTTACTTTTATATCAGAACATATTTTATACCACTAATTGCCCTTCCTTTCTTTCGCCCATTATCAGATGGCTACAGAAGACACCGAACCAAGAGTGACTGCAGCTCACCTACCTCTTTATGGAGCAATATTATAAGATTAGGCCTGCAGGGTTTTCACTAGGAGCGGCTCTCCCTATCACGAATGTAAGAGCTTAGCCTGGATTCAGGACAAAAGCCACTGAACTAGCATTTTTAAAAAGGCTGATAAATTTATATAAGCTGATTGCTTACAAAACAATTATAAGCAAAAGGAAGTTTTGTAACTGAATCTTTGTCAGCATTGTTGGCAGAAAATAGGTCATGTCAAGCAAACCTGATTTCATTCATCAATATGATTACATGTTTGTTTTTACAAAGATGATTACATGGTTTAAACTGTTGTAAAGCATTTGACCTAGTATCATACAGTGTACTGACTAAAGATCCATGTACAAGACACGCTAAATGAAACAGGGACTAGTGAAGCAGGAAAATTAAAAAAATGAGTGTCAGGGAAGAATGCTCTTGTTCAGTTCCTGGTGGGATTCCACAGGCTTTTGCAGCAGGCACTGTGTTATCCTGCACTGCGATCAACAACTTTGAAGTAAACATAAAATATGCAGCTTACTCAAACTTGGAAGGAAATTCATATGATGAGAAAAAAAGGACTATGCTGTTAATTGGGCCACTTCAAGGAAGATGTCTGTTAGTGCAGCGAAATACAAAGACATTGATCCATCAGAAACATCTCCACGTCAGTGGTGGTTTTGATTTTCTTAAACAAGTATGAATGCAGCATATACCCACAGTAGTGAGAAAGAAGAGGGGAGCTTTTTCTTGGGAAGCAGTGACTGTAGAAGAATACAGGGTTATACGTAACAACATCAGCCATCCAGGTCTCTGGACATGAAAAAAAGTGGCCAAGTGAACGAATGACCCAAAATTGACAGAATCGGGAAAAGTGCCCCCAAGTAGCAGAAAATTGAGACAATCTGGTGAGTGGTTCAAAGGATATTTACAGGACATTTAAGAATACAGCAAAGAAGAGAGAGAGAGGCAGCTTAATAAAGGAAAAAAGAAACAGAGAAAAATATTGAAAGACAATTCTTCTGATCTAGACTGGGCCTCTCTAGAAGGTCTGGGTTAGCTCACCAGGCATGTCAGGGAGCTCTGCGGCAGCCGAGGGAGGTCTGCACTGCACTGCCAAGCAAAAAGCATGCCCTAGGTAGCTAACTCTGCCAACCACTCCAGCACAGGCATTACTGAACAGCATCCAATGGTCTGGAATAAATAAAAGGTCAGACTAGAGAAAATAACAGTTGGACCTCATGTTCTGTATGCATCTGTGTGTAAATATCCACCATGGGGGCAGGAGGAAATGTTATTAGTGTAACTCTTGCAACTGAGAACAGAGAGATTAGATGCAGAAATATTTTAAGGAGAAAAAGGCTGCTGAGAATGCATCTCCCAGGGCAACGCAGCATGAATTAGGATTCGTGGATATAGGATGCTCTGGCCGTTTTTACTGTACCATGGAGGGGACAGACTGCAGCACATTAAGTGGCTTGGAGAATACCAAGGCGCTTATGACGCTACTAACTACCATTGTTTTAAACTAAAACTCGTAATAGTGAGATCTCAACTTCTGTGTCATACCTGACCTTCTGAAAGCTACAAATTTCTTATGCAGAGAACACAAAGATGAGGAGCATTGCTGGCAATAAATCTGGTGATTGCTCCTACTCGGAGGCATCCTTCCTCTTTGAATTTAATGGGATCCTTCTCAACTGCTATTGTACATGTTGCCTGTAATTACTACACATCCATTAGGTTATTGTGATGCAAGTTAAAATATACAGCAGGAAAAGTTGATTTTTTTTAATATATATATATATTTCTTTAAATTATACTCTGGCCTGAAAATACAATTAGTTCATCCACGTATTAATTTCCAGTAAGGACTTTTGCTCAGAATTAATATGAACTCACCAGAAACATCATTTTTTGTTTGGATAAACAAATTGGACATTGCTTTTCAAATGGACAAGTAGCAGATAATAGTGTTCAGAGCTCCTGCTGGCTGCCTGGGAATGCAAGGTATTCCAGTATAATGAGATATTGCAGAGCATGAGACTTGATACTTCTTTAACAAAATGGCATTTCTCTGACAGAAGTCTTTCAAGGTTAAGTATGTAGAGCAGCTACAATTTATGCGAACAAAATCTACCCTGATTCTCTGAACTGATCACATCTATTTTCTATCTCAAGTGTAATCTAAAAACATCAAAAACATCTGATTTCCCTCTCCTGCCTCCCGCCCTCCCTTTACTGAAAATAGTGGTGGTGCTTTCAGGAAAAGGTCCATGAAAGCACTACTGTTGCTCTGAGTTCACCTGTGATTTTTCAAGTGTGCTTATTTTGACAATGTATTTCTTATCTGGTTTCTGGAATATTTTAAAACCACTGAGCCATGTTGCAGTGTATACCTCTCCACTGCAAAATTCACCAAGGAGCAAGTTAAATAAAAAAGAGTTAAAGAAAATACCTGTATGTGTGATACAAAGTAAGGTGCAACCACTGGCTCTTACCAAACACAATCCTACTCAATAGTTTAATTTACTTTCTTGGTATGTTACCCTCCCTCTTCCAATATCCTTCCTTTCTAAAGATCTCCCCTTTACCACCGACGTGGACCAGAAACTCTTGTACCATTTTAAGTTTTGTCATAATTTAATGTGTCCTTTAAAACACACCTGCTCTTCCTACATGAACTCATTGAAAACATGATTTATTACCTCCCTTTTCATTTCGCCAGCCCGTAATCAAATTCTTAATGTGATAATATTAAAGCCAAATAGATTTCACAGGAAGAAATATGAAAACAATTTCCCTATGCTCCATTCTTCCTGTTTCTTGACTCTTACTAGCTGACAGGGCACAGAAAAAACCCCAGAACTCTGAAGGCAACGTGCGATGCTCATTTCAAAAGTTCTCAGTGGTGATGCAAGCAACAAGAAACCTAAGAAATAATCTCAGTTGTTTTCTGGCTACCCTAAATACGAAAACTTAAGCGTTGTAAAAT
Organism: Fregata magnificens; assembly: GCA_013389945.1. NCBI lineage: Eukaryota > Metazoa > Chordata > Aves > Suliformes > Fregatidae > Fregata > Fregata magnificens. Next base: position 180,541 of record WAAD01027722.1, read on the forward strand.
TGGTAAATCAAGCTAATATCTGTGCTATATAAGGCTTCTGGAGGTATATATATTAACCATCTATTTACAAGATAACTCTGCCTTCAAATCACAGATGATCACCTTGGAAATGAACAGAACTCTACATATGTAAGTGAAAAATTTACAGGAAAATATCAAATACCCTGGAAAGGCACATTTGCTCATTGTTGGAAGATGTCACATGAAATATGATGTTAATAAATACATTTCATCCCCTGCTATACATCAGAGTAAGTAAAATCTGTCAGTAGGTTGGCCCAATGAAGTGTCAGAATGCAAAATGGGAAAAACTAGAAATGTAGCTACAAGTGTTTAATAGAAGACCCTAAATTTAATGTCATTTCCTCTTTACTGGCAAGAAAAACATGAGGGTGGGCAGATGCAGACACTGTTTTCACTGGCTCTTTCAGTGAGACATTTGCCATCTGGTTTGTTGAGGTAAAGTGAGTTGAAAGAAAAAGCCAAGATCTCTCTTTGAATGTTAAATGAGTTGTTTCTGTTGGAGAGTAGACATTAAAACTTAAACTGCCTGGGTAGAGGGTTCTTTCTCTTCCTTTAAACAACCATTCAGTTGTTAATACGCTATTCAATTATAAGTATGGCAGCATATATGAGAAAATCTAATGACACTATAACATTTATAAGTTAAAAGCAAAGGCTTCATATGCCGACAATGAATTGCAATTTTTATCTCAGGGTAGGTATGCTTACCCTTTCCAATGTTCACTTTCAATTCTGTAAACTATTTTTTCACATTTCATGTATATTTATGAATATACTATTACTGCCAAATTCCTAGCTTAGCTATCCTTGCAGAGCTTAATACATATTCAAAAGTCACAGCTGTGACTAGGAGGAGATGAGTATTTTTGTGGAAACCAATTTTTCTCACATATCAAAATGTATTTCCTTAATTTATTGTCACATGCTTGTTAAACCATATTCTAGATTCTTTTCCTAATGCATACTTACGCAGAATATGTATTGCAGTTTAGAAGACTCCTACAATTGCAGTCCATACTTATTTAAAGAAAGATTTCCATCAATTATGAAATACTGTGGGCAAAACACTGGCAATAGCATTTGGTGCTTAACAGGAACACTTGGAAAACTAACAAAACTCTAAAACTTTATTAACATGCAGAGTGTTGATGACTCTCCTATAATATCTGTGACAGCTATTATGGCTGCTCTCAGAAGTTACTAATTAAGTAACTCAGTAATAAGGATAGAGGATGACAACTGAAACAGATTTAATTCACGATAAAAATCCCTCTGTACGCTACAGAACATACTTGTGCTTTATGAATTCTGGGAAAAGCCATCTTCCGAAAAGAAAACCGGGAAATTTACTGTTTATCATTCAGTCTTTACTGAACAAATGACTTTTTAAATCTTGATTTCACTGAAAAATATGACTGTTGGGATAGCTGTAAACGTCTGACGCACTTTATGCTATTCATTGGTAGAGTGGAACAGTATTGCTCCCCTTGCCAATGATCCCATACAAATGGAAGGTTTTGTGGACGTGTGTAAAGGGTAGTTTTGTGGAATACACAGATATTAATCTTCTCTAAAGGTGCAGCTAAATGTTTAATTTAAAACGTTACAAATTTCAGTTCAGTAAAATCTAAGTTTGGACCTATAAAATAATGGAAATTTTCAAGTGGTCTTTCCTATCACTGATGAACTTTCATTCAGGCAAAAGCTGCAAGACAAATCAATGAGACTAATGAGGCCAGCAGAAGCGGCTCACCCAGCTAATTAGTGCCTAAGCCATTCTCTTCCCAGGCGACAGAAACTCCCATTTATTCCAGCGGACATGGTTGTCCTGACTGGCGCAAGAGCTATGTTTTTGCAGTGTTACTAATACCGTGCTTTAAACCCAAGCATGGACAAAAGAAAATGAGTTATGTGTTATTTAGGCAATATGAATAACCAGGAGAGAGCTGGTAGACAGATTAACTAGCCAGAACCTCTTCTGTCTGTACCAGACGAGCATTTAGCTAGTGCATCTAAAATACACATTTCCTTTCCTAGTCTGGACAAACTCAAAGAACAGTAATTGTTAAGTTAAAACAAGATATGCAAAGAATAAAACATCTGGCATTAAGATACAGTCTGTTCTGGAAAACAATATAGATGTAATGTTTTTGCATACTTTGCACATTTATAATGGAATGGCACTATCTCTAGAGCATGGATTTTCCCAATATCATTTTCATCTGCTGAGTGAGCCAGAGTTTGTTAACCATCTGCATATGTGCAGTATAGATTTTAAAAGTAATTATTTTTATAGCATTCCAAATTGCTATTGCATAAAATAGCATACATTTTTCAGTTAAACAGTCGGAGGTTACCTAAGTTATAAAATACCATTTTGCATTCATTTTAGTTCAGCTGTTGTGCAACTAGGAGATTGCGTACATATATTTTGTCTCAAAGAAATGCAAACATTTGGGTTGAAGTTTTAAGGTCCCTTGCTGGTGACAATATCTGAAGGGAGAGGTTTTGTTGTTTTATTTTCATGCCTTTAGGGATATGCTTGGGATGATGTCTATCATGACCAAGTCTACAGAGATTTAATTCAGATGGAAATTATTCAGGTGGGGTTTTGCAGGGGAAGGGGCTTCATTCAGATACGTGGCTCTCTTCTCTTTTTCTACTTTTTCCTACTGAATGAACACTACTGAAATTCTGCTGATTTACAAAGGACAAACTGTCTACAACACCCATTTAAGGCTAACCATGGGCTGTGGTTGTGCTGTTGTCTTTATTGTTCAGGAATGTTTGGGTTTTTTTGGGGAGAGGAGGATTCAGTCTAAAGCCTTCTGCTGTTTAATTTGTCAATTAAGTAATTAGAAATACCCTAGGTTTCTGAAATATTTACAAAAATAAATCAAACAGGGCAGAATTGCAACTGAGTAAAAATGACTTGGCTTCAAACAACAGCTTTCAGCAGGCAGATTCATGGAGACAATAAAATTGAAGCTGCAGTTAAACCTTCATAACAAAAACCTCCACTGAAAACTAAGTGAAGCCTAACCTGCATTTAAATTTTTCACGTACCCAAAGACAGGGTAATTTCTCTTCAAGATAGCCATCATACCCAAAATAACTGCTCAGCACAGTCCCAGACTGGCTGAGCTGCACCTTCACTAGGACAACCTACTTCAAAAAGATCTCTAATTATTTGAAAGGTAGAATGAGCCTGAATACCTCAAAACCACTGAAAAGAATACATGTTTTACTGACGGCTCTTATTTTCTTTTTATTTTGTTTTCTTTCAGAGAAGAGCATGGCTGGCAGTTAAATCCACATAAGAATTCAAACAAAGTTAGGAGGCTTCTGATAAGCAAGTCTTGCAAAATACTACACTTTTTTGGCCTCAGGCAAACAAATTTTTTTCTGGTGGATAAACAACAATATCATCCTACTAACATGTGTAAATTCTGTTCCTTCATGCACAAATTCCATAATTATTTTTCAGGCTTTGATAAATAGCATGAATTCTATATTATGCATGGTCCTCCCCTGTAATGAATAAATTTGCTTTTAAAAGTCTGCAGCCCTAATAACATAAAAAGGAAGTAAACAAGAAAAACAGAAATAGGAACTGTTTCAACATGCTGATTGTAAATAAGGTAAAAAAAAAAAAAAGGAAAAAAGCAAAACCCCTAAAGTGTATTTAAAGTTTGATAATGATTTCCAAATGAGACTATTCTACATGTGACACCTTCAGACAGCTGTAAATTTGATCTACAACAGTGACAACTGCAGCAGTGGCTTCTAATCATGAATTACTAGTCCTGTCATGTCTGGTACATTTTTTATTCATAGTTTTATGTTTTTCTTTTAGCATCCATTTGAAGAGAATTGCATATTTTTTGAAATAAAATGACAAAACTGTACTGTGGCTCAATCAATTTAAAGCAAATACAGTAATTAATATTTTTGCTTTTGAACTGCTACTGCAATGGAATTCCTTTTCCTTAACAAAATGTGTTCACCCGTGCCAAGAAAGTTTTAAGATTTTAGATCCATTTCTATTATAGGTGCATGCAAATGCCTCCACTTCCTTGCCCTCACCCACACACCTTGAAAGTAACCCGAAAGTTGACCAACACGGTGAGATTACAAAGAATAAAGATCTGCCTATATGACTCAGACTGCAGCAATTAGGAAATTGGATTAGGAATTAAATAACATAAGGTGTATTAAGCATACAGATATGCACAAGCTAAACTTCTCTGAGCTTTGCAGGTCATACCTGCTGATGTCATCAACTGATTTGGTTGTGGAAGAGTGCACATAAATTTTTTTTGTATTAGGCCTGCTTTCTCCAACTAGATACTTGTATGTATAACCATGAGTATGTGAAAAGTACCACTGAAGTACCACCAACGTTACCTACATATTCAGGGTTTGCACAAGCTGCAAACTTGGACCAGGATATGGTACTGTGGACTGGAAGAGAGTAAAATACTGACTTTTTTCCTGCTCTACAGAAATTTGCTTATGTTAGTCTACTATTACTAATTATTACTTTGAAAATAAAGTCAAGGAAGCTGGGCTACATGTGAAATAATTTTCTCCTTGGTGCTAAACAAACTAAACCAAAGAGGCCTAAAGAGCTTTCAGTCAATATCTCTGAGCTTTATTTCTTTATCAAAGAAGACTCCCATTAAAAAGTAGACCAATTATAGACACTACAGAGAACTTGCACGCTGTATGACATACTTGAAAAATCAAATCATTTGATTCTTTAAGAAGTGTTTAAGTGAAGGGAACCCTGTTGTTCCCACCACGTGGGAACCCAAGGTGGTTTTGTGTACCTGCATCTTCTCTTCAATGACACAGTTGCTGCAAACCAACAATTTCTCCTACTCTGTAAAGCAACTATGAACATGAAGGTATGGAAACAACATGCAAACAACTGCACTCTAAAGCTCTAAAAATATTAGTTAAGAAGTTGATGCATTACAGCGATCTGATCAAAATATCTTTTTTGTCAAAATGTGTCTTTTTGTGCAAAAGCTAACTGCTTATGTCTATGTAAGCTGAGGTCTCTTTGTACTTTTCCCCTTCTGAAAAAGTGGCGCAGAAAAAAAGCCAGGAAATAATAGTTAAAAACTGGTGTTTCCCACTGGGCAACTACTTTGAGTGCCACTCCAACGTGCTGCCATGACGGTGTAAGGTAGTGTCACTACTAACAATATTTTATTAAATCAGGATCTAGTTTGATTACAGCTGTTCTCCATATGATCGGTTCACTTCAGTGGGGAGCAAGGATTTCCCTCTTCATATCTTTAAGGCAGACCTTGTGTGCAATATGATTATTCAGCAGTGCGAGATGACAGACAATTCAACTTTTGCTCAGGCAACCCCATAAATCTCTGCTCACATCACCCAGATCAACAAAACACAACTGCTAAAAAACACTGCCTTTTGTTATGCTTTCTTGATTTCATTCTCCTTTCTTGATTTCATTCTCCTTTCTTGGTTTCCCATTTGTTCTGGGATTTCTCTCTCTCTCTGCATGCAGTTGTATGTGCATGAAAAAAAGAGAAAGGGAGGGCGAGGGAGTCTTGCATCGATACCCACACTTCAAACAATAAAATAGGCTTGAGAAAAAATTGCCAGTTCTGACCTGCCACTCATGCAGAGCAACAACAGTTGGAGGAATACTGGAGAAGGAATGTAATTACTGCAAAGGGCTGTCCTGTCATCTCAGTGGTTACATCCCCTCCATGCAGAAGAACAAGATTCAGTTTTGAGGTCATTACATTTTTCCACAAATACACCTCTATTTACCTTTTCACTGCCTGTCTTTTAGGGATGCCCTTAGGGCACGCAAGCGCTGAAAACCTAAATGAAGACACAATTGCGATGACACTTGCCGTAAGATCAGTCAAGTTGAAAACACTGCCTCAATGCAGAAAAGTAAAACCAAACCAGCACTATGCCACGCAAGAAACACTCATGCCCCACCAACAAACCTCAGGTTGGAAGTGCTAGAGCAACTGCCAAACGCTGCGTATCTTAGCGCGAAACCCTGCACTTGCAGTGGTCCTTTTGGTTTCGCCCCAGCACAAGGGTTTTGCCCCGAGGACAGTGGAAATGCCAGGTTCTCTCTCCTCTCTTGCAACCCAGCCTATTTTCTTTCAGGGCTCAGACCTTGGAGTAATTCCAGTGCGACGAAGGGCAGTATGCCGAACACCCTCAGTCACAGATCCCTGCCCCAAAGCAGTGGGTTTCCTTCTGGAATCCAGTTGCAAAATCAAGGTCTTGTGTACCACATAGCACAAAGCTCCTTGTTCCTGCAAGACTATCTGTCAAAGTATACAAAATTGTTAAAGCTGACAGCTACTTATGTATGTGGAAACTGCATTCTTTTTCTGGTATATTTTAGTCTACAAGCCAGAAACAATTCCATGAATGTCCAAGGGTATGAAGATTACAGCAAATTAAGGGCACTTCACATCTGAACGAAAGCATCTGCTGAGGGGAGGGTGGTGAGAGTGGAATGTAGATATTTTCACTTAGCTTGTATTAACTTCGCATTTTTGATTAATTCATCTTAAATTTCCGAGCTTCCCTCTGTAGAGATGTCCCCAGAGAGCTTGCAAGGGACTGTCACTCTTGCTGCTGTAGCAGCTCCTGTCACTGGAGGGCACACTGCTGCTGTATTCACAGGCTTTCACAGGCTCATCACAAAAATTTTTGGACAGACAATCTTTTTTTCCTTTGAAAAAAAATTTATCTCCCTAAATTATCTGAATGCACAATTCTTCCTTTTATAGATCCCTGACTACCAAACTGTGCAAGAAGAAAACAAAACCACCAAAAATAAAAAGCCGAAAAAACCCCAGAGTTTTTATTTCCTGTGTAGTGTTCCAGACAGTGTAACTAGTCATTAACTTTAAAGCGTACAGTTTAAAATTCTGTTTTTCTTTTGGTCTCGGCTTTATATCCTGGAGTTCCTTTAGACCAAAACCAAATCCCTGGCTCTGATTCTACCCTTAATATTAGGAAAATTGGGCTTCCATCCATTTAGGCTGTTATGCTTATTCAGCATTTCCTCTAGATACTTGAGGAAAAACCTGACCCAGGTAAAGCTCCTTCTTAAGGACATGCATTGAACCCCAAAGAAAATCCTTTTCATTACGCCTGTGCTCCTCTGGCAGAGCTCTCTCAGCTGTCGAGTGTCCAGAGAGTGTGAAACACTGAGCTATGGTGCAAATTACAAAAGAATTAATAGAAAAAAGAAAAAAAAAAATCCTAAATGTTTAAAGCTCACACGATAGAAATTGTAAAGCAATAAATTCTCTGAGACTACCTGTCTTATGCAACCCCTGCGTAGCGTGTAGGGGTAATTGCAGCACCCCTCTGTATTCCTGCCAGGTTCCTCCACATGATGCTTTTGCTCCACCAGACCCGAAGAGGGAGACCACAGAGGCAAATGCACAAGCAGATTCTTCTGAAGTGGGCCTTCTGTGTGGTTTCTCCTTGCTGCCACAGCCTACGAGATGCAAATTTGAGCCACCCAGGGCCAGGAAATATGTTTCACAATGCTGACGGGCTTCTCAGTACTTTTGAAATCATATTGTGACCCATGGCTTGGAACGGTTGGACACAGCTACTGGAGAAGCTTTTTGGAAAGCAGTTTCATTAGCACACAATATTGGCCTGACTCTGCCTGAAAAGTCAATGGCAAAATTCAAAGTCATTTTAATGAGAGAAGAAGTAGGTCAGTACTGGAAAATCTCATGCACAGCCTTTATATTCTGTCACTGATTCCTTGCGATCCCCAGAGAAAGAGGAATAATTCTGAATCTCCACGAGTAAAAGAGGGAAGTCAGTTTTACTGCCCTAGCTGGGGTTTTGTACGGTCTGTAGAAAAGTCCTTTACAGCATAAGAGTTTAACTGTGACACTTGCAAATGAATGGTAAATGCATCTTTGCTGGTGTCCCAGTCTTTCGGACCGTCTCACTGTAACAAGTTTCCTTAAAAAAAAAAAAAGAGCCCAACATTAATGGAGTTTTAGATTAAGATATTTTAGGGTGCAGTGTAACAAGTCTCATGTAGATGTAAAAGCTGCTAGAGGACATATCTGAGTGTCAACAATTCAGTGTCAGTCCCTAAAAGGATCAGTTCTTAATTCCCTGACCAAATCCGGTTATAACACAGCCCGTACTGTTCAGACTCGGAGGGTTTCTTAGCTCCATTTACAGTCTGAGTTTGTCTTTGCCTAGAATGTGTGTTATTCGATCCTGCATACCTCCCAGCCCAGACCCTGAATGCTTCATTTATTAATCTGATATTATTTCCTCTGTAGGCAAACGAAAGGATTCACAGCTGATGATTCGGACTTGTTGCTAAACAGCTGGGTCTTCTTCCAAGCCTTTTTCACGCTATGCCTTTTCGCATGCTTGAGAGTTCAGCTACAGCTATGTTATACAAACTTTTCAGCTAAAGGAACAAATTAAAACACTGGAATCCAAACCACTTTAGATTGGCAACCACATACAATTGCTGAATCTCCCTAAGCCATAACAAAACTGTCATGGAGATCAGACCCCTATTTCCAAAGCCTTCACGGAAGTTTTCCATTCTGGCCCGGCTCGTCACATCGCTGATACGCAGTGACACGCCGATCCCCACGTCCTTTCGGTAATGCCACGCACCGCAGCCCCTGCTCTAATTACAGACTTCACTGGCATAGAGAAGGACCAGCAGCACTCCCTGCAAGGTTCTGATTTGCTGCACACCATATGTGCATACGTCATACTCCCCATACTGTCCCGACATGGTCCCCAGGAAGGGGATGGTCCTGCACTAAGTACGATTCATCAGTCCACTTCGTCAACCCCAGAAGAGGCCTCTGGAGAAAGAGCAGGTAGACATAAACTGCAGGTCTGTCTTCGAGGTCACATAATCCTCTGCCAGAACTGCATTTCCAAAGCATCAGCTTCCTGCCAGTGACGAATAGCACGACAGAACATCTGAAACTGGATAAACATGGCTAATTATCAAGGGAATGATAATTGTGACAGTGAAATATGATGATCTACTAGGTCAAATATTTTCTTCAAAGAAATATGTTTGAAAATTATATTGAAAGCTTGATTTAGACAGATTGCTGGGAACTAATCCAACACCATGTTCAAAGATTTTTTTTCCCCTGAAGAAATCAGTCACTGCACTACACAAGGCTTGCACGGACACAAGCACAAACACAAAAATAATTTAATGTTCATTCTGAGTTATCTTCCTGTGTTAACATCATTAGCGCTGACCCATACTGGAATATCAGTCAAATCTTGCATGCATATTTTCTTGCAATACAAGTTGAGGTCTTAAATGATATTTTAAAAAGTTAAGTTCAAGACAAGTTGAAAAAACAAAATGTTAATATTGACAGTATTTTTAAAGCACCATCTATAGACAATTTGTACTTGATAAAGTAATATTGTCTATTCAGCAGATGAGACCTCCTTGTTACGTATTAAAAATGCATTGTAGCTTTGCTTTCAGGGAGCCTAACATTTATATGCTTAGGTACCATTCAAATTCAACAGGCCACAAATGTTCACCTGATACCCTATGTCCCTGATCTTTACATTTCCACTCTCAAATGACTAAATTATGTTGTTGTGTGATAAAATCACATGACATAATAGTTTGCAAAAGAATCACAGGAATGCAGGACTAGAGGGAATCACCTGGTAATAAATGTTCACTTCGGAAGGGTGTATATAACGTCAGTTCCATTCACCACAGGTTGAGAAATTCCCAGAATCTCGTAATAAAACAAAAGCCTTCTGAAAAGAAGCCCAGAAGCCATAAAACTGTGCTGTGCCACAGGAGGACAGCAGGAGAGATCAAAGGTATTGCCAGTGTCTTAGATCCCTCCATCAGCAACAGATTTGCTAGCTGAAAACACCCAGACAGCTAAATTGTCTGGAGACATTTATACTTGCTCATCTACCTCCATATTATAGAGGAAATCCTCTGTTACTATCAAACTAAATAGACATTCTTAAAAAAAAAAAGTATTATGTTCAAATAATATTTCTACAGATGACCATCTAGATATAATATTAATCATAAATTAAGCACAGTTGCATCCAGATACGTTACAGTTGCATATCACTATCCATGTCCACCCAGATGTTCTGGAAATAATTCATTATAGTTACATTCTGTAACTATAGAGACAGTTACATTGTGTAAACATCCAATGATTTACTGTGTTTTTAATTGCTATAGGAGGGGACGTAGATGTCTAGAGCACATTTTACTGACCACATCATGATGCAAAGGTCTTCAAATGTGACCAGGTTAGTAGCCATAGACAGTTGAAGAGAGCAATCATACTGCGAGGTCTCAGCCAGGAGGACACTGCCCTATCATGGCTACAGACCATGAATGACATTATGGACATCTTTGAAAATTATGATTATAAATTTATTAACCAACGGTGAGCATTCGGTCAATTAATCATTAACCTAACGATGAATGCTAGGTCATTGCTTCTACTCTAATATGATTTTTCTAATACCAGTTGTACAAGATCACCAGCTACTGTAAATCAACATAGCTCAGATAAATTGGTGTAGGGTCACTGATTTTATGTCAATGACAGATCTACTTTATCGGTTTCTTTGCTCTTATTTTTCAGCTTTGCCTAGCTTACACCACTTTGCCTGCCCCTGCCATGCTGTCTAATACTCTAACACAGTGTCATTCTGGCAAGCTGATGCATACATTAAAATGCAGAAGAAGTAAGATGATGGAATTTGGTTAAAAAAGGTGCCCACAGCTGCAAGATGTCAGCTGTATTTGTAATACTAAAGCGCTCTTCTGGGGAGCACAAAAGCCACAATTTTCAATAATACAAAACCCAAGCTAAGTCAGCAATGCTAGCCAAGGGTGATAACATGAGCATATTTCATTAGTAGAACATCATCCATTTATTTTTTTTCTGGTATACAACATTACTGCTTATATTCTTTCATGGCATCTGAATTTGTATTATGGTCCTACATGCTACGCCACCCTCAAAGCACAAGAGCTTCTCTGTACATCGTTAAATGTCTATCTTGTCTTTTGGCATATCGAGCTTTCATATTGGATAAAGGAGCGTTTTTTCCTGCACGGAATTCTCACCTCAGAAGTGTCCATTTGGAGAAACCTTTTCAACACATCAAGCAGCAAAGAGTGCTAAATGAGTGTTCTACCCTGCCCTGCACAGGGCATGTTAAAATCCTGCTGAACCACTGATTACTGGAGACTGCTCCAGGAAAAAAAAGTCCCTTCTAAAAGATAAAGAAAATTGAGATTTCATATTAATATCAACAGACTTTGATCTAGCAATATATCTACCAAATGTTATTCCAGTATCACATTCTAAATCTTTGTCTCTAAAATGATGTGGATTGTCAGAACTTCATACATAAATTTATAAGAGACCATCTTTAATTTCATGCAAATGACAGTCCTAAATGGCCCTAGTAAAGTAGTCATTGTCTTCTACTACCATAAATTTCAAACTTCTTTCAGTTTTTCATGAACACTGAAGATGAATGACATTCTAACTGTTCTCATCACACATTACTATGGCCTTGGCCTTGCACTGTGTTGCTATGCTGAAACATTAAGTTCTGAAATAAAATTCTGAATAAAGCCAGGAAATGAGATGCTGTAACATGCTCTAAATGGCCCTCTTATTTCCTAGGTAAAAATGTGTGCCATATTCAGTTCAAATTCATGATTGTTTTGGAGCCCCATACACTGTACTTTGATTAACTCGTTAACTTGAGGGGTTTGTCCAGCTATCCCATTTTTGTTACACTAATGACACTATCTGCTTCTCCTTCCTGATTCAATGCTAAATGTTTTCCTTCAAGGTATTTTCTCAAGAGAAAAAATAGGTTCTAGAGACTTTTTCCAGAAATGCCTGTCTTCAGAACAGAAAAATAGGAAGCCAAAGGATTTCCCAGCTCTGCTCCTGTAACCATACTGCCATCCTACATATTTACTAACCGTGTAGTGATAATAAATGTGACTGAGCTAGTTCATCGTGTGGCCAGGCTGTGGTGTGAACTTACTGGGACCCAAACACGGCCATAATTTGGAAGACCCTTAAGTAATAGATGAATCTTAATGAGTCCATTTCTACGGTACTTGTCTCTCAGGATTAAAAAAAAAAAACAAACTGTCAGGTCATCAAGGGCAAGGTATTTGTCCTTGAAATGCATCCAGAGCTGTGACACGCTGTAACAGTTGGGTCACAGATATAAATAGTTCAAACCAATTAACAGTATAGAGGTTCATTTACTACAGTTATGGGGAGCAATTCTACATCTAAGCCGCCTGCAGAGCTTCCGCGGGCTTTAGGGAGATGAATCAAACATGACAAGGACTTCACAGGTCTTATTCTATATCATTACAGAAATTTTACTGTGGCCTTTCAGGGGTAAGAGAGTCAGAAATGAACGCACTGTTGCTGATACAGGCATTCAGTTCATTCAGGCCCACTGAAAAATCAGTCTCAAATCTTTCTGTAGAAATGTCACAAAAGTTGGCCTTGGAAGTCACCACTATATAAATAATACCTGCAATGTAGAATAGAATTACTACAGTTATGGTTCAGGGTCCATATGAACACATGAAATGAATTCCCCTATGTCATGACAATACTAAAAAAAGAAATTCAGAGGTATCCTGCGAGGGAATGAGGAACCACCAGAGTACCTGCGACTGTTCTTAGAAATCAATGATTAATTTTCAAAAGGAGGAGACAAATCAGTGGCAGAAATGAATGGTACTAGGATACCTTTCACACGCTACAGAATAGAAACAGAACAAATCAAATTCACTACTGAGAACATAAAAATGATAAACAAACGATGACTGAGGAATCACAGGAAACAAGAATGAGGGTAGAACACACTCCTCTTTCCTATTTATCCACAGAGAGATTAAAAAATGAAACTTTTCTTAACCACCACTTGATGCCTTTATTTCAGAATAAGGGTGTTAAGGTGCTTCTGCATTTAGGACCCCGCTGCTCAAAATACACTTGTGAGTGTAAATGTAAGAATCAGTCTTTACAATCTTTCTTTTACGTTGATGATAGATGGATCACATGAAGTAGCTGTGTCCTAGCAACAATGTAACTCTTGCTAAACTCAGAAAATTGGAAAATCAGTCAAATTCAGACATAATTAAGATTAAATGTCATAACTGACAAGGTATGAAAAATACTAGGCCTTTCCAATTTAACTTTTTTTTTTTCTCATCTCCATATCTTTTGCAATGATTCATGCAATGACATTAGTAATACACAGAAATAAATTAGAATTGACTTTCGCTAAAATATCTGAATAGTACATTAGCTCTTCTCTAAGCATGTCTGAGTGGAGTTCCCATTCTCCTCTGAACCAAACGCACGCAGCTGATTGATACAAAGCACGAACGTACCCAAGCTCCAAATTGGGCTCCTTCAGTACTTAAAATGAAGTCGCATCCTAAACCTCTTTCTAAGCCTGGAGGCTCCTGATTTTGCCTTGACTCGACCTCAACTCAGCACCATTGCCAAGTTTCTGTTCATTTGCTACTGAATGCAAAGAGTCTGTGCTCCATTTGAGAAAATCCTGTGCTTCTGAATCCTATGTTTCCATCCCTCCTAAATATAAGGTTTTCTATTTTCCTATAGAAAACAGAGTTGCTTCCTCTTCTATATAAGCTTCAACAATCAAAATCAGTCAGCCAATTCTGATATCAATAAAATTGTTTCTTCAAGATCCGGGAGAAAATTAAAAATTACACATTATTATAGAATCAGCATATTTTCAAGTCTCTTAAGTTATTAGGTTTCATTTTACTTCTCTGCTATGGCATATTTTCCAGTAGTTTTCTCTTTAACAGAAATTTTGTAAAGCAAAGAATCTATCCTGTGACCACTTTGTTCTCTCCCATTGCTACTTGTTGTCTTCCTCTCTACCTCTTCTCTTCTTTGAAAACGCCTTTTTATTTAGGCAACTGAAAATAATGATATGGAGAACACAGAGGAATCGCTCATGTTGACACTATTACAGCTTTACAAATTAGGATGACCTTAAATGAGTAATGTGTCCCCTTGACCTCATCTATTCTTCCTGTACAATTTTTAGTCAGGAATTATGTCGTGTCGGTTTCCTTATACTTCATTCCTGACATGATTTCCTAAGGGGAAAGACAGTTTCCCAACATCCTCTTCTAATACCAGCTGGGGACTCTACCTTGTACCTGGGGTGCAACTTCCAGGGTTAAAGTCATTTGCATATTTTAGTCCTATCAGTAGTTGCACTGTCAATGACGTACTTGACATTCTTCCTTTGCTTGGACTGAGGTATTATCTTAAATTTTCCTTATCTCTGGATTGCAATAAACCCTTCCTAATAAATTCTGCTCTCAGAATCCCTCCAGGAGTGAAAACCAAAACAAGTTTCAGCAGTCCAGCTGGGTGCATACGTGATCTCCTGACTTCTAGGGCTCGCCACAGCGACTCTGTTTTCATTAACGGCAGCTCCTGTGCAACCTTGCTGAGCAAGAAAGGTTTTCCGTAGAAGATCCCTGTGCATATAGCTTACCTGAGCCTCTTGTCTCTGCCATCACCTACACAAAACATACATCTGCCTCTCTAGCCCTCCTTAGCCTGCTGTGAACAGCTAGAAGTGGCGTCCAGGATGGAGTACTATATGGCATATACGCTGTGTTATGTAAACGAGGTTGCAATCACAGCCTCCTCTCATGCCTTCCTGGGAACCACCTCACTGCATGATTTCATGCCTGTGTGAAAGCTAGGTGAGTTAATTCTGTCATCCCGTGACATCAGCAGACCCATCCGCATTCAGAGTGGCTGAATCCCCCCAAATTTCTTACCCTCATAGTATCTAGCACATAGTATATAGCACTGCCTCTTAGATCTTCCAGACTATTAATCACAGCTTCTCTACTACTTTCAGCTCTCCTCCACATCCTCTTTTTTTTTTTCTCCTTTTATCATGTCAATAGTAGCAAGGGGTTTTTTTCTTACTGACCTCTTTACATTTCAGTGCTAAACCTTTACCAAAGGGGCCTCCGTTTCTCCCCTTTTCCCCTAAATCATCAATGATGGTAAAAGTCCTACTCCTTCTTCCACAAAAGACTTGCCCATATCAATTTTGCTCTCCGTCTACAATCCAGTTCCTCCCTCAGACTCCTTTGTCACTACTCCACCACATTGTTTCTCTACCTTTGCTCATTGAACTGTTAAACAAAGAACATGACAGTCTCATTTAATGAGTTTCTGCTCTGTGTCTGATATTCCCGTTAGTCAACTTACGCCAAATGTATTTCTGCTAACAATGCAGAGCTCTAGAAGAGTTAACTGGATTCTGATTCAGCCCATGTGTAAAGTGAGTTATTGATTTATGTCCAAATGGAGATGCATTTCTGTTCAGTTACTCCCTAGGTGCTTTACACTCCCAAAAGTGAAAATACCCAAACACGTTAGTACTCAAAAGCTAAATTTTAGATTGTTTCTTTCACCATCAGGACAATTTTCTCCTGTGCCGCCACACTGTGAATCCAACATTTCACACGTGAGCCGAGGATGGCATTCCTGAGAAATGACTGTCAGTCAAGAGCCTCAGCCCTGGTGGCAGCGCTTTCATTTTGGTGTTGATATGAAGTTATAATCACACCTAAAGAGACTGCCTATATCCCACATTCCCATCTTATACATTTGCTTAAAAATTGGTACTCTGACTCGTGTGTAACCTATGCACAAGACCTTTCTCGCATTCCTCCTCCAACGCTTCCAATAATGCATAAGCACTACACCGTGTTTTACAATCCCACAGCAGTGTCAGAGTACTGCTCAAAGCAACTGTCACAGGCAGTAGCAGTCTTTTAGGTGATCCCTTTAGATAAAGTAAGGAGGAGGAAATTGCATCTGGTTGACATTTAAGATTAATTCCATTTTTAAGGTAAGGAAGAGCTCAGGTTGTAGACTGCAATCACCAGAACACCTAGATTTCTCAAAAAATATACAGGAATGCAAAATTTTGGAATCTTGTGGGATCTGCAGTTCTTGGAGATTTCAGTTATCACTTGCCGAAATTTCACAGACGTACCTGCCCTTGCACAGCCTTCAGGAGACATGGCAAAATCCATGAGAGCTGAGATCAGATCTCAGGATCTGAGCCTCTTGCAAAACATGTCAAGCTGCAGGTTGAATACTCTCCCCATAGTCTACCTGTGTGGAAAATCCATACCTTTCCTTTAATAAGAGGACTATGGGAAAGCCAACAAAGAGGGATTTTCTCCTTTCAGTTCTACTGCCAAAATGAGAATGTTTTCCTGCTGAAATGAAAACAGGTAAGGTCATATCCTGCTCTGTTTTAACTCTCAGATGTTGACAGACCATTCAAAACCTACCTGGTAAGACTACTCAAACGCAACGGGTATTATGTTTTCAGCTGACTGTGTGAATGAAAATAAGCATGAAAAACTAACTTAATAAAACTGCTACACCTCTAATTGCCTTAACAATAGGTGAGTACATGTTAGGAAAATCTACAAAATTCACCCCAGTGCAGAAAGCCTATGCAAAAATCTGGCAACAGCAAAAACCCTAGAGATATGGTTTTGGTACACTACATGGTCTTGCACAGTCCCTCTGCTCTTGAAGTGATTTTCACTCTGCTTGAACTTTGTAAAAAATGTGTATAAAGCAGCAAAGAAGAACATTTGAGATGAGAAAAGCAACCATGTTATGATTAAATACGTATGGTAATGCCAGTGCTTCTTGTGGAAGTACACAAGAAAAGCAGGTGGCTATTAAGCCAAGTGACACAAGACAAGGCATCCACCTCTCTGCAGACTTCTAATACTGTAAGGACAGTTTCCAAGGAGAAAGCTAATATCACTGTAATACTCACATTTTCCAGTAAAATGTATATGCTTTTGCAGAACAGGATTCACTTCTGAAGCTGTACCGACAAGTAAATTATTCATAACAGAAGAGATAAAAGACAGAACATTTCACAGAGTAAAATATTTAGACCCCTCCCCCAGCTCTGAGAGTGTGATCATACTCCTACTAACTGGGCATACTGGGAATCAAAATGAACCTAAATTAAGTGGTACAAACTATGCATATAAAATACCTAAAGTTGACAAAAAAGAGAGCTCTCCTCTCCTGTACCTACATTTCATCTTTCATGTTGAACTAGTTCAAACAGAATTAAGCAAAGTTGCAATTAATCAGTGCTCTTACATTGTGCTACTTATCAATATGTGAGTGTAAAACTTCAATAAAATAGGATGCTTAAAGGGCTGCTAAGTGTATCAATATTCAATTAAATAATGTTAATAAAGCCATTGAAAGAGAATTAACAAGGGTTTACAGAGGGAGTATCTCTGTCTGACATTAGGTGGCTCTTTAAACATTTTCTAAAGAAATACTGTAAAAAGCTATTAAAATATTTATGCAATGCTTGCATTAGTTCTATTTAATGGGCATAGCAGCAATCATATCAGCAGTTTAAAATGCCTTGCTTCTCAGCACCACATGATTATCCACCAGTTATGACAGATAAATAAATTCCCAGTTTTAGAATTTTAATGCTTTTCATTATAAAGAAAAGATCTTCAAATCCTCCATTAAGGCTCATAGCTTCCCCAAAATTGGATGCTTCCAACTATTTGTCGAGAAACTAATATTAGAGTATGCTGCAGCAGGAACCTGGGCTGGAGCTTGCCACCAGGGCTCTCGCCTGCTGCTCAGCAGTTCAGGTAGCCCCAGAGGAAACTTGAGTCTCGCCCCAAATCTTTGTTCACTGTGAACTCAGGCCTTGCAGGCAAACCCTTCATGGAGAGCTTTGAAAGCAAGGAAGATTATTTCATTCAAAGAGATTGTGCTGGTGCAGCAGTTCTGGGGTTTGTGGCTCCTCCTCTATTACCGAGTAACAAAAAGCCTCCCAGGACTTGTTAAATTAGCCAATGTAATGAAGTCCAATTCTGTGTTACTTGCACAGGGACTGGAAAAGATTTCATGTTTCCGTGTGTATAAACAAAACCTGGCTCAGCACACCAGGGACTTAAGAGGTTTATAAAATATAAAAGACATTCACATTAATCTGTTAAACAATTCATTCTCTACCCTGCCCTTCCCTACTAAGTGAATTCATTATGTATTAAAAAGATATATTTGCTGCTGGCTCTTTTGCTCCCGGTGACTCACTGCTGGACCCCAACACCTCGGGGCTCACTGGTGGGGGCAGTGATGCTGCCCCTGGGGCACGTCCAGCTGCGGGGAAGGACAAGGCACTGCACCGGCAGCACAAGCACCAGCAGAACATTGAAGATGCAAGTATATCTCTTCCTATTATTATAAGGATTTGGGTCCATAACTTTGTCAGTCTTGCTGTAGCAAGAAGGACAGAAAGTCTTTGGGACTGCGCCATCGATCTGAATTAAATTATTATGAGGTGTGGAAATGAAACAAATGAATTCACCCCCTAGAAAACAAAAAGTAAAGCAGTCTCTCTGATGCTGCCTAGACAATGGTGAGCATTTTTCTTCCAGGAATTGCTAAGCTAAGGGAAAATGCTTGTTCCTTGCAGAATAGCTCGGGCAAACTTTGTCAAGATAAAACCAACTTTACACTCAGGCATCTGTGACTCCTCAAGGATCTGCCACTTGGGATTTTGATGGATACTCCACTAAATACATATAAAACCCCACATATTTTTCTGCAAATAGCAGCACTTACTATTTAAAAAGATCAAACAGGTGCTACTAAATAAAAATATCTTAACAAGAACTGGTTTTTTTTCTTAAAAAAGATCATTATGCCAACTCACTACACCTCTGAGTTTGAAGAAAGTCAAGTGCATGTCCTACTTGAGCATTATGCCTACAATAGTTTGGAAACACATTAATTTGCCACAATTTACATCCACAAAATAAAGTGATGAAGATTTTTAAAGATGATGCAACTCCTTTATGAACAAAGATTGTACTACTCTTCAACCCAAATGCAAGTAAAAATGAAAAGAGTAGCTACTTGCTTTTGATTGCGTTATTTTCAGAAGACACTCATAGCTACCCACTTCTTTAACAAAACCAAAAAAAAATCTTCCTATCATGTTCCCTCCTCTCCTCCCCAAATATTTTTGTTTCAGAAGCAGTTATGTTAAAATCATTGCCGTTTTTTATGCTACCTCAACACTATCCCCCCAGCTAATAACGTGACATTATCTACTTTATATTTAGAGGGGTTTTGCTGTTTGTGTAGGGATAAGAGTTATATTCTATTTTTCATTTCTTGTGTAGCATGCAGAATCCCTGCTGTTTCATAAATTACATTTTTATTTGTCCAACTAAAACAGCATAAGCTATCCAATGGGTCTGTGGAACAAATTAAACTATTGTAACTTCCACCAATCCAATCCAATCTCCAACTAGATTAGTTTCAAATCTAATCAAATTTTGATACACCTAACAGGCACTAGCCGGTCCGTAATGGGAGATTTGCCCGCTTTCCAGCCAAATGGAGTGGGTCTGAACACTCTTATTTTCATTTTGAATCCTCTGCCGAGTTATCGTACAGTCATCTTTCACCCAGTGATTGTGAGAGTGTCTTTTTTAAAGCCCATATCCAGCCAGGGGACACATCTAATACAGGAAATGGTGTTGCACCGGACTTGACACGTACTGCAAAGAAACAAATGTGTACGTTGAATTTATGAGTCACCCCAATACATTTATTAAGCATTAAGTTGTGCTTTTACAACTGGTCTTCATCAAAGATATTTCATCTGTTAGCCAAAGCGTCATCTTTTCTAATGACTCATAATGAAGACTCATTCCATTTAGCTTGATTTTACTGGCTCATCAGCCTCTTGTTCTCAAGGGGCTAAGCTGTTCTTTTCAGCATGTTCAACCCACATATAAGTGGCCATTAACTATACTTTCTCATTATGTAAGAATCAGCTAATCAAGACTGACCAAGAAATAACTGCTGTTGTGATTAAAGGAAGAGAGACATCTGCTTGGAATTATCCAGACCGCTGTTTCAAAACTGATAAGGCATTTACTGCCTTAGTATTAAATTATAACAAGAATAAATTATTTTGGGGGGCGGCAGGGAGAATGTGGAGTTTGCTTTACCTATCAGTTGGAAGGGGAAGAGATGGAGAGCGCAAAGTGCAAGCAAAGACTGATGCTGAGGACAAAATGCAGAACCTGTCTGTAAACCGCGTCAATACAAGCGACGGAGGGAAGCAGACAAAAAGTGTAGGCTATATTTGAGGGCCTGTATGTAATGTAAAGAAGACTATCATTTCCATGGTTTTCAGAGAGGTAGTAAAGGCCAAGTTGTAAAAATATCTCTACTTTCATCTCCTAATTCCCACTCAGCGTTTTTTTTTTTTTCCTTTTTCTAATATCCAGAATAAAAATAACATTCATATCTATCAAATTCTTTTCTCACGTAAATAAGCAACCATTCCCCTGAAGTCAGAGTGGGCTGCATATATGTATTTCTGATTAAGTTTGTCGAGGAAGCTTGCTTTAACTTATTTCTAAATGTCGTATGCAAGTTTTCTGAAGCCAAAAGTTTACTTATTTTGATCAGAGAGCAGGAGACACATACTTCCTCTTACTCTCTCTTTTTACAGAATAACTGTAATAAGATATGATCATTTCTCATATAAGCACTAGCAAAACACAGATACCAGAATGCTAGTCAGATAAAATATGTAACGTGATAGAGGCTGCATTGAAACTGCACCATAACTAGAGCTGTAACTGAACATAACTCTTTTTTTCCTTAGGGGGAAAAAAGAGCATCAGATAGGAAGAGGACAGTGTGCTTTTACTGGACTAAGAAACACTGAGAAAGTGCAAATATGTGGGTCAGATGAAGGAACGGGCAAGCTCTGCTCTCATCCCGAGAGGACTCGGGAAGCATAAATTGCCAAGAACAGTCCAATTTAGGGGGAGTATTACAGTGTACTCAAATTACCTTATTCATACAAAAAGCATACTTCTACACGCAGCCAGGTACTCGATTTTTTTCATAGCTGCTTCAAATGAACAAGTAGCAGGTAGTAAGATAAAAGCACAGAAATAAATTGGACCAATTTCTTGAAGGAATCTGTCTGGATTACTGAGGCCAGACATCAAAGAGGGGGGAAAAAAAAGTGCCCTATTGCCAAGCTTATGTTTCCATATATGTATTTCCTCCACACTCAGACTCTTCATATAGACTCTGCTTTTTGAATCATCCCTCTTGGCCGATATTGCAATACTTAGCGCTCATATGCTGCTTTTCATCTTCAAAATGTGAACAAATTAATCCTCAAGGCTCCGCTTGAAGGAAATGAAATAAATAAATACCATGAGCCCTATTTCCCAGCTGGGCAGTCGGCGGTGGGGAGGTGAGCTGACTTGGCCCGGGGCTAGCAGAGCTGGAGGCGGCACGAGCACCTCCCGGCCGCGCGCTCCCACCCCACCGCGCTTTGCAGGCGGGTATTAATTTCTTCGGCGGTGCTTTCTGCCATCCTCCGCAGCCCTGAGAAACTGCTCTGTCACTTGGACAGGAACTGACATTTTCTGGAAAGAGTCTCAAATTTAGCGTCCAGGAAAGTATCGGCTTCTCTGAATCCAGCCCGATACAGAAGATTCTTGTCCTTAAGTACCTTGCGCCTGGCTTTTTCTCTCTTTTGCTTAATTTCTTTTTTTCCCCCCTTCTTCTTTTTCTCTCTTTTTCTTTTCTTTTCTTTTCCTTTTTTTTTTTTTTTTTTAAGAGGAAAACCTTCCACAAGTAGATGCAGAGAAACAGCTGTTGCAGCAAGCAGCTCTGCAGACATGCCTGCTGCCTGAGTCACATACGCCTCTCTCAAAAAAAAGTAAAAGAAACCGTTACATCAGGGATGTTGAATCAGATTGTGCCCAAGGAAACATCCAGGGATCATACTCTTCTCCTGTCGACGTGGGGCATTAATTTCTTCCTCCCACTGGCCCTCCTCTTTCCCCGTATTTTGTGAGACAGGAGGACCCAAAGATTTTTAGAGAGGGGGTCTGTGCACACTGGCCTCCTTACCTGCAGCCCTGGCAGAACAGAAAAGCTTGAAATGCTGAAGGCTGCCCTACTTTGTCTGTGCAAATTCATATACACCTGGAAATCTCTCTCAAAGGGGTTTTGAAAAAGGGCAAAAAAGAGCAAAAAAGGGAAAGAGAAAAAAAAGAAGAAAAAAGAAAGAAGGAAGAAAGAAGGACAGAAAAAAGAGAGTCAGATTAGATCAAAATTTATGTGGAAGTTCCTGCACTCAATTCCTGACTGAGATTTTTAAAGGAAAATAAGGTATGAACTCTTCATGAGCACAGGATGACTAATTTATCTTTAGACCCTTAAAAATACTCCTGCATTCAGTTCTTCATAAACATTTATTCCTTTAAGGCTACAGGGATGTAAAACCATGTCCCAGGACCTCAAAATACAAATCACTTGGGGCAGAGTGTGGGGGGAAAAACGGTCTTCCTGGACCTTCATGTACCTAAGTGCCATGACCCCAGCATGGCAAAGCTGCCAAACCTTAGGATTTTACCATGACTGTGACAATATTATCAGGGGTTTGGTTTGGGGTTTGTTTTGTTTTTTTTTTTTTAAACTTATGACAGAGCAGAAAAGCTTGAGGATATGAATCTTAAATATCACAACAAAGAGAAGGTTAAAAAGAACCTCAAATACTTGAATTTTTTCAACAGTGGTGATTTTTTTCCAGTTTGTACTGTCACGGACAAGTATTGCCAGGACATGGGACAGCCTCCTCCTGCTGTTATCTCCTTTCTGATCCATCCACCAACCAGCTAAAATCCTAAGAAGGCAAACTCAGGGAAGGGACGATTACTTGAATGGACCACCATACAAAGAGGTGCCAATAGCAGCAGCAATCTGACATATAGATAGTCTTTCACACTAAAATATATGTGTTTTAGGGAAACAATAAGGTGTACCTCTTCCTCACAGGTGTGCAGTTTGTGCTTTGGTGGGTCAGAGGGGAAGGGCTGATGTTCACTCACATGCTGAAGATTAATTTATGTTTTACATAACTTTGGACATCTATAGACACAAATCTGTGTTACAGAACTTGACCCCATTGCTCAACATTCATGATGAGGAATCAGTGACAGTTGTGCAGAGTGTGATTTGGGAGGACAAGCACAGGGACCCCTGCAACCACCCACACATGGACAAGATCAACTGTCAATGCTTCTAGGAATGATCCCCTGCAGATTACCAGGAAGGTCTGCAGCAGGTACCTGGCCACTGTTGGTGGAGATCAGTCAAAAGCTGGGAAGCCAGTGCCTGCTTTGGGAAGCACGTGCTGTGCCCAGCCCCGTGCCTGGTGGGGATGCGGATCAGGCTCCCAGACACGGATTATGAGCAGAACTGAATTGTTCCTTTTGAATACTTCATTTCCACATGCAACATAAAATAATGGAGAATTCATGTGAGGAACTGTACTTCAGTGTACTCTGTATTTACTAACCCTCTAAAAATAAATACACAAAACAGTGAACCCTATAAGAAAATTAAATTGCTGGCATCTTTCCCTATAGAATTTTATGAAGGCAACACTGTTCTTCTCTCTACAAAGCCTTCAGGAGAAGTTGAGATCCTAGGAACCCAGCGTGTGACAGCAAAATTCCACTAGATGCAAAAAGACAAATCCTAGAGATGCTGGACGGGACATACTGTCACATATCTGCTCTTATTCAAAGACATTGGACTCCTGGGACTAAGCACCAAAGTGAAAATATCTAATAGAAAACTCATTAAAAGCAGGTTCAGCCTCAATTTGGACTTGAAAACTCATTTACAGTCTGTGTTTCTGTGTTTCTGAAGCCAGAAAGCAATAGCCACAAGTGTTTCTGAAAAGCGGAAGAATCCTCTCGGTTTTGGCCTGGTATCTTTACATGTATTGTGAAAAGGGGACCAAACATCCTGGGTAATGATGTGGCACGTGATGATGCAAAACAGAATTCAGTGCTTCCCCTTTGCTACTATTGAAACGCTGCTCACTCTTGTTAGAAACAAATTAAAAAAACCCAACAAACAAAAGCAATCTGAAACCTGCCCAAGCAGCAGATAGCAGAAACACGTGAGGAATAGCCAGGAGTTTTGTGAGCAAAGCCTGGGTCCAGCTGGACGCACCCGTACTTCGCCTGCCAATCTGCAAAGCTATGGCTGCGAGACCATTGCTCCTTGGGCACATAACGCTTCTGCGCCGCGTGGGCTGGCATATGACTATCAGTGGGAGATTACAAGGTTTCCAGAAAATTGTTTTTATCTCTTGTCTCTCCCCTAACTATTTATTTTACAGTCCCAGATGATTACATTTTGCCTGTGTGTTCGTTATCATCGCGATCGAGCTGACTCCAGCCTGCCTGCAGGAGGGAGGGAGTGCACATTCCTATTGTCTTCTGATAGCCAGCTCTCCTCCCCGACCTCTCTGCTGAGCGATGTTAAAATGAAATGCTGAAAACCTCACATTCTGCAGTACAAAGGGAGATTAAAACACAGTTCTGAAAATATAATATTCTACTGCTGCAATATATGGAGAGAGCGAAATCTAAAGCAGGCACTTCTTTATTAAAATTATTCCACCAGCAAGTATATTTCTCTCTCTAATATTGTTATATATTTAATGGGAAGGTACAGCTCTAGGGTTGCTCTGACT
Source organism: Fregata magnificens (assembly GCA_013389945.1). NCBI lineage: Eukaryota > Metazoa > Chordata > Aves > Suliformes > Fregatidae > Fregata > Fregata magnificens. Next base: position 205,348 of record WAAD01027722.1, read on the forward strand.
GGCAGACACTGAACAAGCAAAACCTGGTGTTAACTTGGTTCAAAGCTGTCAACTAACGCAGCTCTGGAACCTACCATTCTCAGGAAAACATTCACGCAGAGAAAACAGTACCTGCCCTAACCATCAGACACTAGTTTTTTGGCATTCTATGTGAACAAGATTTGTAGTTCTGCGGTACATACAGAAATGTTACACTTGCCCATATCTCAGTTTTCCCATCTGAGAAAGGGGATCATTCCCCCAGTCCTTCACACGCGCCAGGGCTGCAGGGCAAGGACAGAGCAGCACTGGCTCTCCTGACCCCACGTACTCGCCCAGACCCGGGGTTTGGGCCGTGAATAGGACACAGTCCTCTCTTCTCTCCAGGGGACTTGGCACAGCCCCATTGCCCTGCTGTTTTATGGGACATGGGAAGAGAAGAAGCTTGACCGTGTTAGAGATCATGACATTCGGCCACAAGAAGGTCTCCAGAATACAAATTCCACTCTTTTTATCCTCTCCACTTCCAGTATATTATATCAGCGTATAAATAACTTCTCTCATTGTTCCTTTCTTTTGGTGTATTTACGTAAGGAGAGCAAAAATAGATCAAGAAAGCAGCAGTTTCTCTCCTGATGGAGCTGAGCCCTTTCGCTCCAGCACACAGCTCCAAAACGACACAGCCAAAGGTAGCCCCAATCACACAACCTCGACTACCATTGCTAATACCAACCTATGCTAGTACTTAATTATAGAAGAAATCTTGGTATCTCAACGCCCCCGCTAAATATGCCAACCTTATATCACAAAGCTACAGCAAATACCTGTACCCTTAGAGCCCTGGATTGACCCCATCATTACTGTAGCTGTGGTAGCTGAATCTTCACATTTCAGTGTGGTGGAGACCATTTGACTGTTGCCATTACAAAAGGGAAAAATTGTTACTTCCATTAAAGTGAAACTTTTACTTCAATTCAAGTGAAACCCCAACTATCAGCTCACACTGAAACGCTGCAGTACAGCTGCCAGCTCCAACATTTGCAGATAAAACAGTCAGGGGTCACAGTTTTTTGGCTAAGTTACAGCACGGAATTATAACAAGTATATTCTGAGAGGTCCCATTTCTCTGTTTGGTATTTGTCTAGATTTGTTTCCTCTATCTGTATTTCAAGCCATTGATTGTACATAAGCATGTCAATTCATTAATAAATTTTGTCAGCTATTTTCTTTGGCACTAGAAATGGGTTGTTTCCCTGCTAAATTAATGCAGCTAGAACGTCATTTGCACGCCAACCAGTGCTCCTATTCAGAAAGGTCAGGCAGAAAAGAAGAGAGAACTACTCCTTTTCTTTTAACCAAAAAAGAATACAAAAGATTTCTAAACACTAAAGCCTCACTGGAAGAGGTCACGTTACTACCATGCATGAAGATGCCTATTGCTGGCTTTTCAGACCGAGGGAATACTGCTGGAACCTCCTCTCTCCTGGAGCTAAGCTTTCAGTGACCTCCAGTACTGCACCATTACCTCCCCGTACAGCCCCGGTACTGTGTCTCCATGTAGAAGTGGTACATGTGCAAGGGGGACAGTCAGAGATGCTCTAAACTTCTGGACATCTCTGGGATCCTAGGGGATTTAAAGGATAAGATGGAGACTTATACCATAGCCTGGGGTGGATTTTCCCTCCCGATAAAATAGAAGAATTTTTACTGAGGGAATAAAAGGCAGCAATCTAACCTCATATATTCCCTTTTTTATATTGCTTTGTTAAAGGCTGTGTTATAAACCTGACGAAAAAGATCATAAAGTTATGGGGAAATGAATAGCGAACTCCGCTTCTCTAAAATACTCGAGCTTTTTCTTTCAATTTCCACATTCCCCTGGACACTGCCAATGGCCCGTCAGCCACAGCCGCACTGATCGCACCCTCCCTGCTCCCTCTGCAAAGCTGGTCAACAAATTCCCACCAGAAGCAAACTGTCCAGGACACGCCTGACATCCTGCCGATGCTGATCTCCTTAGGGCAAAGCCATCCTACCTCCATACTTGCCCTCACATGCTCTTGACTTATCTCAGCTTTTTATCTTTATCTGCCATCGACTCAGGTATATACAGGAGTCAGCCTTGAAAAAGCTCTCCAACATCTGCTCAAAGTTATATTTCTTTGACATTCATAATTATGACCTTTGTCAGCAAATCATTTAAGCATGAAATTAATTTTGAAAATAAGTAATTCCACTGACTTTACCTGGATTGCTCATATGTTTAAAGTTAAAAGAACACTTAAGTACTTTGCTGTGTACAGACCTATTTCTGACAGTCTAAAATGTTTCCAGTTGCAGAAAAACAGCCAGTAGTCCCATACCGTTCCAGTCTCCAACTCAGATTTAACCTTACAGGGGTTTTGTTTCGTTTACACAATAGTAAGCCTACTTTCCTCTAAGAAGGAAAAACATGCTGCAATCAACTTTAAAAGGAATTTATATGTGCATACATTACTGTCCCCTGCACAACAGAAGTGCATCAGTATTGTTGATGTAATGCACACCAGTACAGTCAGCTGCTCTGAAGGGTGGTTTATTTTGCAGCTGATCGATGATTTGCTGATTCTGGAAATCTCTCCGTATGACAAGTGTTTCTAAAACAGTTAAGGTACTAGAGAGCTTAAGGTTCTCAAGAGTGCAATCATATTTTGCAACTAAATCATAGTAAGAAATGTACTTGCAACATAAGCTCGCTAGCAGGTTTTCTATGATTGACAAATTGAATTCATGGCAAATAATTTTATTTTTGCAATTACAAATGTGCAATGCCTGAAAATTAATCACTAAAGTATTTAATGAATATGTACAAAAGTAAACTTAACAGCTGGAAACCATAGAGAAGATTTTAAAACCTACGCTGTGAAGTTAGGTACCAGTAACTCTTCCAGAACTAACTTATAACATCTTGCCCAATACATATGAACAGATCTTGCTGAGTCTAAATATCAGAAAACACCACACTGACATTAAATATTTCCATAGATAACAGATGGTTTAACACATCAGTCCCCACTTGGGGTTGCCTAATGGATCTGAATCATGTTTTGAAATATAACTCAAGGTTTGGAAAATCTCTAAGGTTTTCAATAAATGGAGTTTAATGTCAAGACTACTCAAAGCAGCTGTTTCTACTAACCATGGAAAATCACATCCAGTTTTTTTTGCATGACCCAATGCAGAAATTATGTAATTTAGGGGTCCCATCCACCTCCACCCCCACCATTCTCCAAGGAATAACATGCTGTACATGAAAGTACAGTAAAATAACAGCACACATATCAGAGCTTCATATGTGTTGTCACTTATTACTCAAGAAAAGATGTTTGCGTTTAGCGCTCTACTTCTACCTAAAGCATGCTGATTTAATGGCTACTCCAATGCTCAGCATCAGTGCTTTCAGGATATTTGAGCTGCATGTTTCATGCCAACATCAGAAAGGTGGACCAGGCTGGAGGAGACAGGGTCTGTATGCACATCTGCTGGTCCTCTCGGCAGCCTTGGAGACTCAGGGGCAGGAGCTGCAGCGTGGAAACATTGCTCCCATCTCCAGGTATCCAATGACCTTCTTACACCTCTGGAGTCCGTAATCTACCTGAGGTCCAATCTGGCCCGCTGCCACCAGCCCCTATTCCCCATCCTCTGCTCTGCAGAAATGCATTCTCTCATTTCTCTCCTGGACATTATTTTTCACTCCATGAACCTGCAGGACCCCCTGGAAGCAGCAGTGCATCCACACTGCTTGATTCATGCCTCAAACACCTCATTTCTGCTGCCACTCGCCTCTCCATGCCAGTGAAGACATGCCTAATGCCGTCATTAGTGGCAGAAGAAATCCAGCCACCAATTTCCACAGACAAGCACAGAGGCCTTGAGATTGTTTGCCCTGGGGAGCACAGACCAGTCCTGCAGACTGATGCACTGTGTTATTTACAGAAACAGGTAACAAATAGACCGACACACACCCCCAGCAAAACAACTTCTGGGCGGACTTGCAACACTCAGACCATTATTTCTTCTGAAAATAAAAGCAATACAGGAGAAAAGGGAGAAATGATTTTGCAAAACCATGACCAACTTTTTCTGTGGTTTGGGATCTATGAGCTGCCTCATGTGCTACAAATCCCAAACACAGGCAAGGCTAATTGTAGCATTTTACGATACTACCTAGAAGCTCCTGCTAAGATGAGGAACCTCATGTCGTTAACACCAGACACAACTCTTCTAGAAAGCAAATATTCTGGTGGACACCCCACCATAGAGATACGTAACTAGAAAATAATAATTGATAAATACTGTATTTCTTAAGGAGCAGATCTCAAAATCTCCAAATGCAGTTAGTCAGACAGATGCCCGTAGAGTGAATTTACTCTATTTTCATGCCCTATTTTTAAAAAAGGTGGAGATTGCATCTTACAATTTTTTAACTCTGACTTTATTACAGGTACAAGAGAGTTTGGTATGTTCAGCAAGGCCTGTATTAGCAGCTTTATGTTCTTTTAATCGCTGACATGGAATGTAAATAGTTTCCTCAATTGCTGCATACTTCCCATTCCTGAAGGAAGGCACACCCTTTGACAAAGATTAAGAGAATATAAAGCTAAATCCCTGTTTACTAAAGAAATTAAATCCTCCTCTAGTTACTGAAACAGAGCAACCTATGCATGAGGGATCTACATACCCTTCAAGGATAAGAAATGAACAACTAAGAATTAAAAATAATGTAAAGAAAGCTCAGGATGTTGAATAATAAAATGAACTGGATTTTATCACAGCTGAGTAATGTTAGGGTTCATCCAAATGACTGGAAATAAAAAGCGTTTTGCATTGTTTTACTACAGAGGACTAAAGGGGTGCCCATTCGTTTTCCATTGAAGTTGTCCATCACCAGCCCGAGGCAGCATGTACCCGGCCTCCCTCGGACTTTTGCTTTCACATGCACATTCCTTCCTCTTAACACATAAAGCTGCACCACCTACGTCTATGGTCTCTCTATTACAGTAAAAAAATACCTCTGCTGCTTTTATTTCACAGCAGGGAAACCTACAGAACACACAGATCCTTGTGAACATTTATCAAAGGTTTTCCCTAGGCTGAGAGTGATCTTTGGTTTCCCTTTGACAAGCAGCACATAGTTGTCCTGGTCTGTATTCCCACAATATATTCTTGAGATGCTCTTAGAGGAAAAGCGGTTGAACGGTTGAGAAGGTAGACTAAGACTTCGATGACTTTGGTTCCACTTGTCACGGACTTCCAGAGAAGTGACTTTATTTCTGTGTAGTTCTGTACGGCTTTGTGAAAAACTGCCGCGTTTCTGCCCGCGGGACCATCTGCCCCTGGTATCCCCCTCTGAAAACTTATGGACATGAGCACGTGTCGTCAAGAGCACGTGGAAGAAGGTGCAGTATTTACAGCCCACAAATAAGGGCTCAAGCTCAGCTTTGGTCACGGGACTTGTGAACAGTACAAACATCATCAGCCCCTTCCCAACAAACCCAGAGAGCTCCCGTTTAAAAGTCCAGCAGAGTTTAAGCCCAAATGCTTGACTCATCTTCCCTGAGCAGACGCCCAAAGCCACTGCGTGGAGGCAACCATGGTCGCAGGCAGCGTCAGGAGGGATGAGTCCTCCAAAAAAAGTTCCAAAGACTATGGATTTTCCACATTACTGTAAATAAAAGGGCTTACCACAGGAAAGGAGGACAAACCGAAATCAGATAAAAATAATGATCAACAGGAAAACACTGAGAGGCAACATGTCCATTTTCAGTCCCACATAAATGCAGATGACCATAGAGATTCCTGCTCTATAAGTAGTGTGCAAATACACGCAATCCAAACCCGAACAAAACTCTCTTGTTAGGGGCCTGCTCCGTAAGGGACCAGTAGCAAACTTGGCCTCAGGTTACTTTGAAACCATCAATTTTAAAATTACAACCCTTCTCCGAGAACCTCCAGTACAAAGTGAACATGCAACACGGGTACTCACTCGTTCCTCTCCAGATTGATGACTAGATGTTTACTCTCAGCTTGTATTGCAAACTGCAGCAGTGCTGGGTGATTCTGAAAAAGGAAAACAGAGTTGGCTGAGTCCAGACCCAGAGCCCATCTGGGCCCTGCTTGGGAGGAGCAAGCAGCTACAAAGAGAAGCGTTCGTGGTGTAGCAGCTCTTTAGCCGCAGCTCAGTGTGAACAAACATTGAGAGGCAGCACGGCGCTGTAGGATTTCACACCCAGATCTTCAAGACACCATGGTGTGCCCTTAAGCAATTGCATCACTTCCAACTTTGCACATCAGAGACCATCTTGCCTGGGAAGATAAGCATAGTGATGCAGTACACGTCAGTTCCAGGAGACATCTAATACAGTTTTGAATTTTCTCTTCTTCCTCTCCATATAACTACATTAAACACTAATATAATCTCTTATTAATGCTCAATCTCGCTGTACTATTTTTTAAAATGAGGTACAGGTAATCAGGTTTGGGCTTTGCATGACCATTTTCAGTTTAAGCTATCCATGTTCAAAGCCAGTACCTCCTGCATGAAGAGCAGACCTGCAGATCACAGTCGGCAGGGTGGCTCTAACAGAAATGCTTTTTCCCTTAAGGCTGAGTATGCTAAATATTTGCATGTAGAACTGCACATGTGATCTAAGACCATCGTGGAAACTAAACATAAAGTACAGTCATGCTAAACTATTTTCTTCCCTATAAACAGCTAAATATTTTAATAGGTATTTTAAACTTTTCATAAGGAATAATTAAGTTTTAGCTTAAAAAAAAGAATTGCTGTTGGAGCAATTAGAAATATGGTCAACAGTTTATCAAGCATCTCTGTGAGAACAATAGACAAAGTATTTATACGTATACAAATATTTAAGACAGTGTTCTAAATAAGACATCAACAGCAGAGCACACGGAAATCCCAGTTGCACTCCAGCATGGAGCAGGGATCAGGACATCTGGATTGCATTTTCAGCACCATCATGACTGCGTGCAATCTTCATATTGCCATTCCCCTGATTATAAAACAAGTTCTTTTTCCTCTCAAGCATCCGAAGTTAAATCCACTATTTTTTTGGAAGCTGTGAAAGAGCATCAGAAAGGTCCGGCGGTCCATTCGCCCTCGGAGGCAGGAGGGAGCAGAGGCTCAAACACTTGTTTGCAGAAAGGGGCAGTGCACCTATACAGGCTTGTAAGACTGTACTTCAAACGAGAAAGCACAGTTTACGATACGCTAGTCACCCTTAATCCAAAAGACTGAACTCACGTATATTTTAAGACTGTTTACACTTAACTTACATTTCATTAAACAAACTTACTGGCATACTGGATTGCGAGCCAGTGTTTCCTTGTTTTGACATTCCGACAGTAGCTCAATAAATCAGTTGTTCCTCTGTACACTCAATACGCTTTTCTGAAGATTTATGTCAGCCAATTGCAGTACTGAAGCAGGATGATTTTAGGGTTATAGTATTTAATTGATTTAATGAGAAATGTGTCTGAATTTGCGATTGCTGCAGCGGTGCCTTGATGCAGACCCAGCTGCGTGACAGTCAGAGCACCCCACCCATGAAATGCAATGATTTTTAAACGATTTGGAAAATTGTAGATGTTTCTTAAAAAGTGAAATTATGAGGAGGCTGTCATAGACTAAATTGTAATTTTGTTATAATAAAAAATAGCTGATGACTCCCCAGTGCTCTCAGATGTTATTAAGCACAGATTGTGACTGAGATACCATTGCTTTCTTCTAAGTGTCCTGCCCCACTGCTCCTGCAAAACAGCAACAATATTGAAATTCTGCATCTATGTGAACTTTGCAGAAACCAGATCCCACTAGAATGCTAAATAAATGCTTCAGACTATCCTTGGCATTCAGCAAACACATGGGAGTCATTTATTGGCATGAATATTTAGAAGCAGTGTTGATTACCACTTTAATATCAGTGCATTGGTTCCAAACCCTGTAAGATATACATACTACAGAGTTTTGCGAGAGTAAAATACAATTAATTACAATATAACACAGTAAATAATTAAGATACTGCAGTAGCACAAATGGATTCTTTTCAGCTAAAGGCCCTCTGTTAATATGTAAATGACAACTATGTTTATTCATGAGTTCACAGTGGTACTTATTTGACAGTCAATTGATGTTAGTAAGTTATAAAGTTAAAAAAGCAGCTGCAGAATAAAACAGACTGTTACAAGACAAAAACATCTCTCAGAGAATTCCTAAAGCTGAAACTTCTTATTATCAAGCACAAAAATATCCCCAGTTAGGATGCTGGATGGCTTCGCATGAGACTCAGGTTCAGATTCTTGATTTACCGTAGATTTTTCTTTCAAACAAATGGCTCAATTCCTTGTTTGCCATCTGGGAAGAGATGAAACTATACTTTTTCTTATTCTAACTGGCAGTCGTAAGCATAAATACAGTAAAAATTACACACTGCTCAGGTGGTATGGTGATTGGAAACACATAAGCACTTAAAATGACACATTTCTAATGTGAAAGAAAAATAAATCTCATTCAGAAAGGGCATTTTAGGTTGGGGGGGTCCCCTTTTTTTAAAAGTATACACTTGTGAAACAAACTCAGGTCTTTCACTTTCCTTTTTTTGCAGCAGCAGTGGAGTCTGCCCTTGTTCTGCTACAAGACCTTAAAAGCTCATTTCAAATCTCATGAAGCACGGTAATACTCTCCCCTTACAATCAATATTTTCAAAACTGAGTTGCAAGATGAAATGGGAATTACTGTAAATACAGATATTAGATCGCCGTTTCATATTTTCTGTTTAGAATAATTGAAAAAGCACATTGTGAGGCCACATACTCTTCTGCTCAGAACATTTCAGAAAGAACCACTTTTTATAAGCCTTTCTTAAGAAGCACAAAAAATAATTTCCATGCTGATACCACAACTTATTCCCACATTGATCCCTTTAAAATGATCAAATGTGAAAGTAAAGTGAACCTTATGAGAGTAGCAGTATTTAAACCATAATAAATAATTTTTTATGTTTTTACCTTTGTTCTTCTACAGACTTATGTTTTCTAGTTCTTTCGACTCTTAAACTACAATTTGCTGCTTTCTTTTTGGCAGTGTTTTTTGTGGCATAAGAGGAGATTTCATGAACGCACAGAAATTGTTCCCTGATATCCTAAGAGGCAGAACTGACTTCAGGATGATTGAAGTAGTACTCTCTGTAACTTCCCCCTCTTATTTAGAGGATTTACTTTCAAAATCTACGTCAGATTGTATCAGCAGAAAAGGAAAAGTATTTCCCCCATTAATTTGCTCCTTGCTTGTTTGCTTGCTGAGGGATGTTGGTTTCAGTTGGCATTAGTGAAACTTAACCTTCTGAAGGAAATCAGTGAAACAATAAGTTAAGGCCAAGCAAGAATCCTCTCTGATGAAGCAGACAAAAAAAATGGATAAAGCACTACTTGAACAACTGGAAGCTGCTGAGACAGTAGCCTATTTCGGAGTCAGAGAAGTTCTCTTGTTTCCTTACAATGGAATTAAAATCACTATGCACCTGTAAAACTAGTTTGACTAGTACATGTTTTTTAAGTACTATTAATTTTTTTCCCTTTTAAATCACATTGACCTCCAAATCTTCATATAGAAGGAGAAAAGAAAGGATGGTTTGGGGATTAAGATCTTCCCCTGTGAACCTGGAGAGGGTGTTGGGAGCCCAGCTCTACCACGGACTTGTGTCTTGGCTGGGACAACTGCGTTTCATTGTGGGAAACAGCGAAACCCTCCAGTTGAGCCAACCTGCTACACCTCAACTCTTCATGTGCTTCTTACCCTTTCTACCTCTTTCCTCCAACTTGCCTCTGCAAAATGGACATGGCAATAGTTTTCATCCTCCTGTCTTTGTCTGCTTAGCACGTAAACTGTTTTAAATGCATGCTGCCTAAACACAGAGGTAAGCAAATAGTCACCTTCCTTCTGGTGAAGGCATCAGGGCATTACAAGCACAGTGGCTCAAAAATAGCAATAACACTTTTTTTCCTTTAGTTGCTCATGTTTTTCATGGTGTGGAACATAGAATCATAGAATCATAGAATCATTAAGGTTGGAAAAGACCTCTAAGACCATCAAGTCCAACCGTCAACCAACACCACCATGACTCCTAAACCAGGCCCTGGAGTGCCAGATCTACACGTTTTTTGAACGCCTCCAGGGTTGACGACTCCACCACCTCTCTGGACAGCCTGTTGCGATACTTAACCACTCCTTCGGTAAAGAAATTTTTCCTGATATCCAATCTAAACCTCCCCTGACGCAACTTGAGGCCATTTCCTCTTGTCCTATCGCTTGTTACTTGGGAGAAGAGACCAACCCCCACCTCACTACAACCTCCTTTCAGGTAGTTGTAGAGAGCGATAAGGTCTCCCCTCAGCCTCCTCTTCTCCAAGCTAAACAGCCCCAGTTCCCTCAGCCGCTCCTCATAAGACTTGTTTTCTAGTCCCTTCACCAGCCTCGTTGCCCTTCTCTGGACACGCTCCAGCACCTCAGTGTCCTTCTTGTACTGAGGGGCCCAAAACTGAACACAGTACTCGAGGTGCGGCCTCACCAGTGCCGAGTACAGGGGCACGATCACTTCCCTGGTCCTGCTGGTCACACTATTGCTGATGCAAGCCAGGATGCCGTTGGCCTTCTTGGCCACCTGGGCACACTGCCGGCTCATGTTCAGCCGGCTGTCGACCAGCACCCCCAGGTCCTTTTCCGCCGGGCAGCTTTCCAGCCACTCTTCCCCAAGCCTGTAGCGTTGCATGGGGTTGTTGTGACCCGAGTGCAGGATCCGGCACTTGGCCTTGTTAAACCTCATACAATTGGCCTTGGCCAACATGGAACATTCATGGTGTTCACATCACCATGAATGCCAAGACAGAGTCTCAGTAGCAGATTTTGAACTCCTCATACTTTCAGGAACCACTTTCTAATAATAACAATATGATAGACTCAAAAAAAAAAAAATCAGTTTTTATGCCTGAAATACTAGTAGCTGTCCATTTGGAGTAGATTTCTTCACCTTGGTGGGGTGCCCATTCTGGAATTTGAATACAAACTAGTTGTCACTGAGCATATTTTTCTGCAGAGTAATCTAGGAAAAAGTCTTAATCATTGCTGGATCATCTCTTCCTTTGGGCTGTGGAGTTGGCATGCACTGTGATCACACTGCGGCGCTGTGAGCTGTTCCCTTGATACTGACTGTTGAGATTGGGATAGAATACTTCAAGTCATTTCTTATTACATTTGAAGGGACAGAAAACTGATGATGTGGATGGTCCTAATGCATCTATCTTTGCAACTTCCTCTCTATAAAATATAAAGAATTTTATTGGTTTAAGATACATGAGTTAGACCAGCATGTACAACTTTAAACAAAAAAAAAGCAATTCTAGCAATTACATAATAGAAATAAAAGGAAACATCTATAGACAAGGGAAAGAGTGTAAATAAACTCAGAACAGCAGCATTCATTCATTTGGAAATAGAAATGCATTTTCAGCTTTATCAGCTGTCCAAATCCAGTATTTGGGTGGGGTGATGAAAAAAGGGATGATTTTGCTTCTCTGGTTTCAAGGTTTCAAATTATATCCTAACATAGTAGACTGAAATAGGCAGGTTTGTTTAATCCAACAAAGTGGTTTCTCATCCCTCCAGAGCTGCTGTTAACTTCACTAAAGTCAACCTTGCAACACGGTCAACTTTGCATGTGCGGTCAAGTTGACCCACACCCACGAAGTGCTTGTCACATGCCAGGCCACAGTTTGCATGAACTGTCCTGACAGGTCACTGGTGAGACACTCCTAGTCTGAAATGGGTCAAAACTGGCAAGTTGGTAAGGAAAAAAAATAATTATAAAGAGAACTATGGATTGCAATTAGTTGTATGCAACAAGGGTCCTGACATTCAACATGGAGCAAAAATAAAAATGCAGCAAAAACTCATAGACTGTCACATTTAATAATTAGTTGCCTGGGCTTTAGTTTGAAGTAAGAGAAATCACATCATCAGTAACGAGCACAGGAGAAGAGATTCTGGAAGCCACTCCAGCCTTGCACAAAGCTTGTCATTGCTGTACCACACCAGAGTAACAAAGTACAATTTTCTCATAGGATGCATAAAGAACATAGAGATGCAAGAGACGAGCATCCTTTATTTTGACCAGCTACCGCAAAGCCGGCCTGGCTCTGATATGTATGCGGCCATGGATGGCAGCTTAACACAGTGTTATACAAGGCAGTTGGATGCAGAAGCAAACAGTGTTTGTTTATGAAAACAGTGAGAGGAACAGTGAAGAGACATCTCCATGATGTGGAGAAACCAGAATATGTTTCTGAAACTTCAGCATGTATTTAGAACGAAACTAAATACATAGCTTGTTCGTGCAGAAACTACTCGCAGCTGGCCAAAGACAGCCAACGAGGACTGTTGCCTTTTGGTTACCCAGCTTCCCCCAGCATTAATGCACGTCAAACCAGACTCGATGATGTGATAGTCAAACTACTCTACCAGGAGATAATCTGGGAGTATTTTTTAATCCAGAGTCTTAAACTGTGCAAAAAGCACCAACATTTACTCTAAGGGTAAGACCCTGTTTACTTTCTCCTCTATGCTCCTGAAAACAGAAATTCCAACACAAAAAAGCGAGGGTCATAAGTTTATGTTATCTCTTAAGCATAGCTCTGGAAATGAAGGACTTTTGAGATATATCAGATGGTTACATTCCACACAAATCTAGATGCTTTTTCTTGTCTCTGAAGAGCTGACACCAGGAATTAGAAATTGCATAACTGAGGAAAGAGTACATTATTTCCAGTAGGGATAAATGCTATGCCATTTTCTGCTATCTATATGAAAATACCTTTTTCCCCCTTATTTATCACACACTGATGTTCTGCGTTGGTGCCTTCACAAGCTAAAAGGTATGTTTGTAGGTATCAGGTCTTTGGGTTGATATTACTCCTCTACTATCTGTAATACACAAACAGGGAAAAGCTGGGAAATCTATAAGAAATAAAGCCACCTAGGGAATCTTACCATGATAACTGGAATTCAATCCAACAAATGCAAGCTGTCTACAAAGTATATACATTTCAGTTAATTCCAATCGGCAACGAATACTATAAATTGCATGCATTGTGTTTAAATCAATAAGTATTTCTTCCTTTTCTTTTGGCTTTAGTTTAGACGCGAACACAAGAGGCTATGTTTCTTGCAAACACCTCCAAAACCAAGTGATATTTCATGTGGACACGAAAAGTATAAACATTTAATTCATATTGTTTTGCAAGTTCCTGAGGGCAGTGAATTCAGCTGTGCTTTCCTTACTGTCAAATGACAAGCATGTATCCCTGTGGCTGTATATAATGAGTAGCAACAAAGAGAACAGAGTGTTTTGCAGTTGGTTTTTTTTTTAATGGCATAGCAAAGAATCACAGCCCCTTAACAAATTGGCTGAGCCACTCCAATAATGTAGGAAGCCAAAGAACTTCCAAGTTTGTTCCCAACTTTATTTTAAAGTGATTCTTTGAAAACAGAATGATTATACTCTTCTCCTTCTTGCTGACTGTACAAATAGATGCAAGATTCTTCTATCTAGAAGGCATAATTCCTAATCTAAATTTTTTTTTCATTTCTTTTTTTTTCCCCTTTTTCTTACCTCCTTGTAGAGCAAATCAACCTGCTGCTTGGAGGTAGTCAGGCTTTTCCACCCTCTTTTTTTCCTGCTTCCTACACTGCTGCCCACCGCAAGACACAGCAGAAACCATCAGACATGAGGTCCTAAAGCAGGGACAGGGCAAAGGCAGCAGCTCTTCTGCCCCGTCCCTGGCTTCCTTACAGGAGTCAAAAACTCCACCATGGAGCTCATGTGACATGCATAAAATAGGAGCAACGGGATAACCTTGGGAATAACCCAAATTCAGCAGGCTTCTCTTCATAAGCGAAAAAGATTTTCAATTAAAATTTTTTAAAAAATAAATGTTTAGGTGCGCTGCCTCTCTACCACTGGCAGTCCCAGCCTCTGGCCATCAGGTTATTTGGCAACATCTGCTGAAGCTCCTATGAATCCCTACAAAGGGCTTTTTGAATTAACAGTTCCTTGCTCACTGTTGGTGTCCCAAGATCCCTATCCAGAGTTAAAAATTCAAGCAAATAACGCTCAAGAAAGAGGAAACTGAGAAGTTAATTGTGCCAGACCAAAATCAATAAAACTACAGAGCTCTAGCACAGTTTCCTGGTTTCCATGCAGAAATACAAAGCTAATGACTACTCTGGGAAAGGGAAAGCATACTTACAATTTAGCTACATCCTTTTTGTGAGGTATTCCTGATTTACATTTTTTTAAAATTAAAGAATAACCTAGCTAAAACATGTTCGAAGTGTCATAACGTGATGGATCAAATATTTCAGGAGCAAATCCAAAATAACTAGTTTGATGTTTTACAGAAATCTGCATCTTCTGAGGCTGACTTGTTATGCTATGAACTTATTTGGTGTCAGTAAAAAGTCAGGCATGAAAGCTGAGTTCAGCATTTAGTTGCACTAAAACATATTTATGTGCATTTGGCCAGCTAAATTGGGATTAACAGAAAATTCATAACTTTATAAATTAACAAAAGAAAAGTAAAATGTGTTCTTTCTTTCTTTTTAATTAAATCTAAGCAGAGCAAATAGGGCAGCCTTGGTTTTTAAAGCAGCTATCCAATTATCTGCTGAACTATACTGGTTAAAAATAGGTCAAAAACAATACTCCCCTTTCAGGACAAACTTTGAAACAAAAATCTTTCAAAGATTTCTAAAAACAAGTTTGGAGAACAAACATTAGTGAATTATGAAAAAGGGGACTGGTGTTGCCAACACTTTGAAAAAGCCGACCGGGAGCAAGCTCCGCTGTCCTCTGTTTCAGGATGTGGTTTGGGAGAAGGATGCGTGCTGTAACACAAACCAGCCAATGCGAGGTATTGAAGCCCTTCCTGTATCTTTGCAGAAGGATGGATGCTAACCAACATAAACCAACATTCGGTGTGTATTTATTACACTTCTCTGTGTGCCTGATGACCTGCAAGGAGTCTGCTCCGCATCTGGGAGCGGGTGATTAGACAGACTCACGAATCACAAAGGAAGGAAGAAAGGAAAATGCAACAACATATGGTTTTGGCTGAATGGAAATGACTGCACCAAACTGTGAACTCAATTTTGCATTAAGAACAACTAATAAAAATAATAAAAAAATACGTATGCTTTTAGCCAGCTCTCATTTATGGCAATGTATCCCAAACAGAGCCCTGCTTAAGGTGCTGCCTGCCATCTCTTTGAAGGACTATCTCCACAAAGCTATCTAAGGCCACCAAATTGTGTCATTCAGGCACCGACCTGACTTCAGGGAGCACAGGACTTTCTACCCAGACCATCAGTACAATTGGTAGGTCCTCAGCTTGGAAGCAGCTCAAGAGCGGTAGCGCTTTTTAATCCGAGTCTGATGGAGGGGTGTGTTGTTTGCTATCACAACCCGTTCCCTAAACTGGCCGGAAAGACCGTGCCCTGCCTGTCCTCTGACACCCTGTGACCTCGCCGAAGAGGTTGGGCAGGAAGTCGATTGCATCTAAGCAGATTTTAGCTTTTTGAAAGACCTGCAAATATAAAGGTCTTCTCAATAGTAAAAAAAGACTCGACTTGTTGAAGAGTCTGGATAAAAGACTGGTTAAAAAAAATAAATCCTCCCCTACATTGTTTTTCCTTACTGTGCTGCCCCAAGAGGTTAAAATAGAAATACCCACAGCCCCCTAAGTCTCTGGGGGAGTCTCTACGTTGTCTTAGATTCAGAAAAGGCAACTAGATACCACACAGCCTTGGAGGGCTGAGAAGCACGTGGTAGTTCGACCTCCCGGTACCTGCTGCGGTCAGGTCTGCTCGTGGCAGCCTTTCGCTATCACCTCTGGACGATGATGGGTCACTGTGTTAGAGGGATGTTTAACACCTGAAAAGTTCAGGCCCAACATCAGAAATCTTTCCCTGAAGACTCAAAAACGAACTAAAACCTGGCACAGGAATGAAATAACCTGGAATTTGCTCCAAGTAAACCCATAGTCATTATACAGTATTTACACTGTACGTACAAATCACAACTGTTCATTTTGCTATCAAACAGATGGGAGCAAAAAGTACCTCATTGTTGGAATACATTATGTGCTGCTTAAACAATGCTTTGTGGAAGGCTGTGCAAAGAAAACAAACATGTCTGTTCTGTAGTAAAGTGTTACAAAACAAAACTTAATAGAGCTGGCAGCTAGGAAGCAGTTGCAGCGGGTCTGGGTAGTCTTAGTTATTGAACAGAACTCGTTGCAGACCGTCCTTTGCAATTTGGGTAATTATAATGTGAATGAACAGCTGTTGATATTTGCCAATTTAAAACGTACGTGAACTTCTTTGAGGACTATGCCATGTAGATTTAGTAGATCCCATTTGGGTTTAAAACTACGCATAGTTTTAACAGTAAAATTCCTCCTCTTCCAAGGTCACTGGGGACTGGGACCTCCTTTTACTAGAAGTTCGATTACAACATCACATTCTTCCAATGTACGCAAAAAATCAAGGTCAAGCATGGACTGTGTCAAAGACTGACTAACTACCCACCGTCAGTATATTTTATGCACCTTACTCCCTGTGTCCTGCCGTACTTTCTGTGAGTATTCCCATCTAATAGCTCTACATTTTACCACCCACACATCCACTGTGTTTTAACAGAGCTGGAGCTGAACAGCAAACCTGACCCTCTTTAGAAACATCTCTTCTCTCCTTCTACGCACGTAATTATTGCAGCATACATCTGTGGGGAACCCGCAGTGTGCTGTGCACTGTGGGGGATAAGAATTACGATGATAATTACTTCTAAGTTCCCAGTGATAAGAAATGACACGTCCTCCAGATTATATCTGAAAATGTTCTCCACAGTGGGAGCTGTCTGGCATGCTGAGGAGGGCACAAGCAGATGAGCTCCATGTATTACGCACAGGGACTGTATGCACGATGTACTTGTGTGTGCTGGGGAAGCAGCAGATCGAGAGAACTGTGTTTCAGGGCCAATAGCAAATTAAGTCCATTCTGAACTGTGCCCATTATAGACATTATCTGAGCCACCTGCCCACTCCTTACGTCCCTTCAGTGTCACCTGCATTCTCAGAGCCTCCTGCGACTGCGACAGTCTCAGGATGGAGGTTTCTCCACATCCATACAGAAGGGTTACAAAGCCGTTGAAGAGCAAAACCGAAAACCATAGTCAGTCCCCTCCCAATATTTCCATGGTTCAGCTAACTAACACGGAAAGAAATAATGAAAAATACAGTAGTAACTGTGTCCACTGAGAAGCAAACTGAGATGGCCACCCATTTCACTGAACTGCGAGTCAACTCAGAATGCTTCAAGAAAGCCCATAAATTATTCTATCACTGAAAGAGGATTTCAGATGCTTTTTGTCTCCCGTCAATACAAATCTGGCTGGGCTTGGTAAGTTATATTAAATGCACATGTATCTCCTTCAAGCCACATTTCATGCTCTCCAAACATCTTTCTCTAAATTAGATCCTTTCATACTCCTTGAAAAGCTCAGTTCTTAATTAGGAAAGAGTTCTGATTTTCCATTTTCATTAATTCATTGGATTTCAAGATTTTGAAGCCAGAGTAATTGCAACTAAATGAAACTTATTGAAAGGCAAAAAGATACAATCAGTTTCAGACAATGAGAAATTTAAGAATTTTTCTTAATGCAAGTAAAGGGTAGGTCTAAATGTCCTGGCTAAACTGAATCCTTGACAATGCAACAATCTCCAGAGAAGCAATGATATATGTTTTGCTTCTCTGAATGAACTCGGAGGGTTGGCTAGATTAATGCTTAAATCACTTAATTATTTGGCTTAATTCATATGCTGTTCTTCACTTTCAGATCCCTCCCGCTCCCCTCCAATCACACTGCTCCACTGCACCAGGTCTGTGCCAAGATCTCTGAGCTCAGACTTCGTTCTCTCTAAACATCTTTTCATATTATGTGGCTCAGATTAAATCTTCTTCGCTAATTTGTTATTGCAATCACAGATGTGCTTCTGGATTCAAGTTCCCTTTTGCATCACAAATACTGGAACGCAAACCAGAAGTGAGGAGTCGGTATCTAATTTCCACTCTTTCAAACTGTAATTTGTCTCTGATGATCTTTTGAAGATGATGAATGAGTTATACAAAGACAGATAAAATATTAATATTTTTTAAACTCACGGAAGGGGAGATTTCATCCCAGTCTTGGGCTACTCAAGATAACTTGACAAACTTTCCAAAGCTGTACTTCCAAGATGCATGAATCATTTTTATATCCTGGAATGTGCCCTAAGAGAAAGAAGGATCTGAATATTTCCTAGTAAAGCAAATGATATTGCAAACCTGTGGGCAGCATCTCACTTCTACTTAATTAGAAAGAGACTTTACTTACAGATACCCCATCTATACATTCACAATCTCATAGAAAATAAATGATACAAAGTAGTGTGGAAAGCTCAGAAAATTTATCTAAGAAAGCACTCCCTAGAACAAAAACATATGTTTTATTCTGAATGATACCCAGAGATTTAAAGTATTAAGGACCAACATATTTCTTGCCACAAAGGCAAAGACAAAACACAGATGAAAATGCCATTACCGTTAATAAATACACAAAAAACTGTAAACAAAATGTATCTATTAATTATAAAATACATTTAAAATTATATTTAACTAGATTATAGAAAGCCAATGTGCATCTGATTCCTCCTGTAGATAATTTGCTTAAGTATATTCAATTGCTAACTGAGCTTATAGAAAACCTGTTTCATTTCTTAATACTCATAGGTCCAATAAGAATAAGCTTTAAAATGATATTTCTAGAACAAGCTCTCTCATGCCATATGAGAGAAACTTGTGGGTCTAAAAAATAACCCCTGTATTGAGGTTATATAAATTGGTATTAAAGCTCAGCAAAGATCTGTTTTACACTAAATCATCTAGAAATAGCACACCCTTTCTCCATTGAAGGGCATGAGGTAAATAACTGAAGAGGAGGTAAAAACAGATAATCAATTACTTCAGCTGGCTTCAGGGTTAGTGCTGAAATTTTCAGCCCCTTAGAGAAAAAGCAAAAATCAATATAGCACAGTATTTTGAGATAACAAAGAAAGAAACATCTCAAAGACATTTGCAACATGTGATAAAAGTATAAAGAAAAGTCCACTGTCACCTTCAGCTGCTCCACCACACAGCGTAAACGAACAAAAATAGTCCTGTTTCCTTGCTGAACTGACTGCACAGGGATAGAAAACAGAAAAATGGAAATTCTGCAGAAAGCTCGTAAAACGTTTCAATTACCCAACCTCAGTCTCATGGACCAATGCAGCAAAACAGAACGAGCAAGAATATTTTTCAGTTCCGCCAGTGGATGCTGGAGTCAAATACCCACAGGGACTGTGGGAAAATAGACCTGACAGTAGCTTTGAAATTATGGAAGAAAGCAGCAGTTGTTCATGCAGCTCAGAGATGAGGAGCAGGTGGAGTTACATGCTGCAAACTCTCTTTTAATTGTTCTTTATGTAAGCGGACCTCTTTCCAAGATCTGCCTGTGCAAAACCCAGGCTACCAGAGCATCCCGTCATGGGAGAAGACTGTCTATCTGCCTTTCTGGACAGCTTTCAGTTGTCTTTATGTTAACATATCATTCAAGCATGTATTTACAATGTTTCCCCCTCTTCTTGTCACTCCATTATTTGTATGAGTCCTGCTCTGTTTTGCCTGCCTTCCCCAATACCAGAAGCCAGCGAATTATCACAGGTAAGAGACAATAATAAAGATTGTCTGAGACAAGTCTATTTTATGTGGTTTTGCCTGAGCAAACGCAGTAAAGCTCTGACAACACACTGATTTAAATGTTGGTGATCGTCTCAAATTCTGTTTCTTATTTCAGTTTCAGAGAGATTTTTTTCCCCCCAGGATTAAACCCCAATGGAAATTTAAATACAACAGTTTCCCCAGGGATGGGCTGTGATACACAGAGCATGTAGGTATTTGCACTAGATGTGCCATATGCCGTTGAATTTCCACCAGCTTTGCAGATTTATTGCCTTCTGAGGGAAAATTCTCACTTTTAGACACAGAGGAGCCTTCCTTTTAGACCTAGAACTACAAACCAACTATCTTTTGTAGCAAAAAAAAAGAAGGAAAGATGAAAATGAAAAGAGGAAAATCATATTTTCCAGCTTAGCATTGGGAAGAGTTGGTAACCACAGAAGAGATACATTACTGAGGAGCCCTGAGTGAAGAAATCTGTTGAACACCTGAAAATTTCTAACAATAGGCCAACCACAGCATTATCTGCCCCAAACACGCCACGCTCTGCATCCCATCTACTTCCTTCATAGCTACTGACACAAAACTGCAGAAAAGACACTGAAAGGAAAAAAGGCTCACAACCAGCTCTGGACTGAACATGTTTTCATTCAGATGATTCTTCAAAAAAAAAAACCCAGAACCCAAACCCATCACCATGTTTCTGTTCACTGCTAATTAAAAATAAGACAGCTCTGCAACACAGCCCATGGGATCTACCAGGACTTTACAACCCGAATGTCCCAGAATGTGTTTTGAATTACTTCATGCTTATTGTAAACAGTTGAAATTGTCATCTCAGGATTTGGTCTATTTATGATGCACTGCAGTTAAATCCTCTCCTCCCTTCCCCCTTCCTGGAAATCTTTTGAAGCCTTGATGCTTCTCAGAGTAACAGATGACACAGATACGAGTCTGCTGCTGCCACCCAACATTGTTTATGGCATTATACTCCCAGAAAGCCATCGAAGGGCCTCTGGTGAAGCCTGATTATTTCTGTGTAACAAGTTTTCCATAAAATCCAGAACGATATACAAAAGAGACTTTGCTCAGCTTTCAAAAGATTAATCTCCCCATGCAAGTTTTGTTTACAGTATTTTATAGCATATACTTTGGAAAGAGGCAATAAGGAAAGTGCTACTACAGGACACAGTCAACAGTTCACATGGACACCATATTTTTTCATAACCTGTCTCAAGAGAATGGCTTATACACCTCTTTCTTGAACCTCCAAAATTCCCCAAAGAAAGGATTTCCTTGGGCTGTCTACTACTGTTTGCTAAAACGACCTTGAATGTTCATAAAAGTCTCCATCACTGCTGCAACCGAGCACCTATGAGGCAGAGATGTGCCACTATCTCGATTTACAGATGAGCAACTACAGCACGGAGAAGCTAATTGATTTGCCCATCTCTGCAGCACAACACAAAATTTAACAAGTCCTTCCAGAACCATAACTACTTCATCCCCAGACCAAACCCTTCAGGTTATAAATATCCCAACCTCCATGGCATCCTGACCTGCCTTTGTGATTTCAGTGTCCATCCTTGAATTAATCATAAAATTTAAAAGAACAAACAAAAGGCTTAACTTCTGCTAGGGCATTTTCTCTTCGCCCAGTTGAGACAGGATTATATTCAATGTTTCAGTTGTCTGTGTATTATTTAGAGTCTGGTTCTAAGTTGTGTAAAACTAATATTAGAAGAGAAAGAAAAGCTATGCGGCAACAAAGTCTTCATCCTAGGCAAGAAACGGAAGTGTTCCCTATGGAGTTTTAGGAAAAATCCAAATCTTATTCTTTGAAATGTAGAGATGGCAAAAGTCTGCAAAGCAGGTTTTTATAAAGGAGAAAGAATGGTCTCCACTTTCCATCAAATCATAGAAAATGCGGCTTATGGGAGCTCAGAGGTTCCTGCCCCGTGTCAGGATCAACTATACCTCTCTCATTAGCAGCTCTTTCTCTGGCTTTTCTGAAAATCAAGTGCACTCTGAGAGACTTCAAAGCTTCCCTTCCTCACTATATGCATGTAAATACATCCTTTTCTCATTATCTTCATTACTGAGCTCTTACTTGCTGCCTTGTAAGACCATTCTTCTTGTCCCTGCTAGACGGGGAGCATATCTAAGTGACACAGAAACTAATGACTCCCTCTTACTTTCCTGCAGCCATTTACACACTAGAAGATTTATCATGTCTCTACCCAGCCTCTTCCTCTCTAGACTGACAGTCCCAGTTCTTTGGTCCTCACGGTGGGCCGTGGTTTCAGACCTCCAACCATTCCCGGCACTCCTTCCTGTGTTCTTCCCAGGTGACCTATCTCCCTCATTTATTTTAATGGCCGTTCTCCTTCCCGGTAATTATTCAATGAGGATCTAGTATGAAACACGTACAGTCTCCAGGGCTGCAGTCTCCTGTAAGATTCAATGCCTCAGTGGTCTGATCCACAGCCTCCCACCTACACCCATGAGTACTCCAGCCACTAGATTATTAATGAACAGGTTTGCACCCCACTGTTGCTCTTGAGCCATTCAACACTCCTATTTTTCAGAAAGCAAGAAGTCCAGCCTTTCACTGAGGTATGCACCTAAACTACTGAACTACCACTCCTTTACAGCCCTTTAAAAAAAATTAAAAAAGCCTTAATGCTGCACTGTATCGCATATTTAAATAAAATTCAACAACATGAGTGTATGAAACTTTGCCTGTTAAAACATGACATATTGCACCAGACTTCTGGTTTTTGTACTCCTGAGTCATATAAGTTAGCAGAATGCAAAGAGGAAGGCTTCTGGAAAGGTTCATTAGTGCCTGTAAAAATAGCAAGTGTTTGCCAGACACGGGTACCACTATGTTGTATCGCAAAGTGTCAGCGAACACATTATGTTTAGAGCAGGACTTTGAAGCACAGGAGCAAGCCAGATTCTTCTGGCAAGTTTAAAATTATATATAGTCTTTTTGGAAATTTTCATCCAGGCTCATCAACATATAAATAGAGAAGGGCTCTGCAGGGGTTCCCCCTGCTGTGCTGATTTCCTGAGATAAAGAGGGAAGGAGCATTTTAGAGCCATATCACAAAGCTTAAATGAGAAGTGTTGCTCACCAGAAGACTGAAGAGTTTCAGAGAGGAACTCAGATGGACAACTCATCGAGGTGCACAAGAAAATAACATTTGAGGACTGAATAAATTGGTTACACTTAGGCAAAGAATTAGGAAGAGCAAAGATGCCTCGTGTGTACTCATCCCTTCAGGGACTCCTGAAAAACTGACTCTGAACTGCCTTAGCTGAGGGATGC
Source organism: Fregata magnificens (assembly GCA_013389945.1). Taxonomy (NCBI): domain Eukaryota; kingdom Metazoa; phylum Chordata; class Aves; order Suliformes; family Fregatidae; genus Fregata; species Fregata magnificens. The sequence goes on from WAAD01027722.1 coordinate 228,585, forward strand.
TGCATTATTCCCTCAGGCAACAGTTATTTGCTTTTACAGAGACTCTGTTTTCAAAGAAACCTGAATTTCATGATACATTTGATAGAGAAGATATATCGACTGCCCCACCCAAAACAACACAATCAAATTTTAGTTTGCAAATCAAAATTCACAGATAAGAATACCTTGCACGTACAAACTTTACCTTAGGCTAAATAAGTAGGACAAGTTATTTCCTTTCCATGTATCAAGGTTGTGATGGTGACATTGCAGCAACAGACAAGATACAGCTCCCTAAAATTGAAGAAGCAAAGCTGCACATTCCGAGAGATGCAGAGGAATGATTTTGTGGGGTAGGTAAAGACAGCAATAAATTGCCATATGTCTTTATTTTATGCTGAATAAATTTCTCACTAGCTCACGGTAGACTGTCAGGTGCCAGACAGCACACCAAAAGAACAGATCATGAAAGTAACTTCACTGTTGCACTTGAGGAACTTTTGAAACTCTCACTGCTATGACAAGAAAATATACGCATACAATATAAAAATATAGAATGTAAAAACGTAAAATGGCACGGTGGCTGCTGAAAAAAGAAAGCATACCGCGGTATTTCCAAATCATTTGGCTTGAGTGTGATGGCGAATGTAAGAATTCACATTCGGCTTAAATAATATACCTTGGTGAAACACAGCTTTGTGTTTTACCAGTGATATATTGATTTGTCTTTCACTGAGAAAGACAAAGATTTTGCTGGAAAAACAAACCAACATTTCCTTTGAAGACTTCGAGCACAGACTGGACTCTTCGGCTAACTTGTTTTGTAATGAAGGCTGTGAAGAATTTTTTGATATTTCTGTGCAAAAAAAATTATTCAATCTCCCTTTGTTAACTGCCCCAAATTATTAGAATTATGGGAAATACTGTTCAGCTTTAAAACACAATAATGGGGGAGCCCCACAAGACATTTATTTCATACACATCAGCCAAAATGTCTGTAGCAGCTGATCCTGTTGCAATTTTTAAGCTCTTTAATGATGACACAGATAATATCCACACATTCAATGTTTGAATGCTCATTTTATTTCTTTTACAATATGCTTTTTTTTTTCACTGCCTAGTCCTAAGATTAGAACAACTCCATCTACATATAGGAAGTTCATGACTTTGGCAAGTATGTTACAAGGACACACTGATAAGCTCTCTGCTTCTAAATGTAATTCCTTCCTAATAACATGTCCTAGCAAAACAGAAATATTGATAGGAATTTCACTCAGTGGTATATATCTTCCCTCTCAACTACTTGATTGCATGATTTGATTTCAACACACAATCTTGCTGTAACCTTATTCAGCCATTTTTTCCTCACATATTGTTGCAAAAAATTTTCAAACCATGATTTGAGAGCTGAATCCTGAGACAAGGTTGGAAACAGAATATCTGTATGTATACCTATAGATGATATAGATGTAGATAGCAATATAGATATTGATATACCTACTATATCGATACAGAATCATAGAATCACAGAGTCGTTTCCTTTGGAAAAGACCTTTAAGATCATCGAGTCCAACCGTTAGCCTAGCACTGCCAAGTCCACCACTAAACCATGTCCCTAAGCACCACATCTACACGTCTTTTAAATACCTCCAGGGATGATGACTCCACCGCTTCCCTGGGCAGCCTGTTCCAATGCTTGACAACCCTTTTGGTGAAGAAATTTTTCCTAATATCCAATCTAAACCTCCCCTGGCACAACTCGAGGCCAAATAGATACAGATATACCTACTGGGAAATTCAGCAATGCGGTGGGGAGGCCTCAGGAATCTCTTTCAAAGAGATGGCTCAAATCTAGCTGTCATTCTCTCCATCTCAAACACACAGATTTGGAGAAACTGCTAAATACTAATTCTGTGAAGGCTGAAATTAGAGCTGATTTCAATTCTACACATAGAGATTTCTTTTTAAATTAGTTAATAAAAGATGTACGGAAGTGTGCTAAAACTAATAAATTCAATTTTAAAAATAAATTGATGCTTGATGATGAAATTGCATATCTGAGAGCAGTAAAAATGTATACATGAAAGAAAAATACATAATACACTAAAATATTATTTCTCAAACTGTTCCTTAAAATAAAGTGTTTTCATGTCAATGTTAATCTCTCTCAAAGAAAGGTGATCGTGCTAAACTTGGACTGATTTATATGGCTCATCATATGCTATAAAAATCTCGATTAATGTTCTTCATAGTACTTACAAGCTGCTTGTAAATTGCCTCCAAGATTTTAACAGTGAAAATCCTTGTACGCAGCATTGCAAACACTCTTCCTCTTCAATTCTTTCAGCACTAAAATCTAGAAAATGTTTGTTCCCTTGTTCTGACAACACATGCATGATTTATCCACACATGCACGACACCCCTCTTTCCCCCAGAACAGCAAATCCTTGCTCCCTAAAAGTTGTACAGCAAGAGTGCGAATACAAATAACGCTTTTAATCTGAAAAGGCCATTACCAGAATCAAATTGATTTCCCATGGCTTGGATTAAACTTTATTCCCATTTTATAGATGGGAAAGGGCAAGACAATAAAAGGGGAGATATTTGACTGTACAAAGCAAACAATTTAGGTTTCCATCTTAAAAAAACCCCAACTGTTTCTATCCATATCTTAAATTTGCCCTCTGCGACTTGCAGTGTTCCCAGGCTCTTGATGCTTGGCCTCCGTAGAGTAGCGGTTTCCTTTCCTCTCTCCCTCCTATGGGGATCCTGGGAAACAACCACTTTGGTCTGGAGGGCTCCCACAGATCACAGTTTAAACCAGTCCAGCCCTATTCCCTTTTTTCCTTTATAATCGACATACCATGGCAGTAAGCAATTCTGCACTAAACTTGCAATGAAAAAAGGAGGCCAATATTTTGAAATATCTTTTTGTTGCAATTGAAGCCTTTTACAACCAGAAATGCTAAAGTAATAAATAGAAACTCAATAAAGTATGAAATATAGTACTTTATGTTTAATTATGGGCATTTAAATTGATTTTAATTTCTCTCTGCAGGGTGTACTTTTGGGGTTTGGTTTTGTTTGTTACATATGCCACTCACTTATTCACAGTAATTTACACGCCTCAATGTATTTCAATAGCTACTTCACTAACAAACATGACATCTCTTGGCAATAAAAGGTTAAAATTCACTTTGCCCTCCGACTATAACAGAAATACCTTTGCAAGCTAATGACTGTAACAGGCTGGTCTGTTCCCGAATAAACATTCTAGGGATTTCCTGAGGTGTTGTTTTGTTTTGTCTTTTTTTTTTCCCCCCATCTTTTTAATTGAGGAAAAAGTATTTGGAGGACACAGCCAGCTTAGTTGCTATTTCAGTTAAAAATATGTATATGTTGTCTTTCTATACACTTTTAAAACTGAAAAAGTACATTTACACAGCTTCTGGATATTCATTTTATAGAAAAAAAAGACCTTTAAAGCCTATCCAACTCATCTCCTTCTGCCAGCTTTCCTTGCCAACTCTTTCTTAGTAATGCCAGTAAATGCCAAAAAAAGTCTGGTTTAAACAATGTTTGTGTCTGTTGAAATCAAGAGAAAGGCAGTTTCTGTTGGAGATACTCGATTTAGGGATCCCACTTTTTCTTCTGCTGCTGAAAACGCACCCTGACCGTGTCAGCGTAGGCAGAAGGGAGTGTGCAATTTTGAAACAGTAATATGCTAGAAGTTGCTTTGAGGACAAAATTACACAGTTCTTCTCATTGGCTTTTCCCGCAACAGATTCATTTCCAGAAACTCCCATCTCTTTTGAAAGAGGCAGATTCAATATCTGCCAAGGAAACGGTCCTTTTTGGGGCAGGGATAATATGGCTGTTTAGATTAACACATCTAAGGCCTTTTGTCCCATCGTCACTTGCCAGGAGTTGAAGCAGACGTCCTTCAGCAGCGTTTCTTTTTCAGTACAAGATGTACTTAATGTGAAAACATGTAGGGAAAGATGATGGAATGGGTGAAACTAAAGTAAATAATGTCATCTGAGAGACACCAGTGTGGGATTTCATCCAAGATTGCTGCCCCAAGGAGCCTGCCATCTCCAACACTCACACAAATGAAGTGTGCCGGAAAATAGCATCCACCAGCGTGCAAAAATTAGGCATCTCGATGAAGATCTGATCCTTCCCTAGCCAGGCAGCAGCTTTGACTAAAAACGTTTGCTCCTGTGCCCTTTTAAGTGGCCTTAGGTAACAAATACGATCCTCCTGAATATTAAAATTATCTATAGGCTTCGCTTTAAAAACACAATGTAAAATGCTGCCACCTCAGAAGGAGGCGAATCGCTCCAGACAGTGCTGGCTGGCTGGGAAGGGTTGGGCAGGTTCACCCCAAAAAGACCGTTTTTGTGCAGGACCGCTGAAGCGCTCCTCAGAGGATGCGGTCAGTGGAGAGAGAAGGAGCAGACAAGGAGGCGAACCCTGCCAAGAAACCGCCCGGTAGCTCCTGGTGGAGGGAGATGGCCAGAAGAGGAAGGGGGAACAAGTTCATTCCGCAGAAGCAAAATAAAGTTGATCCTAAGGCAGTAAGGGCAAAGGAATGAGGGCAGGACCTAAGAGCACTTCATTTCCTGAGAGTGATTCAAACTTCAGAGGAAACAACATATTAGCATCCTGGGACTTGGGGCGGAGGATGAAAAGGCAATGACAAAGTCAGAGCTGGAGATCGAAAGGGAGCTTGATGCATTCTGGTTTGCTGAGGAGCAACGAGAGGCGACAAGAACCCCCCCTGGATTCAGGGGCCCCGTCAAAGCGACCGTGCCTGTCTAACTGCTGTATCAGGGTGAGCGAACACATACTTCAGTGCAACCAGTATCACTAGCAGATCTATCGTTACACTGGCCAGAAACATCTCATGCGCATCCTTGCAGGACAGGGATGAGATCAAGTCCAGTAAAATGCCTGCAGACTCTGGCAGCACTCCACCACGCACACGCATCCTACAAATGGAAATGCATCGCACAAATTATCACCAAATGCATTTCGTCTCCAACCTCACTAAGCTTCATCACTCCACGGTGTCTACAATGCTGTAAATTGCAATCGTTTTGTTAAATTAAGCTTTGAAAGCTCAATTATACTTTAAAACTGTGTCCTTGAGGAAAGACAGTGCACAAAAGGGACACACGATTTCCTCAAGATAGAAATTGAACGCAAACTTTCTGCTACGATATCAAAATGATGCAGAACATTTTTACCTCATTTCCACAAGTATTTCAAAAACAATCGGCAGATTTTTTTGGCAGTGATTTTATTTCTCGAAAAATAGCAACACTTTCAAATCCTTTTATTGGCAAGATATTACTACTGCACTTAAAAAGGGCTTATTATCAATCCTAATTATTTTTTCTTATCAACCTTTGAACTGCCTATAACCTCTATGTTTTCTCATTACAGTTCCGAGAAATGAGAAATATTCCTATAGAAGAGTTAAATCAGCTGGGGTGTGAGTGAATCATATTGAAATAGAATTATAATTCAACAACAAAGGCATCAGGCTTGTTAACAATAGGGCTCAGTGGATTGACCAGCTAAATTTACCTCTTCATCCCCAAAATATACACTGAATACAATTCAATTTACTATAGCTTCCTGAGATAAGGGTCTCCGTCACAGCGTATGTCAGCAGGTCTTAGTTTCCATGGTCTTCCCCTGCTCAGAGGACTTTAGTTCTTGGAAAGGCCCCAAGTTCTTCTGCTGTTACCTGCAAGCCCTCAAACGACTCCTTGCAGGAGCTGAACACTCCATATACCAAGGGCATACGGCGGGAGGGAGCCTGCTGTAGGAATTGCGTTGTGTTCAGTTTGACTCGAGGCAATCACAATAAGAATTAAGAACAAGGGAGATTCTCCTTTTGCCTCTAAAAAAATGATCACATGTTCATGGCTGGAAAGCAAAGTATTATTTTAATCCAACACTGAAATTCATACCTTACGCTCGCAAGATCTGTTGCAAGAGACATGAAATAGCCAAGCATAAGCTAAATTAATTCAATATGGAAATGCCTCAGTACAAGCACTTTACAAACCCAGCATAATGCCGCGTAATTGCAAGAACTTAGTTTTAGATTTTAATACCATGTTAAAGGGTTGCTAGCATTAACTGCATCATTAAGATCAAAATATTTTTCCCATTTTATTATGGAAAGTATGATCTGTTTGTTTGGGTTTTTTTTAAATACCAGTCTGAAAATTCATGTTAAAGAACATTGCTTCAGCCCCATCACCTTGCAGAGGAACATATGAATGGATTCCTCAAGCTCAAATCTGAGACACTACCTCATAGCTGGTGGGTCACAGGCAGCAAATGCAACAAAGCACTTCTGCAGAGTCCCATCATATACAATTGCTGGCAGAGGGAGGCCGGGTGGTACGGGGAGACAGAGCTTGCCCAAGACTATTATATCACTGGCGATCTTTACTGGCCAAGTATGACAAAATTCCTCCCAACAGCTCAGCGTGATACAAGCTCATGAAAGGGACTTTCACCCTATTGAGGGCTCCAAGATGCTAAGGGGAGGGGGAGTGTCTGGTGGATGGTTAATAGAAAACTCTACATTTTCTGTTTATTGAAGCAGCAATCTCTCTCAATAATATCTGCTATTTATATTGCGCATAAACTATTGCACAAAACTGTACAAACTTAACACACTGTATCACTTAAGCTAAAAATGAAATGGACCGTTTTCTGGGATGAATCCCAATTGCTTAACACTTCCCAGTATGCCCAAGCGTTTCAGGCAGGAAATGAATACTAGTATATCTCGTTGAAACTAGGGCACTGATTCAGTGCAGACAGAGAAAAGAATTTCCCCTACTCAATCACCAACACAAAGATTTTATTGGTGGTCCCAACCCCAGGAATTTCTCAAGCCTGTAGCTGCTATGTAAGATCCAGCAAGTCCCTAGAACCAGGATACACCCACCGACGTTTCTAAAAAATTTCATAAATGAAATCATCAGAGTGATCGATTGGTTAAACGTGGGTACGGGGCTGGCTGAGAAGAAGCAAACATGTCCCCTCCATGAGGACCCCCTCTTGCACAAGACAAGGTGAGAGGGATGGCTTTAAGCTGATTTTGCTCACCCAGTGAAGCAATTCAGCCCTACTAGCATCGTCACAGACATTCAACCGGCAACCAGAGGAGATGACACACTCCCTTTCCTAATAGCTTCCATGCAAAAATTATGCTATTTCTGAATTAAACAAATGCAGAAGAGTTATTAAATAATAGAGCATATTTGAACTAATTAGTCCTCACAGTGGCCCGACAAGGCAGGGGTATAGGTGTAATAAAAAGCAAAAGAAATAACAGATTGTTTACTAGGCTATTAAATTAATGACTACCAGGTTACTAATTAAAGGCTCAAGGAGCAGATCTCCCAGAGAATTTTATTGAGGATTAGTGCAGTTTCTCACACCGCTGAGGCTGTCTGTGCCAAGCTACATTCCCAGCTGATGACACAGCCTTAGCAGCATGCACAGCTCTGCCTCTTATATTCGATACTCATGAGTCATAAAAATATGGAGAGGACTATAAATTCTGTTTATGCCTCTCTCTCTTAAGATATGTAAAACAACTATGTAAAAGAGCTATGAAAGCTGTCCTCTCAGTCTTCAAAGACTTGTTTAAGCAGCACTGTATGATTCCTCTTAATACAATTGTCTGGAAGTCTAAACTTTGGTAATTATTTCAAACGAAAAAGAACAGCAGGAGGCTCTGTTGAAGGGAATATAAACAATTATCACTTGCACGAAGGCTATGCCAGTTATGAAATAAACGTGAATGGGTTTGCTCTGGAAAACTAAACTAATTATCTGACATAGCAGGCCTCTCAGTTGTACTCCATGCATCAAACCCCATATCAGAGTCACGCGAGAACACCACGAGGTGCAGCAAAGAGGGGAAATGTCAACTGGCGCAGAGATCTTGTTAAACTGGTGTCTTTCTAATGGGCACACCAATAACTTCATAATAACGCTGAAACTGGTATGCACACCATAGCTCAGGATGACAGGCTGGACTATGATAGACTGTGCCCGTTCTGCCAGTTTACAAGGCAAACGCAGTAATGCAAGAGCGTAAAGATGGGATCAAACAGGTAAGGCTCATCTCTGCTTGGCAGCTTCGAATATGTTCTTGAATCTCCAGCATTATTCCTGTGACTTTTTAACAAATCTGAATTTATTTCTTGTTTCTTCCAATGATTTTTTGGTTTCAATGGCAAAAATCCCTATTTCAGTAGGTGTTGAGTTAGGCCCGTACAGTAAAGGCATGAAAAAAAAGGAAAAAGGTGAAAAGAATCAGTATAACATCCAATACATTTGATAAATCTGGAGAATCATAAACTAACAACTGTCAGAGCACATGATGCTTTTACAGATAGTGGAGAATTTCACATTGACGTTCAAGTAATCAGTGACCAAAATGACATACAGATAATCAAGATTCTGATGTTTGTTTATGAACGCAATCCATAACACAATACTTCACGAATGAGGCAGGCAGAAATGCAAAAGCTACTTCTTTGCAAGCTCAATGAGATGCAATGCATGCTAAGCAGTAAAAAATGGTAATCTTCTGCCACTTTACATGCAGAATCTTTTGAGCTGTGACAACCATACAGTTAAAAAACAGAAGAAATATGGCCTAAGTATATATTTATAGCGGGCTTTCATCTTTATCTTTGCATTTCATTGCTAAAGTTTATATTCAAAGTATAACAAAACACCAAAAAAAAAAAAAGTGTTGCTACAAGAAAAGGAAATCCGTCTTGTCATCTTTCTTTTCTCCTTTTCTGAAAACACTTCTTTAAGATTTCAGTTTGCAAACCTGATTTATAACAGCTCAGCCAAAGGAAGGAAACTGATTCACACTAGCTCAGAATCTGGCCTTGAAAGCTTAAACTTGGTGAAGCAGTTTTAATGTTCTCTGAATCCATCCCCCCCTCTCCCAAAGGCAAATGAATTTCTGATTTATTTGGGTTTAAAAGTCATCGGTGTTGGCGTCATAGCTGTTATTCAGCAGGGAACCCTCTGCAGGTCTTCCCGTCTCTCTGTCCACCATGGGCATCTTTCTTTTCCTTCGCTTGTCTCTAACCCCAACAGCAACAGATCTGAATCTCCCGGTGTATGGAAAGCCATCCAGCATCTGCCACCGAACAAGAGGTCTAACTCTCTGCAAGGTGGGGCAGAGGTTGCTTTTCCAATATGCTTTTTATATATTGAGGTCAGTGGCAATACTTTAAAAGAGTCAGGTGAGTGCCACTGTGATTCAAGTGGATTAAGGGTCTAATCCATTGGCAGGTATATTGCGTGCGTCTACTTTCTCATAGTTAATTATTTTTAAGAAGTTACACAGCAAAATTTGCTCGTTGTCCTCTACACGTCCCCCAAATTTAATGTTAACAACCAAATTCTCCGCATTATTTGAAAACAACCGGGACTGGCAACTTGCAAACTCAAAGCAACCTAAAGCATTTCAGGGCTTTCCAGCTTCTCATGTGGCTCTTCAGAAACCATGCTCAGCTCCATGCTGCCTGCCTACAGGTCCTTCAATACCTGCCCAGGTTCAGCTATATTCAAATTTGTCTCTACCAATGGCAGTCGTAGACTGGCTGGAGCATACACCTGTGTATGAAGCAGTTGAATAGTGCACTCGGACGGATACAGACATCAGAATTACAAAAGTACGTGCATAAGCATCAAAAGATGCAAAGCATCATCCAGTAAGGAGAGCTGCAGAAACATCAGAGGATTAAATCTTCCAAAGCACTTGATCAGCCTCATGATTATATTTGAGTCCTTGCAGGTGCCAGCAATGGCATTACAGGTCCTGCACAGCCAAGACTAGAGAAAAACCCCACACCTGAGTGACAGATACCACAACCTGAGGACTCTATGTTTACTTGCATAATTGATCATACCATATATGCACAAAATGCTTTGAATTTCCCAGAAACTTAATGCGTTTTGAGACCTGGACTAAACCCTGGATACAAAGCCAACTTCATTAATGACTCCGTCACTCTGGGAGAATGAATGGCAGCTCAGGGCAATGCCACACTGGGATCCCCCCCGGCATTGCAGCTATTTCATGTCTGCCCTGGATGGCCTCTGGCAGGCAGTGTTTCCCCACAGTTACGACCTTTTAAGCATAGAAATGGAGCCAAGAAACCCTTGATGCCCACGTGAAACACTTCCTGCCTAGCGCTTGTCTCTCCAAGAGAAGGCACGTGCTTCAGGCTCTGGTCTAACGCAACCAATATTACCTGACCTACGGCTCCTGTGATGCAGGGATCTGGCACACATTAACCACTGTGTGTCCCTAACAGGGTGTGAGGATAAAAGCTGAAGCCAAACAGATGGTCCTCTAAAAATCTTCCCTAAAGTGTTCTGTGTACTAAAACGTCACTTACCCAACTTTCATCAAACTTGGCTTGATTTGCAAGTCTCAAGCCAAGTTTGAAGAAAAATATTCAGCTGGAAACATGCAGGGAAAGGAGTCGTCTTCCTGCACTCAAATAATATAAAAATGAAACAATTTTGTTCAAACCTTAGAAAAATTTAAGAAAAATAGAACACAACCCTCTTGGGTTTAAACCAAGCACCGGGAAAAAAAATCAACACAGAATCCAAAGTGATGAACAAATGAAAGAGAGCAGTGGAAAGAGAACTGGAGCTATAACGTATAATGACCTATCAACACATTCTATAATGCTCACAAAATTTCAGCGAAGACGGAAATCACACCTGCACAGAATATGGGCAACTATCGTTTGAAAGCACAGAGCAGCATTGCACAACACTTGAGGGTCCTGATTTTGCTGCCACATGCCCACAAATACAGTCAGTCATCAGTAGTCCTGACTAGCAACAACTGGATACTCAAAATAGTAGCCACTAATTTTAGCAGCGTCTTCAGGATTAGCAATGGAATATTATATGCAGCTAATAAAAGAATTTAACTGGGCACCATTGAAATATTCCAACTGAAAATGGTCTAAATTTTCTGAATTCAACAAAAGATGCCAGGAGAAATGTTAACAACCACTAACTAGATGAACAGCATCATACAGTTGCAAAAACATACATGCATTTCCATAGTAACTTCTCTTAAGTATACATATTTTATTTTTTAAATGTGCTTCACTATAAAGTGTTTGCATGAGCATATGCATCTTTTTAAACAAGAAAGAAGCAATAGCACTTCTGAAATAATACCACCACAATGAGATCCTGGTCTTGCTCTTTTATAACTTCAACTTGGGGTGGGGAGGGCAGGGAGAAAATTGATCTGCCCAGTAAATGATAGGTTCTCTCCAGAAACAATACACTACATTTATACTTAGGGAAACCCAAATTCTTTAAATATAATTTGATTACATGTCTGATTTTAAAATTGGATTTTTCCTACCATTAATTTGAACCGTCATTCTTAGGAAGTACCTAAATCATTAGATGTCCTTGAAAAAGTACACCCTAACTGTATGAAAGTAAAATCAGGTTACGGCTAAGTAACTTTTTTGGTTTTTTCTTCTCAGTAAATGTCATTGTATTGCTGCTGGTGAGCAGGTCTGTGTGTTGGTGCGATTAGACTGTGTGACTAGTTTCAGCTTTTTTCCTTCTGCTCTGCACAGTGCATTGCATAGATGGCCCTCGACGAGAAAGTCATTAGCTTAATAATAATTCCTGACAGATTCTGAATGAGATATTCCAACAGATATTGCAGTGACTCCTGGGGTAAGTAAAAGGACAGTTTTATCTTCAAGATGGGAAAGAAAGAGTACGCTACACTAAATGACTAGCGTGGTTTCTCAGGGACTGATTGTTAAGCAGGAGTATTTACGATCAAAGGATTGGAGAATAGGGCTATCATTGCGAGGCAATTATCTATACACAAATAACTTTAACACTTTGGCATTTTTATAACCACTACATTATTTATCTTACTATATATTCTATTGTAATCCCGTTCCCCTGGTTACAAGTACACAGTACTTCATACTTTTTTTTACTTCGTATAAAATTAAAATAAAACGGAGGAACACTTTGAAATGAGTTGAAGAACAATAGGTCCTATTTAACTATGAAATACCACAGTATTTAACTTTAGTGCTTTTGATCAATATTTATGTGACAAGCTGTTCATTACCCTTCTCCTCTACCAGTTTAACGCTGTTGTTCTTCCCACAGCCTGATCTGCACTTTTGTGTATTTAATTTATAACAGTTTCCATGGAAAAGAAGTATTCAAAGAAAAAAAGTGCTGATACAGCACGTGGATCTTTCTACCAAACCACAAATCTTTTCTAATGTTCATCTTAAACTGAAAGCAATTCTGGGAAACAAATTAATGATATAAATCACATTATCATTACTCACATAAAGATACTCTGTTGTAATTCTTTCAGAAAGCTACAGTGAGTAGCTAAAAGAACTCTATATGGAGAAGGCCTGTTTCTAATTAAATGCTCTAAAAATAGAGTTGCACATACATCTAGGACCAAGCCATCTGTGTTATCTCTCTAAGATAAGCTATTATACACCCACAATGATATCCCCTTCATCACTGCGGATATGCAAAACTAGGACTGGCCCTTCTTTCCCATTTAGGAAGGGAAAAAGAAAAAGGAAGCAAAATTTTAATCCAGCCAAGATTTTTTGAAAGTCAGATCCCTCGTTTTGAAATCTCTTTTCACACCTACTTCTGTCAATCAGCAGCACGATGCAAAACCGTGTCCCGCAAAGGGTGGCAGTAGTCGAGTAGGATTTCTCCATGAAACGCTTTCCCAGTGCGGTAGAGAAGGCTGTTTGTAATGGGCTGTCTGGGCTGTTTGCGTTGTTTGTGTGTGATGTTTTTTGCTTGGTTTTTTTCGTCTTCTTTTTTTCTAAACTATTTAAAAATTTAACTTTTTTCTCCTCATTCTGACAATTAAAAGAACAACATAAAAAGTAAGCTGGAACAAAACTGGGCCCGAGTTAAAAAGGTTGGGTAAGAGATTCCCATGACATCTTTGGTGATAATAAGCGACAACAACCTGTCTTCAGACTTCAAGCAGGAGACCAAGGAGACAGAAAACAGCCCTTTTCTCCTAAAAACAGCTACCCATATTATCAGCCAATGTCTGAGGGAAAAAAAGGAGGAGAGCTTATCAGGGCCTGTCAAGAGGGGGAAACAATCCCTGCTTAGTCAGAGGCAGTGATAGATTATCCCCTTGTTAGGCAAAGGGAAAGCAGAGTGTGAAGGGAGACTCGCCCCCGACTCCCTCCGCAGTACGTGGGATGGCATTTGGGGGCCACCTCCCATGATGGGCTCCAGGTAATGCCGCAGGCTGCAGTCAACGAAGCAACATTATTTACACCTTTCCTTAAAGTTCTTGCTCTCAAGCAAACGTGTTTGTTGTATTTGCCCCTCCCTCAGTTTTGGGGCTGTTTTGCTGCTGTATGCTATAATCTCAAGCGACGTATGTTAACCTCTTTAAAAAAACTATTTCACTTTAAGCTTCCATTTCTGCCATCAGAAACAAGAATGCCACTTTACAATAAAAAAGTATTAATTCCAACCAAAGACCTTATCCATTTTTGTAAGTTAGGTAAGTAACAATTTTAGACAGCAGACTCTCTACAAAAACATGAAAAATTCGCTTATAACAGATACGATGAAAAAAGTGCATTTACTTTCCCCTAAAGCCTTCCAATTGTTATACATCTCACAGTAAAATAATAGGCAAAATGAAGACTAACCTTTGAATAAATGCCATTTACTGGTTTCCACTGGTCTCCGTTCAAAAGGAAGGGAACTGTTATCTCATAACCTTTTGACTGGTCCTTTGGCATCTGCTGTCTCGAGGACTCCAGTTTGCTGTGCACATTCTCGCCTAGGGGCAGGGAGAAGCACTTCATGTTAGTCGGGAACAGCGTCTGACAACATGAACCGTGTTATTTAAGGGACCTGGCAGCATATTTCAAAAGGAAATAATTCAGGAAAAGAATTAAACATTAAAACATTGCGGGGTCATACTGTCAGTGTCGAAACCTACACAAATTTCTGAGAGCTGGGGTTCTGGGAGAGAAGTGTCGAGGTGATTTCCACTGTCGGTTAGATGGTGCGTTTCTGTAGCAGCAGAAGACAAAGACTGCACATAAGGGATAGAGTTACCAGGATGCAAAGATAAGGAGTTGGGATGCAAGACTTAAATAAAAAAATTTGGAGAGGTATTGGCACCACTATTTAAAGTGTTACATTAATAATCATACTGGAGTTTGGATTTTTTTTTCCGTTGAAGATGATAGCAGGGGGAATGCAGCAGGTGGCTGTCTTTTCGGTGTCGTCATTAAGGGGGTAAGCAAGCTGCAGGGATTTAGAAGAGATAAGATTTTATCAGGACTATTTTTCCATAATTAAGGTAAGAAATTGCCTTGATCATTCCACACACACCCCCACCCCCCATCCTCTCCTCCCCATCTCTCTTCCCAGATACAATCGCACTGGATCAGATTCAAATCAGTGGTGGTAGGAGGGGGGCAGTGCCTCTGGGGGTGTAACTGGAGCCCTACCCTCCCTGGGGTGAACAAACCCTGCGGTTGCATGACACAGGCTCCCTAAGGGCAGACAGCGATCCCAGATTTACCCTTACGTCCTTCCCATTTCTGCGGTGGGGTCAGCTGGCCCTCACGTTTTGCGAGTTGGAGTCACAGCATAGGTGGAACAACCCGGTTTGGGGTTCCTGAGAACTCCACGTTTATCGTAGACAGCAGATTTACCAGGTTTAATCCTCGGTATTTTATTATCCCCCAAATGCTTCTTAATGCACCATCTTACTCCGCTAAACATGGAAATGCGCAGTTGTACTCTGTTTTAACAAGTTTGAACTGTGTACAACAAAAGACTGAATATTTACTTAGCAGCCTCAGCATTTCTATGTGAGCATGCAAGGAGGTCACAAAGTGCTGAGAACCCCGTAAGAGCAAGGATGCACATTCTCATTAGTGGGAAAAAACAAGGCTGGAAGAGAATATAAACTCTTACTGAAATAATGCTCTATCCTACACAGTCAGATGACTTCAATTCATAGTACAATGTCAAAAAGCTATTTGCATGCAACATTTATCAAGTGTTTTTCCTCTCACTAAACATACTGATGGTATTGTGTCTGTCAAAGCAGAGTCCTAAAAAACAGTATCATAGTACAAGAGCTGGAAATGGTATTGAGAGTAAATCTTAAAGAGAAGATAGGGATGGCTTCCAGGCGCCATGGGACAGTCAAAATGCTGGTGGAGTTTGCCACAGTCTTGACCTACCACCACACTGAGCCCTCTGGTGCACTTGGACCCCACGAGGATGAGACCTGAGTCTTCGCAGGTGCTCTAGAAATGTGTCCATCCTCCATTGAGATGGAGAAAGGCCAGCGTTACCTGTCTTCCTTCTTCCCTCCATTGCCCTTGTGCTAGGAGGTGCAGAGGGAAGGTGATGCGGCAGCGTTTCAGCAGCTCAACCGTGGCTCAGGGCTGAACCATTTTATGGGAGCGAGCGGAGAGCTGTAGGGTCAGACCTGCCCACACAGCCCGGTGCTCGGCACTGCCATCCCAGCAACCTGACCTGCCCTCTCTGGTCACCTAACACTCTTTGAGGGTCAAGAGCTATGTTTTGGGCAGAATGAGCCCAGTCTAGTCACTGTTAGAATTAGCTTGAAAACATCTACACAGTCATTAGTGTTAAGCTGAAGCAAGAGGAAGTCAGGTTCAGTATTTTCCAGCATGCTTTTAAAAATATGACACATTTCCTAAAACACCAGAAAAAAAGACTAAGATAAAAAGATAAAGTATATTGGGGAGAGGAAAGTTGCTTGTTATATGAGTGTTCCTGCAGAGGAAGGGTTCTCACCCTCCCCTCGGCGCAGCCCAAGCCCAAGTGACAGGGGTCCGGGGATGTCAGCCCTTGGAAGGGACGTTCCAAACACTGCACACGATTGGGTTCACCCCTGTGGAGGCATATGAGATACCATCTCATCTGCCTAGGAGGGTCTAGACAGAACCTCACAGCTCTTTATTCTGATTAGCAGGCATGAAGCTCCCTGTACAGAACAGAAATTTATGAAGCATATCTCAGAGAAATGAGAAAAGTTTGGCTCTAGCCCTGATTTTTTTTTTCTTGGTTCATTAGAGCAATCTCAACTACATGAATTAAATGACTCAGGCCCTTCTATTATTTTGTAGGATTTGCACTCTGAAAGTTTCATGAAATCTAAATTTTAAGAAACCCTGTGAGCAGACTTTTCCTCCCACAGATGCATTGTCTACATTGCTTTCACGCAGTCTTATACCATGGAGCTGCAGCTAGATATCAGGAAGCATCAAAGTCTTTCTGGTACTCCTACATACGCAAGTTGCCTTTCTTATTAATTCTGCAAAGAATTAACATCACAACATTACCCAAAACAGAAGAAAAACGAGAGGAGGAGGGATCAGCATTCGTGCACAGACGTGTCATTCCCTCATTACACGATGTGGTCCAGAAAGTGCAACCGCTATAAAAATATGGGAAAAGGGAACAATATCTAGACGAAGTGTGGTTCAGTTTTGCCACTCCTATCATGACAAAGTGATGCTTGTGGTGCATAACAAAGTAAGGTTACAACTAGCAAATTTAATCTTACACACATGCTTATTTATCTGCACATTGAAAATGCATATTGTGCAGAAGCGTTGATAGTCTGGAGACAGACATCAAGACAGGTTTATAGGCAGCAGTTATATCTTTATTGGAAAAGATAATTTATTTGGGGGAAACAAACCAGACAAGCTCTAGGGTTTGCAAACTCTTCTGAAGCCATAGCATTTATAAAACACAAGATCAATTTCTGTCTAGTTGCTTTCCTTCAGCCAAATATTTTGCTGCTTATCTGAATGTTTTTATTTAAATTATTGGGTGTGATAAAAATCACAGCTTCCTGCAGAAGGCGGACAAAGCACTGTCGCCCAGTCACGGGGCCTCATTCTGAAGAGCACTTGGGCACACGCTTAATGTTATGCACTTGCTTAACTCCCAGCTGTCCTCAGTGTGATATATGCACATTACAGTTTCTTTTGTAAATCAAATAACAATGTTTTTCTGATTTAAGTTCATTATATTTACGTACTATGTATATTTCTGAAAGACTACAAAATAAAGAAACCTGTATAACTGACAGGTAAACTCTAGATCAGTCTTTAAATATAAAAGTAGGGGGAAGACAAAAAGGTAGATCCTTTAAATAGGATTTGCAGCCTGACTGCAAATCTTCAAAGACCATGTTACAGAAAACAAGGGATCACAGCCAACGAAGAGTGACCCACACATATCCATCTGCCCGAGATGGGAAAGATGACAGCATCTAAAGGGCCACTGAGCCCGACCGAACAACGGGATGCAGACAGAAAGGAGATGGGTAGAGGAAGACTTGAAGTCAGGAGAAAAAAACCCCACAAAAAACGTAAGAAGAGAGCCAGGCCAAAAAACCGTAGGGATAGAAATTGAAGTTGCAGTGTGCAAGAAACTTTGAAAAAATGGGACAACCAGATGTGCAGCCCCAGAGCAGCCCTGAGCCTGAGCAGCGGTGTGGGCTTCTGAGGAGCTACGCAGGTGGGGCGGCTGCTGGCAACCTTGGAGAGCCTTCGGCATGCACAGCCCTCGCCTCAAAGTTGGAAACACAAAAGAATTTATCCCAGAGATGGATACTTCACCCAGTCTCTTGCACAATGGCCGAACAAAACACAGTCCCAGTTTTCTTCTGTTGGTTTCAGACCATCTCCAAGCATAAGCACTGCCCTCCCAAAGAGCATCCGAGGAGCACCAGGAGAGGACCGCCATGGGACAGGACTGGAGATCTGTGCTAAAGAAGGGTTTCCATCACCTTGAGCACATCCCGTGAGCTCCCAGTGCTGCAGTCCTTCATGTGCGCAGACGTGCTGGTATTTCCTCTCTGCCACTCTTCATCTCCTTTACCCATTTTCATTAGGATTTCTTTGAAGCTGGAACCATTAGAGTTGTTTGCATTACATTAATAATGAGGCCTCTTCTCTACGGGGACTCTTGGTATTACAGCAATATAAATAGTGTAATAACTGAAATCAGAGAATTTAAATTTTGGTAACGTGTCATGAGAGGGGAAGAAAATCAGGCCATCTGTATTACCAGAAACTTTTATTAGACCCAGGTTTCCTATCTTTTGTGTCACATGCACCTACTTACTCACCTACTTATTTTCCATTTCAGTGAAATTCTGTCTAGTTCTTCCTGACGCAAGCTCGTCTCCCACTTTTTCACATTAAAAACTTCACAGTCGTGCCTATCTGTTTTCTATTTTCAGCCTGCGTTGAAGGTAATGCTTTTGATCCACAAGCAGCCCGCAAGCTGATGTAGCACCCTTTATTCTTTTTTCTCAGTAATATAAAAGATACTTTGTACAAATAGTGAGATGAGTAGATGTTATCTGTCAGTGACTTTTGTGCGGCTTAAATATTTTTCATCTGCCACGTACTTTGACAACTTTTCTTCTTTGCACAGTATCATACAAGGACTTGTTGGCAAAGAAGTTAAGAACAGTTTTCGTCTTTTTGCTTTGTATTTCAGTTCCTCCGAGCTCTGTGCAAAATAAACTCCAAGCACATGACGTGACATCTTTGTTTAACGGCCGCTGCCTCCTGAAGAAGCCCAGACACACTTCAGATTTGCATTTACTTAAAATTAATAAGCTTTTAGTCAGGCACTGCAATTTATTTGTCCTTATGATAAACAAAAAGGTGAAAGCTCTCAATACTGAGAGGGTCTGGATAAAATGGGCTGAAGTGGAAGGAAAAAAATAAAATACCCCCCCCAACTGCACAGCCCTGCCATCCTGCTAGTGCTGGTTTTGCTCCCCACTCCCCTGGCACGGCACAGGAGAGAGGAGTTAGACCTGGGGTGGTTTATAGAAACAATCCATCCATTAACATATAGATTTACAATAAAGCCAACGTATGATGTTGTGCTTCCTTCCTGTTGTGGATGTGCACGTTCTGGGAGTCCCATCTGCACTTCTTGTCCCGCACGCATTAACGTGGTCCCATCGGGGCCCTTGGGTGCCCTTACAGCCCCAGCACCCCACTGCAGCCCAGCCCGGGGCTGTCAGCCCCAGCCCCAGCGATGCCACTGGATGCCCATCTCCAGCCCACCCTCCAGCCCAGACCGCAGCCCTCTCCCCGGCGCACCGCACCCAGACACCCTTCATGTCACCCACTGCAGTTACCGTTGAGTTATGAAAATAACAGAAGCAGGGGAATAAAAAAAGGCTAAATTAAATTAGATTATATTATCCTTGTGTTACCTTTCATATTACAAATGGGCTCAAAATAGTAAGTCACAGCCTATCTACTTTTTCCTCTGCAACAAAACACCAATGCACCGGAATAATCTTAGGATAGAAAAGAATAATAGAAGAGAGTAATGCTTCCGCAAACTGAAAACAGCTACCGGCACTGCTCTGTATCGCAGGGCTTTGGCGTGCCGTGGAAGACAGAGAGGGCATACTTTATCCATTTCCCTCCTCATTTCCTTCAGCTTCCTCAACTTAGTTCACAGTCAGTGGGATCCATGATTTGGATGGGTCATTTCTGGCTATGGAGGAAGAGCTCTATAGGCGGCTGCCTCCTGCACTCACTGGACTGTTGGCAATCAGTTTTATGGCAGGGTACGGAGGCATCCCCACAGGCTCTGCTGCCAGCCGCCTCCCCCTACAGCCCAGGATACCTCGGGACCGCTCTGTGCCACCAGCCCCAGCGAGCTGGGCAGGAACCCCGACAGAGCCACCCACTCCCGGCAGGGACACCCATCAGATGGGAAAGAGCTTCATCCCCTGCAGCGGTTGCTTCTCTCTCATGTCTTATTTGGGATGGTTCTTTTATCACCTCCAGACTCAGAATAGAACTTTTTAATCCAAAATTACCAAGCTCATACACTGAGAGAGGAGGACCAAGTATTTGCCCTTCAAGATAGGGGTGAACTTAGGAAATTTAAGAAGGGGGTGAAACTGGGCAAGGAGCAGAGACTACCCACCCAGCACACTGCCAACCAACCAGGTAAAGAAAGGTTTCTACCCAGGTTCAGTAAGAAAATGTATTAGGATCAGTCTTACTATTTCTATCAGCAACCTTTACTCAATGTGCACAAGCGTTCTCCTGAAATCCAGTGCTCCAAGTTAGGAGATGACATCTGCATGGAGAAGGACAGGAATATTACAAAAGAATCCAATAACTTGCAGGCTGGAGCAAAGCGTTGAAATCAAGTAGCACGGAATGGAGGGTCGCACTCTTAGGGACTAGTAAGTTTTGTGCTCTAAGTCATAATCTTCAAAGGCAAATGACACAAGAAAGACCTGTTGATGCTATTCAGTACAACATTGATGTCACATGAAGCAAAGACAGTCCTGGAACGATGCACCAAAAGGGGTGTTTCCAGTGAATATCGGATATTGAGGTTAATCCTGAGAGTTACTGATGCAAGAACATCTGCAATACTGTGGGCATTTCTCCTCACCTGCATTCACAAAAGATTAATTCAGCTTGGGGCTGGTGGATTGGAAAGGCTGCCAGGGTGACCAGGGAAGTGGAAAGGCTGAATTACAAGAAGGGAACTAAAAGAATTATTTTGCATAATCTGGAAAACCAAAGATGACAGGACCCATGACTGTCCTTTAGCTTTATACACCTCTTGGTATTTATCTTGCCAGTGCTGATATATTTATAGATGGCAAGAGTATAAAGTGGCTATACATAAAGTTAGATAGGATTGCGATATAGAACTTCTAAGCAAAGAGGATCACATCCAGCTTTTGTGCATGAAGGAAAAAAAATTAAAAATCAACTTGTTTTAAATGGAAATTGTTAACATTAGGACTCAGACTATATCATGCCAAAAAAAAAAGTGTCAACTATCCAACTATCTGGCGAAGGAGTGGGGATGTGTGCTTCCACTCCTCTATTGCACTCCATCTTCCAGCAAAAGCCAAAACATTACCCAAGCTAAACATTATCCAGGCACAGATCTTGCTGAAATCACCCTCTAGAATGGCATCCGTTCTGTTTGAGACAGGAAAAATAATAAATTGTCACTTTTTAATATAACAAAAATGCAAATTATAATAATGTCTGATAATAAATATGAAAATGTTGCAAAATAAACCAGTACAAGATTTCCAGTACATAATGGTTAAAGAAAGAAATCCCGGTAACTTGCATAGAGTCAAATAAGCAATAGCTTGCCTGAAAGTCAACCGTCCATCCATCTTAAATTTTACACCAACCACCAGCTGAAAACACAGATACCCTCTCAAAAGAAAGGGCAAAAATCAGAAACCACCACGCTGATAAGGTACTTCCCATTGTCCCACTAACAGCGTTTACACAGCTTTAAAAAAGACAGCGCATAACATGCCAAACTCTGCCCTCATCTATGTAAGCACAAAAGTCTGGGCAAGATTTGACTGTGCATAAATAAAAATCTTATCTCTTGCAGTAAAGTTTTTATTAGTTCAAAATCATAAATTGTTTTTCCATCTAACCTTTGCACGTCCAAGCTGTACATTGATTCTCTCCACAAAATCTAGTAAAATTAGTTCTTTCATGGCCTGCCTGGAAAATAATTATTTAGAAAAAAAAAGCAAGCCACCTAACTATACACAAAGTTTTACTTGTTTTCTCACTCCTCCCCCCATTCCCAAACCCAAGCCCTCAGGCATTTAAGCACAAGTAGCTTTTGAAAAACTACTAATTCTATGGATCTTCTTGGGCTTGAATCTTGTCTTTTCCTTCACATATTGCAAAATTACGACTCATGTACAAAATTTTTAAAACATCAAAAGTCAGCAAAGGTCTTTGATAAGCCTGAGGACAGGCAACAGCAAGATGACTCCATGCACTTCTGAATTTAATTTTCTGTTCTTTCTGCTTCTAATGAAAAAAGATCCTCTCTCCAGCTTGACAGGTCTGTCAACTTCGAACTGATCTGTGTATGACTTTCCAGCATGTCCACTCGATCTTTCACACTAAGCGGCTTCATCCGCACTGATTGCTCAGATGAGAAATAGGAGTTTGAGACGCACTGATCCCCTTTAACTAAACAGCATTAAAAACATGCTTTTTAATATTTCAGTTTTATAATTCTAAGAACTCTCTCCTGTCATCACTTGTTCTTGCATGAGTTATTCCCTTCCTAAGTCTAATTCTGCTGATGAAATAATCTGCGACAGGAAACAGCCCTCTCACCCCTCCCCCACAAAACCCCATAAACTCCATGGAAAAAGTCATGTGTTCAACATTTTAATATGGACATGGGAGCGAAAGCTTAAATTTGAAGGTAACTTGCTGTTCTTCTCCACTAAAGGCTCTGCGGTCAGTGTCACTGCGCGACCAGCTGAACAAACTAATGACACATTTTAGGGTGAAAAAATAGAGAGAGAGGGGGGAAAAAAGAAAAATAAAATGTTCATTGTGGAACATACCCCCTAAGCAGTTGGATCATCTTAATCTTCAAGCTTCTGTAATACAACTGTTGGAAGGCTCTAAGTTTGCGCACAATAAAGTGCTTTATTCAGGGAACCATATGACTCCATCAGTCATTCAAGCACATGTTTGGCACAGATTGAAAGTGAAAAGCATAGCTAAGTCAAATATTTCAAAACTGAACTTGTCTTTCTAACACACATGGTTTATATATTGGTGTAATATCTATATAACTTTTCAGTTCTCATATACGGTAATGTCATGGCTAAAGTACAAAATGATGTCTGCTGCACTAGGCAGCATCGCGCTTCTTGGGAGTTAACACATGCCAAAAACCCATTTACTAGAAAATTAAAAGGGAACTATCACACTTGACAGATCCTCAAGAAAACTGTAAAAATAGCTTTTGTTCATTCTACTTCTTGAATATCTATTTCTCAACTCAGGATGCTACACCATTCTTCGCTAGAGAGCTGCGCTGTAACAAATCCAGGACAGCCAGTTCCTTCCTCATCATGTGCCCGAGATCTGTCCCCTCTGTTTGCAGATGAAATATTGCTCATCATACAGTTACTCCTGCTGATGCAAATGCGATTAAAGCAATCTTGGGAGAGCACAGTGTGATTAAAGCATAAGTAATGCGAGAAGGATTTGGGCTTTCATTATACGAAATACATATTGAAATGCACTCAAGGAAAGAAGCCAGTATATCTCAATAACCTCCCTGTTCTCGAGAACAAAATGTGACAAGTGGAGTTTTGAGAACAACATTTGCCATTGACTGCAGGAGGGGGCAGGGAGGCTGCAGAACGTTTCAAATAGTGAAAACCAAGCTTTATTACGTGTATAGAATATATACATATACTATATTTGGGAAACAGCTGTCCAGCCTCATTTGCGATGTTGTTATGTTTGACTGAAGAATTACTATTCAGGACCAGTCCAAAGACAGAGTTGTCTTTTTTTCCTAGGAGAGAGCATTTCAAAATATGAGAGAAATAAAGCAGTGAAGCATTGAACCGGAGGGCATTTCGGCACACCGGGTGATGGGTACGTATCGAGATGTTCCCCCCATGGAAGAGCTCAGCGCTTGGAGTTCACAGAAGAGGGCAAGTTGTAAATGCAAGATTCAAACCCAAAGTAGCTTTGAAAAGTAAGTGACATAACGGCTTATGAGGACTTCTGTCCTCTTGCTGCAAATCCTGTTTTAAGCTTGCTTCTTTTCCAAGTCCTGATGCACACCATATAAATTGGCCCACTCATTCTTTCTCATGAAAACAAGCAGGACAGGACTAAAAACAGGTGAAAAATATCGAGGGTTGCACAATGCCTTTCCCACAGGTATTTCCAGGATGCCATAGTGAAGGATGTCCCATCTTAACTCGGCATCACCCCAGCATCATCCCAGCATAGACACTACTGGGGCACATCTGCTTCTTCCTAAACTGCTGCTCCTTCCCCAAAGGATCCCAGTCCCAGAGATTCTCATTTTGACTATAAACTCGGCCTCACACCCTTCAGCATCGGCGAGGCAGCACCTAACAAAAACACTTGTTCGAGTAGAGAAATAATAACCTGTGCTTCACAAGTACAGGCACAACTAATCCATACAGCTCCAATGTCAAAGAAAAAAGTACTGAATATATTCACTTTCCAGCAGTGAGTCCACGTAATTACACAAAAATCCAGATCCGGCTTTCCTCTCCAACTCTTCCCCTCCAAACCCTTGAGAAAGGCTACTTTCCGCTGAATGAAGTTCAAAATTACTCCCCAAAATACAATTTCCTCTCTGTCTTTTAAAAGGTACAGTACAATCCTTTTCTCCATTGATTAACCAGCATCCCTCACTGAGTACAAGGAATCCTTAGCATAGCTGTATTGAGGGATGTTCCTTCCCGTATACAGTCGTCAGTGAAAAAACCCTATTGAGTGGGAGTTTGAGTTGTGCTCATCCCATGCACACAAATCATTCATTCATTCAGATGTTCTCTGGGAAATCACACTGAAAACACAGCAAATCCAGCTGAAGCAAATTTCAGTATTAATTTAGGTAAACGCGCATGGGAAACGATTTGTAGTTCTTTCCCAAGCCCTGCAAATGAGCTACTGGGCTCAGGAGTTAATATCCATCATGCGTTTTTGTTTGTATGGGGAATACCTGCTACTCGCGTTACCCAGCAGCAGAAAAAGAAAAATTAACTGCACCTGTGCTAACATAAGCTGTCACTGAAGTCTGTCTTCCTGGTTTTTGAAACATGAATGAACAGAAAACTTAGAGATACTTAATGTTCTGGAAGCCACCTATCCTGCCCAGGTTTATGTGTGCAGCCTTACAACAAATGTCACCATAAGCACTGGATCAGTCCATAACTCCTGACTTTCACAGACTTCAGGAGATGAGCTACAGGAGTAATGAACTTTTATTTTTATTGTTTCCTCAGGGCAGAGAGAACACCCGGGATATCTTCCCAGGTCACTAACACAGCTTTGTTCATCTAACCCACACATCCTCTGATCCTGTCAAGCAGATTTTATATGAATAGCACGGAACATCAGCACCAGCTTGTACAAAGGAACCAGATCCGTGGAGGTGAGACGATTTATCGCAACTGCGGATCAGACCCACAAACAAGGAACATACACAACACAAAATAAATAAACAAGCTCCTTCTTTCTAAAGCATGAAGATTTCTTCTGCAATGACCCTGCACTCTCCCCTCAACCACAAGTGTTTACCCAAAGTGCCTCTTCCGTGCGGTGCATCTTCCTCACTTAAGAGGCAATAGATGAAGAAATAAACACTATTTCGTTTGGAACGCTTACGTCATGCTTTAAAATCTGTGTCAAAATGCAAGAGCGGTTTTGAACCTGGATACAGTTTTATGACCTCCTATTCAAAAAGGAACGTGGATCAGAAGTGAGATGCTGTATCCTTCCCTATACGCTGCAGAGGCCACACTTCATTCTCAGCTATAGCTCTGTCACTGCAGTGCTCTCAATGGCAGACAAGGAATGCAATATAGACTTAAACAATCTGGACTAAATAGTTCTCCTCCTCATGTCTGCTAATCATTGAAGTAACAGAGGATCTTCAGCACACCACCATTGCTGCATAGAGACAGCGCTGCTGAATAAAGATATTGGCGAAGTTCAGCTCCATGCATGGTCAGGCCCATATGCTCAGCTTATTAAATGTAGCATTATGACAAAGTCCAGCTTTTTTTTTTTTTTTACATGACTATATCAAAACAAAATCCCATAAACACTTGGATTCAGTGAAGTTCATATTTTAACATATATAATTTCAAAGGTAAGCAGTCGCACATGAGGTTATTTCTCTTGCTTGATCAGCTGCTTTCAGAATTAGAAAACATTAAATAGAAGCAAGAAAACAGCAAACTTTCACCATTGTCAGAAGAAGGTTTTTCACTTAATGCATATGGCATATATTATTAGACTATATTTGTAGGGACTGCCACGGTTCCTCTTAACAAATACCTCAGAATAAACTAGTGTGTTGGTTTGGGCTGGGATAGAGTTAATTTTC
>WAAD01027723.1:0-37196 GCA_013389945.1 Fregata magnificens
GGGCCACCCCACCGCCTCTCCTTCCTTGCCTAGGAACACCAGATGTGTGTTCCAAGGTGAAATTCTCCCTAATGTGCTCCCTCTAACCACTGGCCAGATAGACAGACTGAATGGTATCAGGATTAATGAAAATCTGTATGATATACAGAGAGACAGACAATTTTCTGACTCATATTCTGAAGATTTGAACTTTCATATAATGACTAATAGCACATATATATTTGTTATGGAGGAACAAAAATACGATCACAGCTTTTTAAATGGATGATTGGTCAGTTGCCTAGGTATAAAATTAGAAGCCTAGGTTCAGATACCCCCCAAGGCTTGTGCTACTAAACATAGATTAGCATTCTGCTAGCATTTGTCTGACCCAAAGTACAATGACAGCAATTAGTTGGATACAGGAGGGAACTGCTATTCGCGTGTGACTGAGATACTGATATTTGGATGGACTATGAAATGGACAACTTCAAAATTAATCAGATTGAACAAAAAACCAGTTTCAAAAGTAAGGATATAAGTTTTCTGATCAGTTTTTAAACTGAATTGCAAATGTTGTAATAAGAGGGTATGAGGACATCTGTTTTAAACCTCTAATTTTGTAATCCTTTCTACTACCTATGAAAGGTTAGGAACTAAGTACATCATAAGGCAATAGTTATTCACATTTTCTTATATGCAGGCTTATCTTAAACTGCCCTGTTTATTCAGATACCCTTTCAAATCTGTGTATTAGGTTTCCAACATAGAAACTACCACAAAGAAATAATAGTCTGCGGTTTGTTTATAATTTCTCAGTCTTCAAATTGAATAACTGAATGCATAAGTAAATATGCATTCATATTAAGACAAGACAGGTTTTATAATGATGCTTATGTAGTAGATTTTTTTTTCTTTCTCCCTCCCCTCGCCTTTTATAAAACATCTTTGTTTCAAGAGGAGCATTTGTGTTTGCACTTAAGTAGCTATACTTAACCAACATAGCATTTCTTTGCATTGTCTGATGTTATATATTAGAACCAAACAAAAACAAACAACCAAAAAAAGAGGCCACAAAACCCCAAAACAAAACACCAAGCAACTATAAGTGGTAATTTAGTTAACATTCTATGATTCATAGCAGTTAAAGATATTTGTCCTTCCTAAAGGACAGCTCAAAATCAACATGAGGTTTAGCAAACTACATATTTCATTTTTGTTAAAATAGTGTACTATTTTCAATCACAGAACAGCTGAGGTCCAAAGGGACCTCTGGAGGTCATCTAGTCCAATCCTCCAGCTCAAAGCAAGGTCACATAGAGCAGGTTTCTCCGGGCCATGTCCAGTGGGGTTTTGAATATTTCTAAGAATGGAAACTCCCTAAACTCTCTTTGCAACCTATTCCACTTTTCAATCACTCTCACAGTAAAGAAGTTTTTTCTTATGTTTAGGTGGAATTTCCATTCTTTATATTTGTGCCCATTGTCTCTCATCCTGTCATTGGATACTACTGAGAAGAGTCTGGCTTCATCTTCTTTATTCCACCCATCAGGTATTTATAATCATTGATAAGATCTCCCCTGAGACTTTTCTTCTCCAACCTTAACAGTCCCAGCTCTCTCAACCTCTCCTCATATGACAGATGCTCCATTGTCTTTTGCTGGACTTGCTCCAGTATCTCCATGTCTGCCTTGTACCAGGGAGACCAGAACTGGATGTGTTTCACCAGGGCTCAGTAGAGAAGGGTTACCTCCCTTGACTGGCTTGCAATGTTCTTCCTAATGCAGCCCAGGAGGCTGTTGGCCTTCTCTGCTGCAAGGTGGCTTTTGTCCAACTTGTTGTCCACTAGCACACCCCGGTCCTCTTCTGCAAAACTGCTTTCCAGCTAGTCAGTCCCCAATCTGTACTGGGTCATGGCATTATTCCTCCCCACGTGCAGGGCTTTACATTTGTTAGAACTTTCCCCAAAATGCTGTCCTGTAGGCACTTCCTTATTTGTGTGCATTGAGGTGGGCCCCCTTTAGCCTTTATTTGTTGTTTTCAGGGGCTCCCTCATCCTTGCAGTTTGCACCCTCCACTTTCCAAGATGCCTCAACTGATCAACTGCCTCAGCTGATTATGGGTCAACAGCTCCCTCTCCTGTCATTCCTAGTTTAAAGTTCTCCTCACCATGTCAATGTTTTTGCCCCATTTTGTGAGGTGGATACTGTCTCTTCCTAGCAGTCCTCAGCCCTCAAAGAGTGTCCCGTGGTCCTAAAAAGCCAAATCCCTGGTTTTGACACCATCTGTGCAACCAGTTGTTGACCCTCAGGATCCATTCGCTCCCCTGAAGCCCGTCCCCTTCATTGGCAAGGAGTCCATGCCCTTGGTCCTCACCTGCAGAGCCAGGTAGTCACTCTCAATATGCTCCAGGTCTCCCCTTGCTGTACCTTTGGTGCCCATGAGGAAGAGCAGCAGGGAGTAATAGTCCAAGGGCCAGACAGCCCTCTACACCCTCTCCACAATGTTCTGTATCCAAAACCCAGCAAGCAGCAGCCTCCTGAGATGACAGGTCAGGATGGCAGATGGGGGTCTCTGTCCCTAGTCGCAGAGAGTCACCCACTACTAACATTCTCCTCTTCCTCCTGCTGCTGCAAAGATTAGACTCGGTGGGCTGAGATGCTTTTCTAGACACAGCTCCCAGCCCCCCATCTGCTACCAGGGTGCTGAACCTCTTCTGTAGATGCAAATCTGCAGGTGAAGCACCTTCTGGTGCCAGAAGTCACACACTTCCAGCCTTCACCATCACAGAAGTCTCCATTTCCCAACCTGATCAGCTCGGACTCTGCCCTTCAGCAGAGGTGGGGGGTTGAGACTCCTCTTGTAGCTGCAGGGTCTCAAGAGAAGATCAGGTCAATCTTTTTTCTGGTGATCTCTAATGCCATGCAGGTTGCTGATCTCCTGCAGTAGCTCCTTCACTTGGTGACATGAATCGTCCACCAGCATCCAGCTCCTGCAGGCAAGGAATCTACCTCCCACTGCCCCAGTTTCAGCGCAAGTTGCTACATCTATGGGTTGCCTCTGTTAGCCAAGATATCTTGTTACCATATTAGTGCTTTGGAAGGAAATCAAGGGAAAGAAGGGAAAGAATGGGAGAGTAAGTGGTGTGTATTTCCCTCAGTGGACCAAGACAATAGAAAAAACAAAGGACAAAAAAAAAAAAAAAAGGATGGATTCCAGATGCAGATTAGGACAGATTAAGACAATTAAATGTAGGTGTCTCCCTTAGATGATCTATACATTAAAGCTCCCATCATCATTAGTGGAAATCTAGGGTTTGATCCACTGTCCAGATGCTAGCTCCTGTTAATTTTCTGTCATATCTAAGTCTACCTGTACATCTCAAATACATGAGCATAGGATACACTGTACAAGGATACAGTAGATAAACATAGGCACTGAATGCCCTGAAGGCAGCTGAAACATGCTCATTTCAGTATAGTTACGGCAGAAAGGAGAACAATTCAGTTCAGGCTACGGCAAGTATCAGGAAGTTGATTCTGTTCCTTAGACTGTGTCTCTCTGAAAACTGAAAATTGAAACTACTTATCTATTAGCAAGTTTATTGTTTTTAAGTTATTCCAATTTGAATGAAAGGCAACCTGATTTTTTTTATTGTTGTCTGAATCTTTGCACATGTTCTAGAATCCCAGTTCAATAGAGTTAAAAGACATCAGTTGACTAAACTACAGTGGCCAAAATGTTATTATAAATCAAAACACAATATGCAGGGGAAATTTAAATATTTATTAATTGGACACATAGGTTTGTTTCTTTTTATTTTTTTTTCCAGTTCACTGCATGGCATAAATTTGTTTTCCACCTATCAATCAAAATAGAAGTTTGTCATTGATAAGTTTCTTGTAGAGCATAAGCATATGATGTATAATGACATTACAAACCAGACACAGGTGATCAGTCTTCTTGGAAATATACAATATTTTGTTAAAGGTTACGTTTGCATAGGTTTGGTACATTTGACTTGTTCACCACAAAACTTGTTGTTGCATGATGGTAAGTAG
Source organism: Fregata magnificens (assembly GCA_013389945.1). Classification (NCBI taxonomy): domain Eukaryota; kingdom Metazoa; phylum Chordata; class Aves; order Suliformes; family Fregatidae; genus Fregata; species Fregata magnificens. The sequence goes on from WAAD01027723.1 coordinate 4,041, forward strand.
TCATATGAAATGCTGGGTTACCTAATTTCCAGTAAATTCAGCCAAGAGTAGTACCTCTTGGCATTTACTGTTTCTTTTTCAATATAAAGTAAAGGAACTAAATTCAGAGTTAATGTTGGTCATTTTAATTATCACAGTCATAAAGAACTTCATTTAAATCACCAAAAGATTTTTCTACCCTATCAACATATTAGACACAAATATTTACATTTATTGTAGATTTAGTAAATTTTAAGAGATGCTTGCTCTCCTTTTTATTGCTAAATTCACTTGAGAAGTTGTGTTACAGGTAGTAGGTTTTCATAACTTTATTCTTCATGTTGGCTTTGGATATCATTACAGAAAATTTTCGTTAGTCTAAGAAATTAGGATTGCTCATAAATCTTACCTGTTCGCAGTGCTGAAAAATACAATGCAGTAAAATTTACAGGTTTGTGAACAACTACTTTATATCTGTCTTTTTCTGAATAGACTTTATTTACACTGTTTTAGCACTTTCTGCCACTTCAGCTGCTTTTTTAATCTCAGAATGGCAACATTTATTTTTTCCTTAGTTTTACTTTTTGCTTCAATACTTAAATTACATGTTATAATGATTTTTTTTTTTCCAAATTGAGCAGGTGATTTGTGAGGTAGAGCATTCTTGACAAATTAATGCAGTGTTGTATATGGCTGGCTCTGAGTATTTTATGTATTTAACTCTCAACTGAAGACTTTCAGCTAATACAGGCTTGGATTTACAAGTCAAGGTAGGTTAAAGACGAAAAAGAATAGCTAATGGGCAGTACTGTCAGGCTATAAAAGAGATAACAAAGGTTTTAGAAAGAAGCTTGACACTTCAAAGTTATTTTATCCTCAAGTACTTTTTATGCATATGACTGAAATTTCAGAAGAATCTGTTTAAAAAACTAAACAAACAAACTGACAGTCAGCAACATCCTGTTTACAAAATTTCTAAGTTTTTTAAAGTTTGCAGGGCTCTGAAAATTCCTGTGTCACATTCTACTAAGAGCTTCCTCTTTGAACAAAGATTCCCACTGAACAAAAAAGAAAAGATCAGTCTATGAGTCACTAATCATCTAATCAGTTACTGATTATGGAAGTTAGTTTTGCTTCCTGATTTTATTTCTAATGAGTTATCATGAATTTAATTAATTTTTATTCTAATATAGAAATCCAAAAAATGCATAATGTTATTTTAATAATAATTTTTAAATCCCTTTCATTTTCACCTGCTAGTGCAGTGTCATCTGTGTACCTCATTCCTGTTGGACATATTCAAAGAACCATATCACTATTTAACTAGATATAGACAGTCCCATAATAACTGAACAGTTTTCAGATATTTACGTACAGACATTGTTATCCCTAGTAAGTGCTGAACTGAGGTTCAATGAAAGATTCAGTAATTTCCTTACATTTATGAAGAAGCATATGACATATACAGGAAAGGACTATGTTTTTCATATTTCTAGTTCAGGGTTTTGGCCGTGAGCACACACAATCATATGGCTTAATTATGCCTGGAGTTCAAACTACAGTGTATTTTAGCTGTAACTGAGTTAGGTTTGCATGAACTAGTCTTAGGAAAGAAACAGACCCGTTTGGGCAGTTTCTCAGGTTATCACAGCCTGACCTACTATTGTAACCGGACAGTAGTCACTATCTTACCTTATTTACAAAAAGCTTCGGTAACTTTACTCTGTTACTGTACTATACAATGCAGACATCCCTGAAGGAATCAGCTGAAAAAGTTAAGAGAGTATAGGTAGAAATCTAGTCTACAAACTAAACCCTATCTTTATGGACACCGTTGTATTGTCTTTGTTTCCATTCCTTCATAGTTAGGGTAGCAAAATAAAGTGTAACATTTTTTCCTCAAGTCTTCCCCATGCCATGCCACTGTTCTTTTGCCTGCTGCAGCCTGAACTACCTGTATCTCTTCTGGAGATTTCTCCACAGAGGTTTACTACAGACAGGCAAACAGATTTATGGACTAATCACTGAAGTCTTACATTCTAAGCATTTCTGGACTCAAACTATTTGTTCTCAGCTATGTACAAACATGACACAATGGACAATAACTACAGCTAGATAAATAATCATAATAATAAGCACTGGGAGTGACTGTGATAAAGGATGTATAAATTTCTGTCAACAAGGAATTGAATTTTCTGCCTTTAATAGTAAATGTCACAACTTCTGCTCCAGTCCCATGTTTTCAAACTGTGAGTTATGATACCCAAGAGGGTCACAGGAGGATTCAAAGAAGATTACAAAGTGTTTATGCTATCTGGGTAGCATTAATTACCCAGCTGTTTCCAGCAATTAAAGGCAGTTAGCTGTTCCCAGGCTAATGGTACATTTGTAGACAATAATTAGAGCAGCTTCTCAGAGCGCCTAAGCAGCAGCCCTATGTTTTGAAAGGGAAAGAAGGAAGAGTTTTCATCTGGAGGATTTGTCCTCAAAAATAGAAGAACTGTAAAGTGACTTCTGTTAGCAAAAACATTTAGGAAATGCTGATCTGCTGCTGTAAAAAAGTAATAATAGCAAAGTTGCATTTTAAAAAATATGTATTTCAATGTGAAATCTTGGTCCAGCTTAGGTCACACAACTAATTCAAAACAGTTTGTAACAGCAATTTTCTTGGTGCAAGCCCATGCATGATCAGATCACAAAAGCCTCCTCTTTTTGTTTCTCATTTTAGAAAATACTTTATGTTAAGTTTATCCCAAAGTGTATTACAACTTCTGTAAATAAAATCCAAACAGCAAGTCTTACCACAAAACTATGTCTGCTGCAGCTGTCTATAAAGTATCATTAAACGAGAGAAACATTTAGATACCATTTAATTTTCTATTTCATTCTGGTAATGCAATCTCTTGTGCCACTTAAATAGGATTTTACTACTTACAGGACTTTCTATTATGTAAAAATCTGATATCCAATCTTCTATTTCATGTCAGATATTAAAGTGATATTAAGTTTCAGTATCTAGTCATTTTTCTTCCAGTGCCAGTTACCACAACAGTCATTAAATGCCCAGTACAGTGGCTTACACTGAGGTGTACCAGAGGTTTTAAATGGCATATGTGTTATTCTGCTATCCTGAAAGGTCATATCCTCAAAACCTGTTAGGTATTTAGACATATGAAAACTGAAGTGCTAGAGGGACTCTCTAGGATTCTGGTTCTCAGTATGCACAGAATCACAGTATTGAATTCAACACATCACAGGTCTAGACAGATGTTCTTTCACTCTTTTCACACAGTAATTAAAATAATGCTTATTACCTGCCAATAACAGGTAATAGCAATTTCACTTAAAATGGTGCTAATGCTGCACAGATTTTACACAATAAGATACCCATATGTGGTATCTAGGTTCAGTTTTCCCTTCAGTCTGTAGTGTATCAACCACATCCATGTCCTAACTACATGACTGGAGGCATCTTCTATTCTCTCTTGGGTACTTTAATTGAACTGTTGAACTGAAGGTTTATAGAACTATTAACATAAACAACATTTTCTAGCCCAAATTCTACTCCCTGTCCTCTGTTTCTTTCAGTTTCTGAATGAGTATGTCAAGTCCAGCATTATAAAACAAATCATTATGTAAAAGGTATACAGTACCACCATTTCTGGCAAAACAAACAAACCAACCAAACCAAACCAAACCAAACCAAAACAAAAAGTTTTCAGATAAAAGAGGGAATCTGTCATTTGTAAAAGGAGTGATCTAGTTAGTTTAAATCCAGGAGAGGATTTTGGGCTGTAATCTCTCTCTAACAGTGATCTGTCCCATGTTTGCAACTATAAATCCCTAAGAAATTACAGATATCATCTGCTATCTACCAGCTATCTGAAGCACTCTTTTTTCCTCAGCAAGCCTACCATTAAAAAGGTGGTAAAGCGATTTGATGGAAACATCAAATGTCTTAGAAGACTGATTGATTGCTAAACTCCATGTAGATTCAGACAAGACTCTGACTGTTCACAGGGTTAAAGAGTTTCCAATGAAGTCACTAGACCTTCAACTGTGTCCATTCTGGAGGCCTTTTGCAAACACTATGAATATTACAGTCATATCCCCTTTGACAACTGTAGGGGGAATCCTGGGATACCATAAACCTTCTTGCACATTTACAAAGACCCTTTTAGCACTGTCTCTTATACCACACAAAACTGCTGCATCCTTTCATGACCAGCTGTTCTGGGAACTGTGTTAGAAGAAAACCAGACCCGATCAAACCTCATATGTTTATGTCCTGTTCCTATGCCAAGGTTCTGCATGATACGTACTAAGGTGAATATCAAGTCTAGGTGCAGTGTTAGGTGGATACCACACTGTGGCCAAGACAAAACTGGTGTGACAGGATCAGAGCCTTTCAGTCTATAGAGGAAGTCTTCACCTCTGCCTTCAGTTCTCCGCTTTTCAATTAAGGGACCCTGCTGTCCCACTCCTCCCTCCAAACTAAACTTAACACTCAGTTCCTTCACACCTCCAAGATTAGCAGAGGATCCATCCTCTAAGCAACCCCACAGTGCACACTAAGTGCATTGCCTAGGAAGGTGTTATTATTGCCTTCATTCAGGGCACAACAAAGTGGATTGCCCTCACAATAGGTCAGCATTCTTTTTGCATGAGAAAGGAATCTAGCTCTTCAGAAAAAGAAGGCATAAAGAAGGCCCAGATATCAAATAGAGTAGTCTGAGAGGATTCAATGAGGGTTGATAGACTGCTGCTGAGTGTAGAAGGAGACCTGGCTTCTCTGCTGTCAGTGCCACTAGCAGGGAAAAGTACATCAGTACCAGAATGACAAGGAAGCTTTTCTTTCAGATAGCTTACCTTGGGCTGATATATGAACACAGCTACTGGACGGTTATAACTCCATGCAGTGTGATGATCTTCACAATAATGGGCTGATGTTTGATTTCTGTATGAAGTATTTGCTGCTGGCATTGACTGATAGTGGTCTGACTAAAGTGGCACTGATTAGTGGATGTCTTGGGATCATTATACAGATCCTGCAAACTTTTTATGAAATAAATGTGATTTAAATAAAACTGAAGGCAAATATTGGGCAAAATAAAAATTCTTAATAACAAATCTAGTGCCATGAAAATATTTTCCTCTTTCTCCCCATGAGGGTCAAAGAACAAGTTTTACATGGCTCTGTTTTAACAGAAAGTGAGAATAGGTCTAAAGGCATATGCATATATGGAGCTGCAAATGATGGCAGCTTTATTAAAACCACAGAAGATTGACCTATTATATTGAACTACCAAAACCTACAGTTTCTGAGCCTTCGAATGCAATTTCCCCTAAAAATATAAAGAGTAATTAAATGGCAGTTACTGAAAAATAAATCCTAGGTTGAAAGAAATTATAGGGTCAGATTTTACTCAAGACTTGAGGTAGAGGCTTGAACAACACAGAGAAGAAAATGTGTACTAATTACAACCAAAGCAAAAACTGTCTTCCAGAAGAGTTTGATGTGAATTTAATCAAGAATATGCATAGCAGGTAGGAAAAAAATTTCTAGATTAAAATGCTGTTTTAATTGAGGAAGTGGGTTCTCCTTTATTCATTTATTTTTACTGCAGTTCTCAGATCTAACCAGACAAAGGCCATTGCAGTGTTTCATCATTCCTAACTCCAACAAGCTTAATATTGCAATTAATATTACAATGTCTTGTAATGCTCAAACCATATCTGCCAATTTTATTCAGGAAAACAGATTTCAGCAACATGATACTTACACCACACCTATTCCTCAGAGAGCAGGAGTCTCTATGGATTTCATAGCATGTTAGCATTAGTCTGTTGGACAGGTTATCTTCTTTTTCTCTCTTTATAAGCAGCAGTAAGATTTCAGTTTGCTTTGGGGCAATGAAATGAAATGAAAATAAAGTTGCATCAGATGTTTAAAATCAGGAACTAGAAGTAGCATCAAGTCAGAAAATATTAATACCAAGTTGCTATGTGAGGCATCATCCAGAAAACAACCCTCCAAATCCAGATTTTCTATTATACTCTGAACATATTTCCATTGTGGCTGGCTTTATGTCCTCTAAAGTACCTTGTCTTTGGAAAAATAATAATAATATTAATAATAAACCCCCTCATGCAGTTTGCTAATACATAAAACTATTCTCAAATCCAGTTTTCCAGCTCTTGCAGCACTCTAGCTTAAATAAATGGACTAACACACCATGTTTTTGAGTGAAATGTATTATAATCAGATGCATACTTCATATCAAAGATACCTCATTACTGATGAAATTAAAAATATATCTTGAGGAATGCAAAATTCTGTGTTTGGACTTTCTGAATATAACATACATCAATAAACTTCTAAAAATAAAAATGCAAAGTGTGGTTTTAAGCCACCTTCTTACCATTGCTGAGACCAACTGTCAGCAGAGACGGTCTTCAAATGATATTTTTGAGATTCTATTTTTTTTAAAAGCAGTTATTTGCTTTACAGCTTTGATCAGCTATATTTATCCAGTTCTGCCATAATAATCATGGATGAAGGAATTTTGTGGCAACATTGGTTTTTTACTTGGGCATATCTCCTGTTCACGGTACAGAAAAGAAGTAAAGCATAACATCTGTGTTAGGCCTATGATCTTTGAGGTTTTACAGTCAAAGGGAACATCCCACAGACTTAATCACGGTCAGGGGCATCAGATCAAAATGACATACTTTATCATGTTATTCATAATCGTGTTATTCAATTAAGTGCCTTTATTAGGTCACAAAAGGAAATTTAAAGGTACGCTCTTCAGTGAGTGAAGTTTTCAAAATAACTAAATAATTTAGGAACAACATTTCTATTGACAAATAATAGAAAAATTGCATAGGAAGATCCTAAGCAATTAAGTTACTATCAGTTCTCCTGTCCATTCTATTAACACGATGGTTCAGCCCTACCACAATGGAACATTTTCTGATGATTTGGGAAACTGCAACAGAAACTGATGGGTAGTTTATATCCTCCATACTTTTGTCTTTCACTTTTGTGCAGCACGTTTAACATTAATGCAGTTTAAATTCACATGGACACTGTATACTGTGTTCCAAACTACTCTGAGGTAGCGTTTATACTATGAAGTCGTATATGCAGATACTGGATGAGGAAATATTGGTTTAATATACCTATAATGATTTCAACATTCAGGACAACTGCCTTGCAGTCACTCACTGATGGTGTCTAAGAAACTCTGGAGGCGGTAGATTCATAAAGATATTAAATGTAATAAAGACAGCTGTCATCTCCCAAATAGCTAATTGGTATCTATGTTAGCTAAAATTGTGGAATGAGCCTAATTAAAAGAAGATTTTTTTTTTGCCCCTCCCCCATCTTGAATACCAAATTATTCTAACACAAATATGGGCATCAGATTCTCTTTGCACTTTCTACTAATCAGTGACAGAATCAAAATATTAATCTAAGTGACCTCAATTAGCCAACAGACCAATTTGTCTCATGGAAAATACAATAGGCACAATCAGGGTTTTTTATAGTTACACTAAACTTTGTCAAGTCTGAAGATTTTGGCTGTATTGTGATGTGTAGGTAGATAGATAATGGTCCTCTGAAGTACTAGAAGGCTCTCTTATTGCAGCTATACTAAAAATACAGAAAACTGATATTGTGCTTCATCTGAAAAAGGAATATATATAGTGTAAAATTAGTTGCTGAAAATCAAAGCTTTAACATTAATTTTCCTATTAGAGAATAGAATTAAAGATTTTACTTTAATTTTCTTGTACATCTTTTTCCACGATAGACCATAATTGCTTATAGTCACAAGACTACAGAGACTTGATTATTATATAATTTGTAACTCTTTCTTTCAGTTGGTATATAATATTAAAAACATTTCAAAGGGAAAAAAAAAAACCAACAAAAAAAACAAACCACAAAACTTACTTAGGAATGTTTCATACTGCCAGGACTCTGTTCCCATTGTAGAGAAATGCAAAAAAATTATGTAAGTTGTAAGGGTGACAGTTTAGACTAATACTTACAAAACACAGAATTACACAGAAACATATAGGTTGGAAAAGACCTTTAAGATCATCGAGTCCAACTGTAAACCTAACACTGCCTGTTCACCACTAAACCATGTCCCTAAGCACCACATCCAAATGCCTTTTAAATACCTCCTGGGATGGTGACTCAACCACTTCCCTGGGCAGCCTGTTCCAATCCCTGACAACACTTTCAGTGAAGTAATATTTCCTAATATCCAATCTAAACCTCCCCTGGTGCAACTTCAGGCTGTATCCTCTCATCCTATCACTCGTTACTTGGGAGAAGAGACCAACACCCACCTTACTACAACCTCCTTTCAGGTAGTTGTAGAGAGCTATAAGGTCTCTCCTCAGCCTCCTCTTCTCCAAGCTAAACAGCCCCAGTTCCCTCAGCCGCTCCTCAGAAGACTTGTGCTCAGACCCTTCACCAGCTTCGTTGCCCTTCTTTGAACATGCTCCAGCACCTCAACGTCCTTCCTGTACTGAGGGGCTCAAAACTGAACACGGTATTCCAGGTGCGGCCTCACCAGTGCCGAGTACTGGAGCACGATCACTTCCCTACTCCTGCTGGTCACGCTATTCCTGATACAAGCCAGGATGCTGTTGGCCTTCTTGGCCACCTAGGCAGACTGCTGCTCATATTCAGCCAGCTATCGACCAGCACCCCCAGGTCCTTTTCCTCTGGGCAGCTTTCCAGCCACTCTTCCCCAAGCCTGTAGTGTTGCACGGGGTTGTTGTGACCCAGGTGCAAGACCCAGCACTTAGCTTTGTTGAACCTCGTACAATTGGCCTCGGCCCATCGATCCAGCGATCCAGATCCCTCTGTAAAGCATTCCTTCCCTCAAGCAGATCAACACTCCTGCCCAGTTTGGTGTCATCTGCAAATTTATTGAGGGTGCAGTCATCCAGATCATTGAACAACTGGCCCCAGAACTGAGCCCTGGGGAACACCACTTGTGACCGGCTGCCAACTGGATTTCACTCCATTCACCACAACTCTTTGGGCCCGCCCATCCAGCCAGTTTTTTACCCAACGAAGAGTACACCTGTCCAAGCCATGAGCAGCCAGTTTCTCCAGGAGAATGCTGTGGGAAATGGTATATATTTACATTTTACAAACGTACCATCCTGCATCAAAAACTCTTTCATTCACATAGCATTTTATTTAACTTCCTCAGCAGTATCCTAAACTTGCAAAAAAGACAGTTTTGTTTAACAAGGCACAAGCTTATATGAAGAGGGTAAGGTGAGTTAGAACTGTACTGTGTATGCTACACTAAGTTTCCATGTGGATAATGCAAAGGTATGCTAACTAAATGTGAGCCAAAGACCACATATAAATCCAAGCCTATCTACTGCTCATGTACTTTAAGTTGGAAGTGCTCCAGAACACTGTCACAGTGGGAAAACTCAGTCATTGTTCTCTCTTTAGCGTACACCTTAACCGTCATTTTTTTTTTCTTTTGGAACAATCAGGACAAAAAAGCCCAGTGCACCACCTTTGTACACCAGCAGAAGTGATAAACTGAGTACAGCATAGGTGTTTTGAACTAGAGCTACTGAAGCACAAACAGCTTGAAACATAACATAAAGGGTATGAGTCATAAGTCTAATCACACTTAAGGCCATTTTTAACTTCACTGTGTGGATAAAGCTGAGGACCTTTCATGATCATATTAATACAGTAGCAGGCTTATGCCTGAGCTTTACTTTTCCTGTAAGTCCCATAAGTCACTGTACTGCACTCCACTAGTTCAACACAGCATGCATACACAACAGCAGAAGAGTAAGAATACTAGAAACATGATGAAAAATTATTTCATCAGCTATTCTACATGGAAAATTAGGTCCATTATCTAGTCTTTACTGCTTGGTTTCTAGACAGTGGCTGTAACTTTTACGTTTAGCAAGTGTAATGCCATTTTTTTTCAATGTTTTGTCAGCTTGAATTACCTTTGCATACTTTTTTTTTATCATGATGTTGCTACAAGCATTCATTGTGTCAAACTATCTTGAAATGCCATCATGTTAGTACTTTCCAAGATGATGATATTTATAATTTGACAAAAGAACATAAAGATGATATCAAAAAGCTGCCAAAACCAGACAGAAATCACTATTTCTCTTTAGATCTGGTAATAACTTTTTCATGTTGCACTGTTTTATACTGTAGGCTATAGAATTGCTGTACTTCCTCTGACTGCCACATGATTTATGATCCAGATCTTTCAAGATTATAAAAAGAACCTGACTCACGGGTGATTTTACTTTTAACAAAACCTGAGTGGGAAAAAGATTTAGGTCAACCACTGTGCAGACTATCAGAAGAATCTATAAAAACTGACACAGACAGCTCTATACGTGATGGTCTGCAAGGAAGTTATAAACTTACTTTGAAGAGTTGACAGAAGATCAGAAAGATTTTCTTCTTTTTTTTTCCTTTGGCATAACTCAGTTTTCTTTTCATACCATATACAGCTACTGTTACCTGTCTAAAAATGTGCAGAAAAATGTCTCTCAAAATGCCAACCCAAAAGTCTGAAATATACTTGGTGCCAATACTAAAATATTGTATTGACCTTCAAAGTATGAAGGTATGAAATGTTATGCCAAACAAATCCAAAACAGTTGTGAAATTTATATGCAAACTAAAAATGGAAAACTTGCTTCATCACATGAAGAAAATCCATGAATATGAAGAAGGCATTTCTACTGCTATGGATTCAGTAATTGTATTCCTACTGCTGTTGTATTCAGCAGTAGTAGTAGTGACACTGAAAGGCTTTTTAAAGCAGAACTCAAATTTTTTTGCAAATTTTTTTTTACCAAAGTATTCCATGGAAGGAAGGAAGGAAGGTCAGTAATATTAAATATCAAATCATACTATGCACGGAAAATTTAGGCTGGAAGGAAACCTTATCGAAAGCTGTGAGCACATGACAATGCTGCGTCTTAAAGAAAGACCTGTTATAATCACATTTAAAAATTATTGTGTGGGTATGTCTGACTCCTGAAAGGTTTAAATTTCCTAGTTTTCTGTCGTGTGTTGAGTGAGGTCTCTGTTCCTTGGATTACTTAGCAGTAGGAGCTGAACATCAGGACTTTGCTCAGTTTTGACCTCACACTCACAAACCAGGATATTCTTTGGAGAACTACTACAGCAGATATCTGGAAATGCCCTCTGAATTCTGCTCAGAAAATGTGGACCCTATTCAGTTTCATCCATACTTGTAAAGCAGTTTAGGGTAACTGTGCAGCCCTTCTGAATTTGCAATTATCTCAGTTATCCATTAAAAAGATACTTTGGCAGTATTGTGCTGGATTTTTAATTTCTGTGATTTTTAAAAAGTCATCTACAATATCCACTAGAAAGATCTTTATCTTTTTTTTTAAGAACAATGGCATGATACAACACATGAAAAAATAATGTAAAATAGTAGGGCAATTAAATCTTGCTTGTTCAAAAGTAGTGACATGCTGGGGTTTGGCATTATAAAAGCTTGAATGATGTGACAGCAATAGCTTTCTTAATGGGAGAACGGCATTTCCCCTATCTGTGGAGTTCCTTAGTGTCAGTCATCTATGAAATAAGGTTGCCAGCTGTTCCATGACATTTTGGTCCAATTTAGCTGAGATGTTACTTGAAACATCTTTAAAAGACAAAGGTCTAAAAAGCTGTCATAAGAGCAATTAAAAAAATCAAAATTACTAAGGATCTTTAAATTCTATACCTTAATGAAATTAAACTGAGTGTGCTTATTCTAAAGAAGACTTCATAATTAGAAAACAGTAAAAAAAATGATATTGTAAAATAGATATTCTGTAAAGAAAGAAAGAAGCATCCTTGTTATCTAGTTGAAGCTCAGCAGCTTTCTTCTCGCACAGGTAACTGCAGTACAAACACCACTGTTTTCTTACTAGACCCAACTGTGTGCTGTTATAAGCAAGCACAGCTTCTTCAGATAACGTAAGCTGCATTTACCAGGTTCTTAGGGAGTCCAGAGACACTTTGTACCCACCTGTGGGAGTGATCCTTGGATGAAACCTTAGTGTCACTGAAATGGGTCGTGAAATTCTGTTTGACTCCGGTAGGACAAGGATTTGCATATCTCTGGGACTCCCTTTCCTTTTACGCAGCCTGGCTTCTTAGTCTGCTGTCCTGAGTTTAGGTTTTGGTTTTTTTGGTGGGGAAGGAAAAGGGAATTATAACTGCTTAAAACAAAGTTTTTAGGCTTCTAGATCTTTGCAAGGATATGACTAGAGCTCAGATACAAATGCATAACGAAGAGGAGGCCGAGTATAAATGTGCACCAAAACTGGGTCTCTTGCTCCAGCCTGCAGCCTCCCAGTGCATGCACCGGTCACCTGGCTGAGTCAAAGCTATGCTCCATTCTGCTTCTATTTCCAAAGTTGGCTTTCATGGAGTCAGTCTGAGCTCCTTTATTTGCACAGTGTGAATAAAGTATGCAATATTCTCCTTTTAGTTTGCATGTGGAAAAATCTGAGTACAGTTCTGTGTACTTCTGGTTTGAAAGTTGTGGGGGCAGTCCGTTCAGATCTCTCAGCACTTGGCGTGAAGCCAGGTCATAAGAATTTGAGGGAGGAGGAGATTCAAACATATTTTCATTGAAAATAGTTCCAGTTCAACCTGATGATTTTGTGGATTCATTTTTGCAAAAGCCAATTTAGCTGCTTAATTCCCTCCTCTACAATTAAGAGTGAGGCAAAGACCTAATTCAGGGCCATGTTTTGCAGAAGACAGAAAAATGCTTGAAGTCTAAGTCCTTTAGTGAGACCTCGCTAAGGATTCAGCACATATGAATCTGTTGCTTGGAAATCACAGACAAGTATAAAGTGCCAAAATGCTGTAGTAGTATGTGATACTTAATTTTTAATACCTCTGTAAAATGATCAGGTATTTTTGGCATATCCAGTTCTTTAGAGAGGAGAAAAAAACACAGCTTACTTGTTGCCTCTCTTATTTTTAAACTTTTATACTAACTATACCCTTTTCTAGAATTTACACAAATATTTTAGTTTGTGCCTAATTTTTGTGGCTTTTATAGGAACAAAGCATATGATATCACTACTGCAACTTCAAAAAATAACAGCAATAAGTAACTATACTATATAAAGTGTATTCTATAAACTTAGAATTTTGGTTACTTCATTAAAACTTTCTCAACGCATTTAGAGGCACACAAAGAACCTCTTAAAGAGGCTAGATGAATTGCAAAAGTAAAATACAATTTTTTAAACAATTTTTTTTTCTAGTTTTCCTTATTTCTTGGGTTAATGTCATGAGTCTTATACTAAAATCAGAACACCTTTTTAAGTTTATGTCAGTAAAACATGCGGAATTATTTTGACACATGTTGTTCTTTTGAGTATCGATCTACAGCAGCAGACAAGAAAGAGGAGATGGTAGGTTTGCCTTCAGGAGAAGCAGCAGCTTGTATATGTGAAATAGTGACAGCAGTCAGTTAGACTGTAGCTGCTTCTTATATAACTCTCTTGTTCTCTTCCTGTTCCTCAGTCTCATAAAGTGAAGATTTGTTCAGAATCAGGGTGATCCTCTGCAACAATCTTGCTCAATGATAGAGAGTTCAGTGTCTGTATCAGATCCTTCCAGCACTTGAGTAAGGTGTTGAAACCCTAACAAGTGGCCACCAAGAGCCTTTGGTAAATATAAAAATAAGCTGTTATTCAGTCATTTTTATACTTCCAAACTGTTCAAGTGGAAGTCTGAAAGATATCATGAGTTTTTTTGTTTCCTTACTTAATTGTTTTGATGGTGTGTGGGGGGTTATGTTCAAAGTCAGCATATCTTGCTCTTTTGTTTCTGGATATTGTGCCTCACCCTTGCTAGCATGTCACAGCTTCACATAGCTTTTTTGGGTTTCAGCAGTCTTAGTTCATAGAAGGGCTTAGTCTTGCTCAGGTGTCTTGCTATTTATCTGTTCAATTATCCATTAGAGATTACACCTACAAATGGAGCTACATGAGCTAAGTGCATCTCCAGAAGAACATGCATCAGAGGAAGACAGCCATGCGGAAGAAAACAGAATATCTCATTCTTTCTCAACTCCCTGCACGATAAGAGGTGGCAGACAACAGAGTAAAGCTGTGTCAGCCGCTAGTCAGATATTGTGGAGACATACCAGTACCATAATCTAAGCTGGCTGAAACTCTGCTTCGTCCTTTACCAGTTTACATTCAAATGTCAGAACAGAGGCAAACATACAATGTGTTTCACCATATGGCAGTAAACTTCCCAGTGTACTTCTAAAGCATTTTAGAAAGCCTTCATCTGCTTCCTTTGAACTTTATTGTTGTTGATTTGGCTTTCTATTTTACTGCTTCCATTTTCTTTTTTTCTTGTTTTTCTTCTGTAGCACATTTTATTTTCCTTCCACATCTTTTGGAGAAGACTGTCTTGTTAAATAATAGAGTGAGACTGAACAGTGCTGACTTAATTGGCCATGCTGCTTAAGTGGCTCCATTTTGAATCTGTCCAAAAATCCCTCTCTGAGAGAAATTCTGACACAAAGTAGACTAACCCTAAGCAGCGGGCATATGAGTCAGCTGGTGGCACTTGATCTCAAACACGGAGTCAGGGCTTGGCCATCTTATTTAGGAATAAAGACATAGTCTTTCAGATCAGATTTACTGAGTTGAATTCTTTAGTTTCAGGATATCTTCATTTAAATTCCTTTTCAAGATATTTTATTTCTCCCTGTTAAACCTTCCTTTATCTCTTGCCTATTTTGCATCATTGTCATCAGAGTTGTCTTTCTCATTATGTACATCAAGTCTATCAGCCTTTCTTTCATCTTCTCTTTCTAACGACTTGTCTAGCTTTCTATCGGGTCCTTCTAATCATCTCTTTCCCCCGCTTATCTCCTTATCTACAATCTCTCCTAAACTATTATGTATTCTTCCCTCACAAACTATTCCCCCTTATTTTTAGGCTTGATCCTGCATATTAACAATAAGGAAAAAAAACCTCAGTCACTTCACTGATGAAATATGAAATAACGATCTGTCCTTGCACTGCAGTTCCACTGGTACGTTAAAAGATGGTGATGAATAATGTCTTTGCTGGCCTATCTCCAATTCAGAAAGATTACTGGGTAAGAACAGAAATGGCTGAATAGAGAGATGGCAGAGATGGGCCTAAATGAAATGTTTAACAAACTGACTCTAATATTCTTCCTGACAGTCCCAGATGAGGGAATATAGCTTTGAGTTCGAATGCCTACAAAAGTTAATGTAATTAATGCTCTAGTCACTGATGCTTGTAAGAGTTCATTATGTGGCAACAGGAGAATTTATTTATTTATAAGAGAGACAATATCAGAAAATGTCCTTCCTGAGTGCTTGGGAATTTAACCCTGACTCTCTTATTGCTGTTTAAAGGCCTTACGAGTGTTTGACCTTACTGAGAAACATAATTGCTCTAATTTCTTGATTCAAGTTCACTATGAAAAGTAAGCATTTAGCAAAAAGAAATTTTATTGATTTTGGTGCAGTTTAATGCTGACACCAATTAAATTAATTCTTGAGGAATTTTGGATGGAGAGTATGTAGAAGTAATTATTAAAAAAAAAAAAAAAAACAAACCCAAACCCCAAAAATATCACTACCAAAGAGATATATAAAATATATGTATGTATGTGGTTTTGTGTTTGTATAAATAAATACACAAACGCATGCATATATAACAGACAGTGTAAGAAAGTATATAATATAAGGTGGAGGTTTAGCACCATTCTTATCTTAGATGGAAGACAGGGATTCAGAATTTTATTGCCTTTATTTCTTGTGGGTTTAATGCCAATGGCCATGCCTTCTAGCACTTCATTATTTACATTTAAATAGATTTCTTGTGTCACTGAGGCATGGGCAAAAATTTAAATAGCTTTGAAAAGAAGGGGTTTTCCCGATGGCATTATTTTGCTGATATGTTAAACAACACAGTATCTGAAGGGGAAGTTCAAATTTCTCTGAATAGTTATATACTGACCTCTAAGTTGACAGTATATTCATTCCATTCCCTGCCTCTTTAGAAAGGCACACCAAACAAATCACTAAGATTTTTAAAACATGTAACGTACAAGAAATTTGTACTATAAAGATTTTTATGTGGTATTTAGGGTTTTTTAGTATCCATAGACAATGCAGAGTAAAATGAATTTACTTTTTTAAGCCTTCAGTTAGAACAACAATACAGATTTTTCATTATTATTAAACACAAAGGACAGAAATTGGAATATACTTTACTAGAGCATGCAAGAATTTTTGACCAGCTGCATAAGTGAATTGGTTACTCTTGGGCTATTCTGGAGAGTTCAGGGTCTCTTGAATACTGAGCTTTTCTCTGGGGGAAAAAGATTCCTAAACACTTCAAAGCAAAAGAACAGATACTGGACATGGCATAGTTCCTTGTTTTCCTTTTCTCCTCCAGCAGCACAGATGTTCTTCACTGGTGAAGTAATCTGTATTGATAAAATGCACTGCAGAAGACCTGCTCATGCACACACGCACATTAAACTTGACGTAGGTGCATGGATGGGTGTTCAAGTAGATCCACAAGCTCTGAATCAATCCCAGAAAAGAGTATGTGTGTGATGCACTCCTCCAATTATTTCTTTTGTGATTATGCAGCTGTTCAATATTCCTTCTAAGGGATATTGACATCAATGTCATAGTCTATCCTAAGTCATGTTCATTCCCCAAATGGATTGTTAGATTATTTTGCCACTAAATTAAATTCTGCAGTTTGCCACAAGCAAAGCTCAACAAAGGACAACAAAATGGAATTTAAACATATGGCACAGCTCTGTTTAAAATCTATATTCACAAATACTTGAAATTTTCAGAAAATTGTATCTTTAAGAATAGGGATCAATTCAGAAGCTGTATGAGAACAAGATAAATAACAAGGGATTTCACTTCTAAATTTAGGAGGCTGGATCCATTCCATCTGATTTAAACACTGAATTTCTGCCTGTGTACTTACTTATACAGAGAAAAACCTGTAGCAAGAAAGTGCATGCTACTAGCTGTACTCCTAATGAAAGAGGGCCAGGAAAAGAAATTCATTTCTGAGTGCCTGATCTTAGCTGTTAGCTCAAGTCTGACTCTGTTTTGAACAGCTCCAACCAGCTTTCTCCAGAACAATATTCAGGGAAGTCCTAGGATTATTTCATTTCTAGAACTTCACCGCATAAGGCCAAGGTAGTGATAAATTGCACTAAAATTCTAAATTCTTTCAGATGCTCCAAGCTAAAAAAAAAACCCACACAAAATGATAACTGGGGGCACAGGGACACTACCTGACCAGAGAAGATGCCAAATGACATAGCACTGGTAAAGACAGCTTTGTCTAGGGGGAAATAAGCAAAAGCAATGACAGCTTGTTTTTCTTGGCCTCTTGGACAGGAATTAAACCGTGCCATCTTTTACTTAGTACTGCATACTTTGTGGTTCCTGTTCAGTCTGTGAAGTGCAGCAGATATCTGTCAAGGGCTACACCTAGCTTAGTTTGAGAGAATTTCCCTGTGCCAGCCTGTCTTTATCGGCTATACAGCGAATAAAGTACTGCTGCAGGCATCTAATCTTTTAGACACAAGAAGGATGCCTAAAGTTAGGGACACTGGCTCACAGACACTCCTTGTGATTTGTTTCAATTTACCTTTCACACTGTTATGAAAAGCCCTGAAAAGATGAAAATTAATTCATCTTGTAGCTGTTACTGTTGAAGCCAAGTGAAGTTTCTCGACAGATAATATTCCTTATGCTTTGTAGTTTTCTGTCAATAAGAGCAAGTGATAAAATTATATGTTATTCCCAGTAGAACTAATGTGATTGCTCTCAGAATCCCTTCCACATCAGTCACCTAAGTCTATTAGTGAAGAACATGTCTTCTGGAAATAGAGCACTCTAATAACATGCAATGATCTTAAATTGATTATCACTGAACTGTACATTTCTAAAATCCTTTTGCTTACTGACAAAAAGTAGTAAGAGAAAAAGGTTGTTCTAAAAATGAAATTATAGCAATTTTCCAGTCTGCTGTCCCTTTTCTTTTGAAAACATTTCATAAAACTTCCCACATTACTGCCCAAGCCCACTATCTTTCAATTTTTTTTGATATTATGGCACACTTTTTCTGATATGCAACTGCATGTTGCAGATTTTTCCATCATAATCACAAGGAAGATGGCTAGTCAGCAGTGCCTTGTTCAGCCACTGGGACCATGATTAATGCATCATTCCCCTCAGCTCAGGGCCACTTATCCCCGCCAAGCTCTTAAGACTGGTGGGTAAGGACAGCCAAGTCAAGCACACTGTCTACGGTCACTACAGCACACTAGTGTGGCATACCCTTTAGATTCATTGCCTTTTCTCCAAGTCCTCTCCAGAGTCTGGCTATTTCTATTATGTCATCAGCAAATATGTGTTATGTGTTAATTAGAAAAATGAAAATACTTGGGCATCACCTATAAATAAAAAAATAAAATTATGTTATGGTCTAATGTGACCACATAACAGCTTAGATTTCAGGCTGTATAATTTATTCATCTTTTTATCTTTTCTACAAGACTTCAG
Organism: Fregata magnificens; assembly: GCA_013389945.1. Classification (NCBI taxonomy): domain Eukaryota; kingdom Metazoa; phylum Chordata; class Aves; order Suliformes; family Fregatidae; genus Fregata; species Fregata magnificens. The sequence goes on from WAAD01027723.1 coordinate 22,701, forward strand.
ATCTCTTTTATTTGTTTGGAAGCACATACCATATCTAATCTCAGAATTTATTTTATATTTCTAGCCATATACAAATGTCATGTGTATTCAGAGTTTTCCTCTGAAGGAGAAGTGAACCTGTATGAGACCTCGAATTTGAGTTTCTCGCCACATTTCTATTTTATGGAAACTGATTAGCATGCCAAAGAAGGAGGAAGGGAGAAAGTATACTTATTGCTCCATGAATACAGATGATGAACTTGCATTGTCATTGAAAGCTAAATGTGGTAGGCATAAAATATTGCATTTTCTGATCTTGCAACCACCAACGAATTTTAAGTGCAATTTTTTTCAACTTTTTTTTTACAAAAATAAGTCAAAGTGTCTGAAGGTATTTCCAATATCATGATATTTGATCCTTCTACTTTGTTATCCAGGCATCTTACAGAGTTATTTATTATTCACATGAGAGTTTTATCTTAAGCATTTCCTGTAAATTTAGGAAGGGAATTACATGCAAATGTTAAACTATCAGTTCTTGAATATTTGCCAGTGTTTTTCCTATGAACTTTGCAGTATGAAAACACAAAAAGATTAATTCATATATAGCAAAATCATCTTCTTTCACTTTCAAAGAGATAATTCAACATTCATAAGATGTTCCTGCATATGAATAACAGAAAACAGAAGACATACAACTATGTGTGTAGACATACATACACATTCATACAAAATCCACATTCACAAGGTGTGTGTAAAAACAGATACACATATCTATACATGTGTATTTTGTATAAATATAAGTATGTGCACGCACACACATATACCCACTCATACACCAGAAGGATGCAGAAGTGTTTTATATTTATATTATTACAGTCTTCATTATCACTAAGCTAAATAATTTCTTTTTTAATTTTTATTATGTGATTTTACTCCATTTTTTCTTAAACATTTTGAAATACAAACCTAAACAAGGCAGCAGGCTCAATATGAGTCAGCAGTGTGCCCTGGCAGCCAAGAGGGCAAACCACATCCTGGGGTGCATTAAACTCAGTATAAACAACCGGTCAAAAGAGGTGATTATGCTACTGTATTCAGTGTTGGTGCGGACTCATCTTGAGTATGCTTTAACTTTTGGTCAGCCCTGAATTGGTCAGGCAGTTGGACTAGATGATCATCGTACGTCCCTTACAACTGAAATAGTTCTGTTCTGTTCTATTCTATTCTATTCTATTCTATTCTGTTCTGTTCTGTTCTACTGTAATGCTCTGAATTCAACATTATGCTTGGAAAGAAGTATAGTAAGTGAAACAAAGCAGCAGTACACATTTTGTACATTCCAGGACCTGCCACTGAAAGGAACATCAGCCTCTGTTACTATGAATTGGACATTCCCAACTTTCATTAAACTTTTTCTTGCAGAGAGAGCCTTACACCTTTGCAGAATTATGTTCTTTTAAAATCACAGGACCATAATCTTGTTGAGAACATAATTATTACATTCATGACTACAGAAATCTATATCACTTCAGAATTTGTCTTTAAATAACTTTGGTGCTGTCAGTGGCAAAACTCTCTGGAATTTACTCAGGAACAATACTCAGATTATGTTTTTCATACCATAAATTTTCTTAGAACTTCAATACAACCCCCAGATTTTGGATTTGTCTGGCCCTGAACTTTGGATAAATTCAGATTTTATTGTGAAGTTTACAGTTGGCTGTTGACACAAAATTTGAATAAGGAAGGAAGACTGATAAAAAGGAAGAGGAGACTGTATTTTTTTCAATGGAAATGATAGCAAATAGGTATTGCACATAAGACTGAAAGATAGGTGGAGCAAGGGGATGGTGGTTACATATCAGACAACAATAACTAAAATATAAAGGTGGGAAGCTTTGGGGGCATGAATCCCCTTCTGAAGCTGCTAAAAGGCAAATTGCTGATCTGAACTGAAGCCAAGTGTCAATCTGGCTTGCCATCCAGGATGCTTACATCTTACACAAGTCTGTAAGAAAGCACTTTAAAAGAAACAAGGTGATTGTGGCAGACATGGATGCACACTGGCAGGCAGACATGGCCAATGTGCAATAGCTCTCCAAATACACTGACAGAATTTACATCTTAAAGGTGATAGCTGTATTATCCAAGCATTCCTGGGCCATTGATCTAAAAGGTAAAACAGGTTGTGAAACAGCTTGTGCATTTAAAGCAACTTTTAGCAGGGGGAGCAAGTCCTGGGTATTACAGACTGACTGTACTTTATAAAAATTGTTAAAGCAGTGCAATGTTCAGCATTTTGTCACTAATAATGAAGCTAAAACCTCTGTCACAGAGCATTTAAACAGGACATTTAGAACCAAGATGTAAAGATATTTTACAGCTGTTGTGGTTTAATCCCAGCCAGCAACTAAGCACCACACAACCGCTCACTCACTCCCTCCAGTGGGTTGGAGGAGAGAATCAGAAGGGTAAAAGCAAGAAAACTCATGGGTTGAGATAAAGGCAGTTTAATAGGTAAAGCAAAAGCCATGTGTGCAAGCAAAGCAAAACAAGGAATTCATTTGCTACTTCCCATCAGCAGGCAGGTGTTCAGCCATCTCCAGGAAAGCAGGGCTCCATCATGCATAATGGTTGCTTGGGAAGACAAACACCATCACTCCAAACGTCTCCCCCTTCCTTCGTCTTCTCGCAGCTTTATATGCTGACCATGACGTCATATGGTGTGGAATATCCCTTTGGTCATTTGGGGTCAGCTCTCCCAGCTCTGTCCCCTCCCAACTTCTTGTTCCCCCCCAGCCTACTCACTGGTGGGGTGCTGTGAGAAGCAGAAAAGGCCTTGACTGTGTAAGCACTGCTCAGCAATAGCTAAAACATGTGTGTGTTATCAAAACTGTTTGGTCACAAATTCAAAACATACCACCATGCAAGCTACTATGAAGAATAACCCTACCCCAGCTGAAACCAGTACAACAGCATACAACATGGATGTTTTGTTGGAGTTTATAAAGATCTATGACCACAGCTTCCATGGAAGTACCAGAGCCAGGCCTGTGGACACGAACCTTTTAAACTCTGCAAGTGTTTGGAAAACTCTATATGGAGATGTGTTCAAAATTAAAGAATCTGCACCTCTGCTCAAAAAGGGAGACCACGTCTGGGTGTCTAGAACAACAGAGGGATTTGAGAAAAGTTATGAGCAGATGTTCACGGATGAAATTTTCATAGTAGCTGAAGTTGTGAGAAGGGGACAGGTACCTGTGTATCACTTGATAGGCCGTGGTCTATTATGAAGCAGTCAAAGGAACTTTTTACCCTGAAGAACTTCAAAAAGTCAGTCCTCATGAGGACTGAATCTACAAAATTGAGACCGAGCATTGCTGCAAAATAGGAAGGAAGAAAGAAACAGCTGCTGCTGAAATTGTGTGGCTGGCTCCAGAAGTTCAACAGCTGGAGAGAAGCCCCCCAAGCTCAGGGCATCTAGTGTCTGGCAGCTGGGAGGGGGGAAAAAGAAGGATGGTGAATGAGGGTTTCTACATCATGCTACTCAGCAATGCCAGCACCAGAATCTGCCCACAAAACACCAGCTCAAACTTTACTGCACAGCTGGTGAGGCCCCTGGAGTTCTCCAGGAAGTGGGAGGTGGGGCTGGTGGAAACACAGTACCCACACAGCTGGAATAGCATCAGCAAAGATGCTGCCTCTGAAATAACACTGCAGGGCAAGACGTAGCAGTATACTTTGTGGAAAGGCTATTATCTGTCCCTCTCCATGTTGATGGAATGTATGAACCATCTTAACCCGCACAACAAAGCTTCAGCTATTGACTCTTCAGCAGTGGGCCTGGTCCATGACCCAATCAAAAGGAAAATAAAGCTCAAAATAGATGTAAAACCTTATACTTTTTCTACCACTTAGGATCTGACTCATATTTTGGGGGCTTCTCTGAGTGTTGCTGCTAAGAAATTTCTCTTTGTGGCAGATATCACGGGAGGGTTTAACTCACTCTACCTTTACACGGATCTCATAGAGCACCAGCTTGTTGGGGACTTTGTGGTTCCTTTATTGTGGTGTGTTCCAGCCAGCAGAAATAACAATGAGATCATAACAGTGACATATGATAAGCTGCATGACATGCTGATAAACTGCCAACACAATGACACAATCAACATTGAAATAAAGACAGCCCAGAACAATCATTTCTCATTTTGCTTTGGGAAGGCGATTCTGAAGTTGCATCTTTGGCCCTGGAAGCCTCTGATCTTTTAAGAAACCATGCTAAAATGGCAGTGGTAAAAAATTATGGGTACCTGTACTTGTATGTAAATTATGACAGAGCCCAGGCTGGCAATGGTATCCCTGGATATCAAGATGTTCCTGTGATGGTACAGATGTTGGAGGTATATTCTGTAGCCTGTATAGAAAGGCTGCCCCCCTTTTGAAAAGGTATTTGGAAGTCATTTAGCCACACATCAGAAGGGTGTTCAGCATACCAGCTGGCAGTAGTGTCAGCAATGAAGAAAACTTGTTTCTGGGACAGCTGCCCAAGCTTACTCTTATTTGGTTCATAGATAACAATGCTTTTTGTGGAAATTATCCTACAACCCCATTCACCTTTAAACATTATGATACAAATCTTGTGGCCCCATGTGTGGATGGCAAACCTCATAGATTTCATCAGCCCTGTAATGCTTCCCCAGAGCCTTGTTTAGTTCCCAGGGACACGAGGTACACGAGGGCTCTTTCTTCATCATTGTGGGCGCAGAGGGCCTGGCAGTTTCAGCACAAGAGCAGCACAAGGGAAAGAATAGCTTGCAATTTGCTATCACAGCAAGCACAGGGAAAAAAGATCCCATGGGGCAGGTATACCTTTGCTTTGACTATCCCAGACTAGGCCGTCAGGGTATCAAAATTCTCAAAAATAACTTTGGGGTGTCCAAAAGGATATTGTTTTGTTGATGAAGCTATGACCATGGTTATACAGTATATAACAAAGCTCACAAAAGTTTCTCGCCTCAAAAACATTGCTGACATCCTTAAGACCATTACAATGTCCATCATGTAAAAGGAGGAAACAGGTCTTAGGATATCTAAACCGTTGTTTGGCTTAAAAATCTGCCAAACCGTTTTCCCTTCAGATAGGAGGGTGGTGCGTATATTAACATGTAGAAGATCCTCAAACAAGGGGATACCACTCAGTGCGACCTTGCCGTGCACAGACCATCCCAATTTGTCATGTAGCTCTTTTGCTCTGCTTAATATCTCTGCATTTGTCAGATTCCTCACTGCTGTAAGGTCTGCAAGACTGCCAGCAAAAGAGAGGTTATTCCTGCTGTTATTTAGATCAATTGAATAGCATTGCTTTTCGTCTATGATTTTGGAATGGGGGATGGACCACAGGGTCTGCATACCCCACCCCAATGGCTTTTACAATAATGTTAGCAACTCAGAAAGTCTGAACAAAACACAGCTCACTCTTACTTTGTAGGAGAGTACTGACCCAGTCTAAACATTTTGCAGTGTTAATATTGTTTCAATTAATAGTGAAGGAGTACAAAGTCATGCACGTTGACAGCTTCAAGATGGAGCTGAGATAAAAATGAGGTTCAAACAGCTGGCATAAATGATCACAAATTTGCTCTACACCCTGAACAAATGTTTCTACAACTACCTGAAAGGAGATTGTAGTGAAGCGGGTGTTGGACTCTTCTCCTAAGAAACTAGCAAAAGGACGAGGGGAAATGGCCTCAAGTTACGTCAGGGGAGGTTTAGAATGGACATCAGGAAAAATTTCGTTACCGAAAGAGTGGTTAAGCATTGGAACAGGCTGCCCAGAGAGGTGGTGGAGTCGTCAACCCTGGAGGCGTTCAAAAAAGATGTAAACGTGGCACTCCAGGGCCTAGTTTAGGAGTCATGGTGGTGTTGGTTGATGGTTGGACTTGATGATCTTAGAGGTCTTTTCCAACCTTAATGATTCTATGATTCTATGATTCTATAAGCTTCATGCAGTGCTACCTGATCTAAACTAACAGTTCTGTACTCTTCTACATATTGCCTAGACCCAAACCTCTGGAGTGGCCATTCCCACTGCTGAACATTCTCTGTGGAAGCCATGGGGTGGTCTCCTTCACCATCGCTGCTACATTTGAGAGTAAGGGGTAAAGCTGGGCTTTCAAATCAGTCATCAGGACTTGGAAATGCAGCAGGTGGACAGTCCCTGGGAAACATCCTCATTGTGTTCGACAGCTTCTTTCTCTGCAGGGGGCTGCAGGAACAGAGAAGTCCCTTCCAAGGTGTCATCTTCTACCCTAATGGGAGACACATGCGCTGGTTCACCAGGTTCAGAAAAGCAGTTTGTATTTAAGGGCCCTTGTGTCCCCCATAACCCTTTGTCAACAATGCGCTTGCAGTGATGCAAAATTAGTCTAGCTTTTTTACAACTTTTACAACTCTTTCTTGTAACACTTTTTTCTGTTTTGCTAGCCTCTAAGCCAAGGCTCCAGTAGTAACAGCCCCACCAACCTTTTTATCATCACCATCCAGCTGCTGCTCCTCTGTGCCTGAAAATAAAGATGGTCTTTTAGCTTTGCAACACCCCCACTGCTCTTACTGATCTACTTGCTCTTTCTTCAGAAGCTGTGATCTCTAAGGGCATGGGACTGCAGTCTGTGTCCCAAAGCCTGGGTCTTGCTGGTTTTGCAGTAATCGTTGTCTAACATGACAATCTTGATTTCATGCTCAGTATTGCCCTAAGGGTAAGGAAACACATATAGCACCAGCCTGGATCCCTCAATGGTCTTCCAGGTCCTGAAAGATCCCCCAAAACCATGGGCAAAGCGAGCTCCCTCCACATCACCAGCCGTCTCTGTATGACACCTCAAATCCAGTCTGCATTTCATGGGACCATTCTTCTGTTTTCATGTAGTCTTTTGGGGGAACCTCTTAAGGTCTTTTACCTACTGTCTCCAAGCATATGTTCTTCTGAAGTTGGCATTTTGTTCTGGTTTCTCATTTTCACAGACCATGTTGCCTGTGTCTTGTACCACTGTGCAAAGCCCAAAGTCTGCCCCAGTAAAAGTGCACAGTTACCACCTTGGGCTGGGCCTGGATGGCTGGGCCTCTCAGATCAGCTCACAGGTCTGGGATCTTCTTTGCATGTGACAGAATTTGCACCAGGGGTCCCTTGGTGGGCCTTCCAGGAGGGGTCCATAGCCTTTGGGCATGTTCCAATTTGTTCATTATCCTCCTTCCCCTTTTGGTGCCCCTCTGCCCTCCTGAAGTAACCCACCAATGTGTTGGTACTTGTTCCACAGCCTTGTAGAGTAGGGGATGCCAAACCAGACTTCAACTTTTGTTTAATTATTTTCTATTAACATTTAAACTTTAATTATTCATTCCATTAGCTCTTATTAAATTTTTTTTATTCATTCTATACCTATGCATTTATGGAGGCATAGGTATATGGATGCTTCTGTGGGAAGCTGGAGGTGGGACACCTGTCACTTCTTGTCTTGGTAGAAGTTGTCCTAGTACTATTGAAGTGGGTCAGCTGGAGAACTCAAATGTATGAATCAAAAGAATGACTATGCTCCAGGAACAGACTTACAATAATTCATTGTGAGACTCAGGCTGCTGAGTGCTGAGAACAAGTCCAAGCACTTATCTTGCTCAGTTAAATAAAGAGGTAAGATGAAGCAGTTCTCCCTTTTCCTTAATCTTTAGAAAATTCTAAGAATGTATCTGATGGAAGATGGTAGGTTCTTGAGAACTTCTTCTTCTTCTATGTTTAATCAAACAACCATGACAAAAGTTTAGACACTGCTTCTTCTACGTACACATCAGAAAAAAAAAAGAAAAGAGCTGTTCCCTGAAGAGCAATTTCAGTTGAACCTTTTCTAGAGCAAGAACTATAGATTTAATTACATGTCTTGTCTGACTGTCCATGTCCTCCAAGTATACTACAGCTTATATCATTCTGTAGTTAGAATGATATTTAAACTCATGGTCCAAACTATTCAATTCTGTAATTAAAAACTTCAGTATTACAAAAGTTTTGTCTGCCTAAAAAGACATAGACAGTTATACAGAGGTGTTTAAATGCTGGCTATCACTCAAGACAGGAACACACCTGCACAGGCAAAGACCTCTCATATCCATTTAACCAGAAGTGTAAATAGGACAAGCATGCACGTGTCTGCTTCTGTCCATGCAGATAACATAAAGTATGGGTTAGCAGTCTTCTTTCCTGACTTCGGTATGAAAAACAGTGAGATGTTAACATTATCTTGGAATTCTGACATAATTACTTCTTAGAAACTGGCTATTTTCCTTGCAGTTTTTATAACAGTACTTCTCATCAGTGCATCTGCATGCTTTTGACATCATGACCAGTTTGCTCTGAAAGTAAAAATGATAATTTAGTGACATATGGTTGATAACTGCACAAACAACATAGCAGGAGAGGCCCAGGCTGAGCTTGTGTACAATCTGAAAAACGATTTTGTAAAAGCTATATGCCATCAAGACAGACATCTAGTAGAGAAGAGATACATCAGAAATTATAACTAAATAGGTCCTACACTAACTGTGATGTGATGAGGTATCTCTAAATGGCCACTACAATTGCTCTGTAGTGAGCAGAGTCTGTTAATATAGCTAGTAAAGTTCACAGTGCAATTCATCACCTCCTAAAGCAGATGACTACATTTTTTCATACTCCGTGACTTCATAACCAGACCTACCCCATCTGTTATGGCTAGTTTGGGCAACCAGTTCAAGTTTAGACATGTAAAGAGAAGTGAAATTAATCCCACCCTCACTGAAGAGTTTTATGAATATATAGCGTCCCAGACAGAATCTTTTCAATTTAACAAACCTAACATTATCTCTGGATTAGAATCTGTTGTCTGTCTATATAGTTATATGATATCTGAAGGTGAATTCTTTCAGTAGGAAAGTGAAAAAGGTGAAAGAAGTATACTATGCAAAGAAGCCGCACTATGGATGCAACTGACAAGTTAAAAACAGTCACAAGAATTACCTATGTTACAACAGCCTGGACTTAGTCTTAAAAACATTTTCTTCTAGTAAGCAGTATTTTGGACAGTGCCCTCCCCCCCCCTCCGCCCCCAATTTTAAAGCATCCAGTAATTTTATATGGTTGTTTATACTCTCTTTCTTTAAATAGATATGTGTGCTATCAGACAAGATTGCTTCACTTCGTAATACCAGCTATGGCTCCTGAAGTCACAAACATGCATTTCTTTTTATTTATTGTACTATTTGGCTTTGTGTTCCTATTTGTTGGCAGATCTCCTAAGGTCCTGCAGCAGGCAGACTGACTGATTTCATCAGACACAGTGCATGGTGATGAATGTTGCAAAGCTGACTCTCTTTTGGGTTTTATCCACATTATTTAGTCTGCCTAATGTCTTTCACAAAGTCAGAGAAATCAAGATGATAATAGCTGATATGAAGTTGACATAATTTGTAAGCATGCCATTGTAAGATTGCACTCTATACACTTTCAAGTAACATCTCAACAGATTTTTCACCTCCAGCCCTTGCAGTAGAGTATTTATCTTGAGATATCCATTCTGTGCCATAAGACAATGATTTAATAAGCTCTAAACCCAGCACAGACAAGGATTAGCCTAATGAAAAAAAGTGCATTTTGTCCTGTTTCCTTTGACTCCTGGCCATGCCTGAGAAGATACGTCAGCTAAGATAATCACCAAATGAAAATAAGTAACACTCCATCTACTTCATTAATAGCTGTCAAAAGACTCTCCGAGAACCAGAAAACGACTGAAATTAACAGAAATTGTGTTCAAGGAGTGTTTATAAGATCTTAAGTTTCAGACTACTTTGAGCATTTTCATTATAAGCCAGCAAAAAGACCTGCCAGTTTTATCATGAATACATTAAAAATAAGCAACAAAAAATGTCCACAACACAAATAAAACCAAATAAATAAAACTAAATAAAAATAACAAAAAGCTGTACCTACTGTGCTCACAAAAACTAGTTTATTCTGCTAGAATCATGTTATCTATCTATGCAATTTATAATTCTTGCATGAAATTCACCCGTCATCACCTGCCGGGTCTCCAGTAAGTCTGTAGGTAAAAGGTAGTTAACCATTTTGCATGTTTTAGCTTGTTTGCAACCAAAGCAATCAGACCAAAAGATATAAACTGCATTTAAATCAAAAGAGTATTCATATTAATCGATTATTTGCAGTGTTATTACTTTAAAACTTTGTTTTACTCTCTGTGTGAAAGGTGTAAATGTTTTATTTCATTGCTTATAATTTAGTGTATGAAAACTGAGTGGTTGGAAAGCAGGGAGGATGGATGCCTACAAGCTTACAGGTCCTGTCTAAAAGGATAGAATTACTGAAGAGACAGGGATATAGATTCTTCATTAAGTGCGTGCACAGCTTAAAGTAATTTCCAGATGAAACAGGCAAGGAGAATGACCGATAAAGCTAGTCAAGGAGCAGCAATTTGTTCAATGCAAGAAGGCAAGAAAAACTACCCACTGCAAAAAAGACAGGTGTAAAGGACCTGGCCTTCAAGAACATCAGAAGGATGTTTTTCAGCCTTTTTATTTAATCCAGCTCAAGAACAGGTTTAGGGTATTATTATTATTATTATTATTATNTTGAGAAGACAAAAGTAATAAAGAGGGCACATGTGAAGGTTAAAACCAGTATTTCATTGCAAACAGTCATGCTAATGTCAATTGTTGACAACAGCTGATATCAAGAACAAAATGAAGCTATGTGGACTCTGTAGAACACGTATTTTGGGCTTTGCTAACTGAGGAATTAAGTTGTATATTTTTGAGATTTATCAGCCAACTCCTTCTTTAATTACTTATACATGTACAAGACACGAACACAAAAGTTACAATTGCAGACACCAATTTAACATGCTATTTAACTCCTGTGAATGTATTCTACAGGGCTTCGTAATGTTTCATCACATTCTTGTAGTGCCATATAGACATAAATGAGTTAAATTTGCAAAGAATTAAGTGGTGAATTACAACTGTCTTGGAGTAACAGTCTGCCCCTAACAGAATTCTATACCTGCCACTATAGGCAGCTGTAGGCAGAATTCAATTATGTAAATGTAAGCATTTAGTGTTAGAATTTAGATGGGGGGGCATATACCTCCTGGCCTTCAACTTCAGCTCCAGAAGCATGAAAGTCTTCTGTAAGACCTGTATTATATCTGTCAGACCCATGCAGATATCTAGAATGACACTTAAACAGTTCTAGGTGCAGATATTTAGGGAATTGAGTAATGTTTTAGGTGTGTACTTCAAAGTGAACTAAATAACTCAGTTGACTGTCTGGACTCCACTTACTTCATTAACTAGATATTCATCAACTATATAGAAAGCTTGGATACCTAACAAACCTCTAGACACCTAAACATAATTCTTTTACTCTCAGACTTATTCCACCCTCAGATTTGTACGTTTCTTTCTCTAAGTTACTTCTCCATTTTATGCATTCATTTCATAGTAGTCACTATCTTCTCCCTTCAGAGTAAACCAGGATGTGATTTACCAATCAGATGTAGACACCTACATTGCAAACATCTTTACTTCAGCTAATCACTACAGACTCCCTTTACAGTCCCTAAGAAGAGCTGCTATTGTAAGATTTAGTTAATCTCATCCTCATCTAAACACCACAAGATAATTCAGTTACTTATGTATCGGTGTCTAATGACATTAAATGCACTCTATGATATCCCACCTGAGCTTTAGCTGCCAGCTTAGAAAGTCATTTTTCTTGGTTTTTTTTTTTTTTACTTGCAAACCCTGTGTGGCTGTCAAAAATATCCTAGGGGATCTCAAAGGGTACCTGACATCAATGCTGAAATAACAGAATTAAGTTGCTAACAGAAGTCATGTTTGTCGTAGAAATGTCTGCTGCTTTCCATTGACTGTGATGGGCACATGGGATGATTTTCCACTTACCAATGTCTACATGGTAGGCATCTGAATTTGACACTTAAAGTTCAATATTTTTTTCAAGTTCTGGTGATCTCTATAGTAAAAAAGTTTTCTTTCTTTCAAGTAATGGACTGTCCAGTCTTAAAGTAAGACTTAAGACTTTATTCCAAGCTCTTTAACTTACTGAGCAAGTTATGCTTGTTCTTCTTTTGGTCCTACCTGTAGGACTTTTGCTTGGTTGTTTTCATAGAATCATAGAATCATAGAATCATTAGGTTGGAAAAGACCTCTAAGATCAAGTCCAACCATCAACTAACACCACCATGACTCCTAAACTAGCCCCTGGAGTGCCACGTCTATACCTTTTTTGAACGCCTCCAGGGTAGACGACTCCACCACCTCTCTGGGCAGCCTGTTCCAATGCCTAACCACTCATTACCATTTCAGTAAAGAAATTCTTCCTAATGTCCAATCTAAACCTCCCCTGATGTTTTGGTTGCTATCACAACGGATGTGGCGGTATTAGAAGCAAATGTGCCATTTGATGAGAATATGTCACTCCTAAGACACAAGAGTTCCTCTCACTCGGTTTGGATTCTTAGCACTTATCGTTCATATAAACCCTATGTCCTGAGGTTTAGAGGTAGCTCTCCATTCTCATATGTCAATGAAAGTTCAGAAGGAGAACAGAAACAGAATTTATTTTATGCATATCTTATTTATCCAGGATCCAGAAAGGCAGAATTTCCAGCAAAAGAAGGATCTTTCTGCTTTCTTCTGTTGTTGAAGTACTATGGGGATATAATTTCACAGAAATCTTCTGCTTAAATTTTCAGCCCACAATTTATCTGCTAACTTTATGATACCAGGACAGACACTAAACATTATGCGTCTTGTTAAAAATAGCTGAACTTATCTGAGAAATTGGAAGAAAGAGCTTATAAGTGGATCACAGAGGATAATGCTTTCTCTCATGATTGTTATTTCTGAGCATGAAAGTTCTTTTGCTATGAAAAGAACTCTTTGGTAAGAAACAGCTAGTTTAAATAGAAACATACATGAAAGAGTTGTGTTAAACTGAAAAGACTGGAAGTGAAATAAATACCTTTGCTGTCTATCTGCCCTACTAAGAATTAAATGAAACTGAAATCATGAGACCTTCATGAGATGGTGAAGCTTTACCACTCAGTTGATTCTGCACAGTGATTTAGAGGAAGACTTACCAGAAAAAACTAGGACTATGCTAACCATTAGCACCAGACTCTCATGAGGTTTAACAGATATGGATAATAACAATGATATAACAAAGAAGTCTGCTGGAAATCTACATCAGCATATAAACAATGAAATTAAGAGACTACTGTCAAAGCATGGAAGTAGGAATTTTATCATTATTTAGGTATATATGCAAGAAGAGACATATATGCATATACACACATATATATAAAACATTATTCAAAATATGTAGATAATAGATACATTTCTGTCTTTGAATCCACATTGCAAATCGCTTTCCTAATATATTATTTCCTGTTCTGTACACAGATTCTCTTTTTCAAAATGTGAAATTACTATTATAAAAATAGTTAGTGAAGCCTAAAATTCTAACCTGAGCTTCCAGCTGACAGGCTTCAGCACACGTGTTAAGACTCAAAAATGGCTCTTGTTGGCCAGTACTTCCTGATCATGGGTTAGATGATTTGCAGGATATAATAACCATTAAGACAGCAAATTAATTCTTTCTGTTGAATCTAAAGGAATGAGAAAATAAATATGAAATATTTAGCTTTTAAAAAAGAAAAAACCCACAAAGCTTATAGTAATTTCTTCTTGCAAATTTTCTGCTGTTCATCTTCTCTGTTCCATCCAGAACTGTTTGTGCCCTTTTCACTTCTACTTAAGGCTGATGCTATGTTAACAGGAACACAATAGCCAGTTGTTGCCTTTTCCTTGCTTTTTTGACATGTGATTTTCTTAAAGAGACTCAGAATAAGATGCAAGCATTTCAAAGGAACTGAAAACAACATGCTTCACAACGCCTTTCTTTGTACTGCTGAAATTGCTCTTTCTGATAAGAAAGGCAAGAAGTAGCTTTAATATTTCTCATTTGTAGCATTCATGAAGAATCACATTTGACTGTGCTATGAATGTTTTGGTAGAATACTCAATAGAAAATGCCACTATTAAACAAGTAGGCAAAATGTAAGAGTGAAATCACAAAAGTCATAAAGGATTTTGACAGCAGACGACTTGATTTTTCCGTTCTCATTCAAGGTGAATACTATGTTATTTATGAGTGACTTCACTGATTTACTGGGGCTCCTCTCAGGCTTCAGCTCTATAGGAAGAAAAGTGGTGGAACCAGGCCCAGAATGAATTATGATATCATTGCCATATCCAGAAATAATTAACCTTCAGAGAACATTGATATAAATAATATTGCTTCCAAAAATATATCCTCTAATCCTTGGAGAATCAGTGATACAAATAAGCTTGTAGTGAGCCTCCAAACACTGGTGCATGATAGGTGAGCTCTGCATT
>WAAD01027724.1:0-10983 GCA_013389945.1 Fregata magnificens
ATTTTAATTTCATTTAAAGAAATACAAATTGCTGGAAAATAATAGCATTACTAATTAGTTTTAAGACTACTTTTGCTTTGGATATGTAGGTTCACTATAAAAAACATTTGTTTTTTAAAGGCAGCAACTAAAGCAGAGATATACAATGTATTTAGAGTTAATAATTCTTTAAGACCTAACTACTCAGGTAAAATAGAAGTAGTAGACTTGAAATATTTTATCATTTCTACAGCTCTGAAAAATGTATCACTAGAAAAATCATTTAAATATTAAACTCTGCTAGCATGAGACAGTCGATTTGTACAGCTCAATCTACCTGTATATGTTTATGAAGAATGTGGAGCTCAGGAAGGCATCTAATTCAGGGTTGCTTTAATGCACATATGAAGGCAAAAGACCAATGACTTTCCATTCAGTCAGCTATTGTCTGTTCAATCCGCATGTGGACTTCCTTTTACAAAGGTACCTTAAGTCTGCAGTAGCAAAACCACAACATAACTTCCAGCACATTAGTGTTCAGTATCTAACCTAAGTGATTCTATTCCTGGTTTTATAAAGGTTAACATATAAATATTATCAAAAAGTATCTGAATACAGCTATTGGACTGCCTTGAACAATATCTCTGAGATACACTGAAACTGTGAAGACAGTAAAATCAAAAGGACTCACAGCTGGTTTTGCATATGCAAACATAATTTTGTTTTGAGCTGTGTATACTTCAGTGAAGACAAGGTGACGTTGCAAATGATAGGCCGGTAAGTGTCACTGCTTTTTTTTTTTTTAAGGCAAGATTTCAGCAAATCTTCATGTCTTCTTTATCACCCCACAGTTATTTTTTACAGGTCTTCATACCCAATTTTGTAACAGTAACTGACTGAAGCTGGACAAACTGTGCAGACTTTGATTTGAGAGCAGAATTTGAAGAACTTTTTTTCTCACATTTATTTTCTTTGTGTATATGTATCTGTCTAGCATGAAATACTGAATTGTATCAGACAGTAAATGCTGTTAGGTTTCAATACAACTGAAAGCACTAGTGCTAAATTCATCAAGATCTATTAAGGGACTGATACAACCCTTACCTTGAAGAATTAAAACTACATGGAAGTGGCAGCTCAGTGCAAAACAGAAAGAGTTTTTGTTAATTGTCAGGTACCATCAATCTGGAACTAGCATACAAAAGCAGAGTAATTCTTTCTCTGCTACTGCCTAACCTTGATTAGAGATAATAGCTAACAGTCATAGTTGTAGCTAGGAGACTTCAGTTCTGTCTATAATACTCTTACTGCTAGGGTTTTCTTTCTACTTCACTAAACCTTTCTGCAGCATTTTTTCACCCCTAGATTCTGTTAATTATCCTAATTTGGTAGCGTGTTTGAAATCCTAAATTGGGTATGAACATATAAAACCTCACTATTTTATTGCAAGTGGAGCTGGTACGTACTGCTATGTTCAGGTTGCCTAGTTCCACCTATTATTACAGAAAACCCAAAATCTTGCTACTTTCACAGTTCAGAGCATGCTTTATGAATTAGAGGCAAGGCTTTCTTCATAGCTAAAATCTCTCATCCCACGTAATTCCATTCAATTTCAGCAGAAATTCAAACTGCCAAAAAGGAAGCCTTGCTTGTCCTGTGAGAAAAAACATCAGCAGCACTCCAAGCTAACTTAAGTAACTCTCTTAATTTAGGGCTAAGTCTGAAATACTATAAAAGTAAAGCAGGTAATACTGGAGGGGGAACGTGCAAGGTTGCATTGTTGGCTCCCTTCTATATCTTTTTTAAGTTAGTGTCCTTTCCTCTCTTCCAGTGGGAAAATGCTGAACTATGGATGTTTCTTGGGCCCTTATAACCAAAAAATGCTCCTCCTTTGCGAATTTAATATGCCCCTAAGCTCCTGAAGAGGTTTGATCTTTCTTTCTCGTCCGTGCAGTAGGCAGACAGAAGGAGAAAGCTGCTGTTACCATTCTTTGCCTCTCTTAATTTTGAAAGGCAAAATTAAACTTGAGAGTTAAACATTAAATTTCTCAGTTCCTGGGAAATGCACGGATGGGCTTAACCAAGACTGTTTACCTGTTAGGAGAAATAGCATGTCTTCTTATTGGCTGCCATCTCTCTATGTTATAGTATATAGTAGTATCGAAGCTTTAAAAAAACCCAACAAAACAAAACACACACAAGAGTGAAAAAAGAAAACAAGTAAAATGTTGTTGTGCTTTTATGTCAGCGGAATTCTATCTTAGTTATAAATGTGATTTAATGAGGGCAAAAATAGAAATCTAAGAGTTTGTTTGCAAGAGCTTTTTGTATGACTTGGAGTAATTTTTTTATTATTATTATTTTTTCTCTTTAAATGCTCAGTTCATTTCAAAGAGTTCTGCGTACCTTTCTAATTGGATGGCTATAAATCTTGAAAACCTGCACTGCAGCACACACAGCAAAATGTTAGTATGAACACACGTTAAGGAAAATGTTGGTTATTCCCAGGTTAAAACAAACAGACAGACACCAGAAACGAAATATTTTACTTAATTTGATAGAATCTGAGCATTGTTATTTTACTAGTTCTATTCTTATTTTGCTTAAATGTCATCAATAAAAAACATGAAAATGCCTTCCTTCTGTTTTTTTAGAAGGCTGAAGTTTTCACATTAAGAATGATAACAAATACTTTTAATATACTAATTTTTTTTGGTGGTTTATGGAAAATTATTGGAAATTATTCCTCCTTCCAGAAATTTAAATCTTTACATAAACCAAATAATGAACTACTAATTATCAATATTTTTCCTTGCAGGCCCTCCTCCTGCCACAATAGATATTTTGAGTGAAAGGACTGTGTTAAGCAGGAAGATCAGACAGGTAAACAAGATCAATAGACATTTGGGGAGGGAGAGCAGGAAACAAAACTTGCTTGTGGAAAAGCACTACTTTTTATTTTTCAGAGGTGAAAGAACATAGGACTGTAATATGTGTCAGCAAAATCTATCTGTACACCAATTTCTTTGAATGAGATGGGGGTGATAAACATATATTTGAGATCATGCATCTTTTATGTATACATATGTATTTTAATTGAGGCCAGAAGGTGTGCAGTATCTGGGACTTAACTGCCAATTTGGTTATGCAAATGCATTTTTGATTCCTAATGAATATTGCTTCTCTCCAAAAATACACACGAATATTTTAGTGTTTCTCTTTCCACTTAGTCATTAAATTTTGGTCATTGAAACACAGTGAAATTAATAGTTTGTTTAGGAAGACAGGACTGCCTCTTCTATTGCCTCAAAAGGAATACTTTGGCCACATATGTTATTTAAAAAGCACATTTTTATTGTGAATAACATCAGAAAGTTTCCTATAATTGGTGATTTTATCAGTGTTTGGGGGTTTTTCCTATTACAATTGTGATTCAAGATAGGAAAAAATTTTGGTTTTCATGAAGCAGTTGTGAATATGAAAAATATTTATACTTTTTGAGATAGGTTTCATTAAATCATAGAACCATAGAACAGCCCAGGTTGGAACGGACCTCATAAGACCACCTGGTTAAAACTTTTCTGGGAAAGGGAGCCTAGATGAGATTATCTGCGTGCATTACGTTGCCTCTTGAAAACTTCCCGTGACAGGAGCTTCCAGTTCCAGTGATTGATCGTTCTCAGTGTAAAAAAATCTATTTCTTATATCGAGATGAAACCTCTCCTGGTGCAATTTATACCCATTACCCTTTGTCTTCTCCATGTGGCTCCTTGCGAAGACAGAGCCTCCGTCCTCTTTGTAGCTGCCCTTTAAGTACTGGAGTACCGTGACGAGGTCCCTTCTGAGCATTCCCTTCTCCAGGGAGAAAAGACCTAAGTCCTTCAGTCTTTCCCCATCGGGTAGGTTCTCCAGCCCTTTGATCATCTTCCTGCTCCTCCTTTGACCCTCTCCAGTGTGTCTACATCTTTCTTTGAATTGTGGCGCCCAGAACTGGACACAGTACTCTACATGCAGCCTGACAAGCGCTGAGTGGAGTGGGATAATCAGATCTCTATCTCTGCTAGTAATGCCCCTGAGGATGCAGCTCAGGATCCAACTTGCCTTGGTTGCTGCAGCAGCACACTGCTGGCTCACGTTCAGCTTGTTGTCCACCAGGACCCCCAGGTCCCTCTCGGCAAGGCTGCTTCGCAGCCACACAGATCTGAGCCTGTGCTGGGCTCTTCGGTTATGTTGTCCCAGATGCAGGACTTTGCACTTGCCTTTGTTAAACTTCACACAGGTCTTGCTAGCCCACTGTTCCAGCCTATCCAGGCCTCTCTGAGAGATGGCTCTCCCTTCTGATGTGTCCACCTCGCCACCCAGGTTAGTGTCATCAGCAAACTTGGTAGGGGTGCTTTCAGTCCCATCATGTTGATCATTTATGAAGATGTTGAACAGCGTGGGGCCCAGTATTGATCCCTGGGTGACCCCACTTGTGACAGGCTGCCAGCCTGAGTAAAAACCATTGTTCACCTCCCTGTGAGTGCAGCCTGTGAGACAATTTCCTGCCCATTTCACAGACCACCCATCCAATTTGTATCTTGACAGTTTGTCCAGGAGAATGCTGTGGGAAACAGTGTCAAATGCTTTGCTGAAGTCCAGGTAAACAACATTCACTTCTCTCCCCATGTCGACAGAAGATTTTGTTTTGCTGTAGAAGGTGATTTTAGTCTGGCATGATTTGCCTTTGGTAAATCCATGTTGGCTTTTCCCAGTCACCTGCTTCATTTGATTTGTAATAGTTTCAATTGGTTTGTAATAGGTTTTTTTACAGCAGAGAATGAAAACATTCAGAATGTAAGCGAAGTACATTGGGAGCACATCTTTTATTCAACATATATCTTAGGAATTAAGAATTTGGAAGCTTTCCATAGTAAAAATTTTGCACAGTTTCTCTGTTCAAGATGATTTTCAAATTAGCAAAAAGAAGTAGTGGTTAGTATTTTGTTTGTTTAGAGTGCTCTCGAACTACAAATATTATGTTACAAACAAGCTTCAATAAAGAGCAAGGAGGGAGAAGTTCTATCTATGAGCAAACCACCTGCAACCTACACTGCAGTAGGTGGTGAAATATAGATGACTTGCCCACTTGGCAGCTTTTTTCAAAATAATAACTAATGCTTTCTGGAACATTGTATATGGCCATGAGAGAGATAAGAACTATGTTCCTGCTTCTCACCAGCTTGTTCAGTGACTTTACAAGTTTGCTAGAATTCCTCTCTCATTGCTAAAGGAAATCTTCCCTCTGGCTGACAGAGTTGTCCCCTTAGATTACATTCCTCCTTGGTTTATGCAGCTTCCAATGCAATGGGTTCCTGAAGATGCCTTCATTGCAGCTCTTCCCCACGCAGCATTATTTAAAACCTGCACAACACCTCCCAAGCATAGGGATTCCCATGCATGGTGGGGCAGAGAGGTTTTGGGCATGGCAATAATCAGTAGTGCCACAGCTAAGGTCCCTGATGAAGCTGGCAGCTGTGACAACAGCTTAATTTTATGGACCAACAGGATTGTAGCATTAATCTTCAATGTGTGAGCTGTAGTTTCCACTTGGATGTGTTATATGATACAGAGAGGAGCTGGGGTTTGTGATTTTGTTTGCTTGCTCTCTCCCACTTGCAGTAGACCTGTGCCTGTGAGAATAGGGTTTACTCGACAAAAATGTCTTCTGCAGACATGATGGCATACTTTTCTCAAGTAATTGCCTGCTGAAGCCAGTTTAGATGAAAATAGATATATCTGTTGAAAATGATAAACTATTGATGTTCATTCTGCCCCTTAGAAAAGAGGGTAGAATGAGTGAAAATGGTGCATATGGGCATTTATATACTGCTCTATCCTGCTATAATAAGAGTCTTTTTATAGATTACTATGTTTACCCACAATATTAGTGAGTGCAGGTTTTGAGTACCTTGTCTAAACTATCTGAGAAGCATTTCTTTTTTTGCTTGACAGTTTGGGAAAAGGGCGTGTGTGTGTCACATTTATGTAGTCACTCTGGATGTAATTGGAAAAAATATTTGGGCCCTTGTGTGTTTTGCGTATGTAAACTTTTTTTTCTCCTTAAGTTTTGGGCCTATCAAGCAAAGCTTTGGAAACAAATACCTCACACAAAACTTCATCTACAACGTCCCAAGCCATTTGAGCATTATAATGCAGTTGAAGGAAGTTAACAGTGTAATATCACCATAATAACTTGATAGTAAGGCTATGAGGTAGCCCTATTAAAGAGAACAGCAAAAGTTGTATACAAAATGCTTGAAGAAACACCAAACCCTTTTCCTCTTTAATGGTAATCTCAGTGAGTAAATTCAGATGGAGGAATTGGAAGAAAACCTCCAAGGTGTTGAGGGTGCCTATATCACTGCTTGTTGGAAACTCTCTGGTTTAGCCAAGCGTTTGTGTTCCTAGAAAGCAAAGGATATTGTGGTGGTTTAACTATGGCTGGCTGCCAGACACCCACCCAGCTGCTTTCTCACTCATTCTCTTTAAAAGGATAAGGGGAGAAAATGAGATTAAAATACTTGTGGTTCAAGATAAAGACAGGGAGATCATATACCAATTACCATCACGAGCAGAACAGGCTTGACTTGGGGAAAATTAATTTAATTTGTTGCCAATTAAAAATAGAGTAGGATAGTGAGAAATAAAGGCAAAGGTAAAACCACCTTCTTCCTACCCCCCACCTCAGGCTCAACTTCAGTCCTTCATTCCCAACTGTTCTACCTCCCCCTGACCCCGAGCAGTGCAGGGGAGATGAGGAATGGGAGTTGCAGTCAGTCCATAACAGTTTGTCTCTGCTGCTTCTTCCTCCTCACACAGTTTCCCTGTTCCAACATGGGTTCCTTCCCACAGGTTGCAGTCCTTCATAAACTGCTCCAGTGTGGGTCCTTCCCATAGGCTGCAGTTCTTCAAGAACTGCTACAGCATGAATCCTTTCCATGGGGTACGGTCCTTCAGGATAAACCTGCTCCAGCATCGGTCCTGCCTGAAAAACTGTTCCTGTGTTCACTGTCCATGGGCTGTGGCTTCCTTTAGGGCATGTCCACTTGCTGCGGTGTAGGGTCCTCCACGGGCTGCAGGGTGGATATCTGCTCTGACATAGTCCTCCATGGGCTGCAGGGGAACAACCTGCTCCATCATGGTCTTCTCCACAGGCTGCAGGGGAATCTCTGCTCTGGCACCTGGAGCACCTCCTCCCCCTCCTTCTTCTCTGGTCTTGGTGTCTGCAGGGCTGTTTGTCTCACATTATTTCTCACTTCTCTCTCTTATGGCTGCTGTGCAGTATTTTTCACCCTTTCTTAAATACGTTATCACAGAGGCACCACCATCTTGCTTGAGGGGCTCAGCTGTATACTGTGGTGTGTCCGCTGGAGCTGGCTGGAACCAGCTGTGTCTGGCACAGGGCAGCTCCTGGCCTCTCCTCACAGAGGCCACCCCTGCCCCCCCAAAACCTGGGCACTGACACCCAATACAGGTATGTTCACATGTGATGCAATGGAACAAAAACTATTTGTCAGCATACTGGCAAGCAAACAAAATAAATGGAAGACTCCATAACCATAGTTAGCCATTGGACTTTTTGGCTTTATGGCATTACATGTGATTTATTTGCTGGTTTAGACTGCGAAAGCATATTTTACTGCATATCCCAGAGAACCCAGCTTCACTACATACCACCCTAAATATTTAGCTGTGTTTTTTAAAGCTAACAGTAATGGTTTTCAGTGTTTTACTAGCCCGAAAATAAGTGTGCTGAATATTTGCCATTTCTGGGAGATTTTATTGTAGGAACTGTTACACCAGTTATTAAATTGTGAATATGTAGCAATTATGATCGTGCTTCATATCAGCAAGGTGGTACTTTGTGCAAACATAGTTTTCAGCAGTGGAGTTTTGTCATTAATACTCCTTTCTCAAAAGGCCAAGGTGACACACTGACCAGGGTCAACTTGAGCTTCATAGTTTCTGTAGCACTTAAGGCTAGCCCAGACCAATGATGATTGCAAATGAGTCTGAATGTCCAACAACAGAAGATCCTTTAGGCAATGAATTTTGATTGTTCTGCTCATAAGAGACTGCAAACTACATGAAAAGAGGAACTTTAAATGTCCCCTGATCCTATTAGAGGGTCATTATTCCAGGTCATGAATGCATTGCACTGGTGATGTACTATAATAAATGCTGACAACTATAAAGTACCAATTATGGAGAGAGGCAAGGAACAGCCAGGGTTATACACTAAGTGATTCATTTACAAAGTAGTGCAGGAAAAATGATTGTAATTGAAAGTTGGTAAAGAAAAGGGTATCCTTTTGTTCACATCTTGTATATGTTTAGTCCTTCACTTAAAAGAAAGAACCTTCTGTAGAATTTTGAGTATTTATTTGTTCTCACGTATCTTTTGGAGAAGAAGCTGCCATAAGGTCCATAAGGATCATCAACTGTTACCTGTTCTAAGGCAATATCTGTGCCTTCCTTTCCAATGTTATTACTTCAAAAAAAGAAGAATTTTCCTTTTATTATACTAATGCCCCACTGTGATTAATGTTTAAAAAAAAAGAGCTTTAGGCAGAGCACCACCAAATGAGACTGAAAGTTCTTCAGAGATGCTGTGTAAGCACCATATCTCTAAAGGGTACAGAAGGTAAAGCAAGCTGTAGCCAACAGTATGGTAGATGTATCATCCTTTTCATCGTAGGATACCTATAAACACATTTTAAATGTAGAACCCTTTTTAAAACAGCACAGCTATTCATTCTAATATTTTGTCTCCAAGGACAGACATTTTAAGCTATTATTCTTCTTGGAGCACTTTCTAATTTACTGACAATATCCTGAATCATGTTATGAAAACATTCCTCATTCTCTATTAGATGTTAAAGGAAAAAGCAGATGTATTAGAAGCAGACCAAATCCGGGGCTTTTTCACTGCCAAAACAAAACATAGGAAAATTTTGGTATTAGAATTAGAAGTTGAATACAAGGCTGTATTCTATTCGCAGAACAGCTGTACCTTTGCCTCTAGTTATAGTGACAGCCAATATCCATATAAATATCTTTACTGCCTGTAAATGAACAGTCACCCTCAAGTTTTTCCTTATCTGACTGGATGAGGTCAGAACATAGCCTGTCTCCCTCTCAGGCCTTAAAGTAGAGATCAGGTGTGATTCCAGTGATGCCTGTGCTTTTAGCTGACATTTCGCCTAAGGAGCTATTAAAAAAACCCCTAAACATCTTTTTTATCATGAATGAATATTTGGTTATTTTTTTTCCCAGATCAGCACCAACAACAAAACTTGTGTGGGAGGCTCTAAGCTGAGTTTTGCAAAGAACTTAGATTTTTCTCCTGATTTATCTTGTTACGTCAGGCTGGGATGTAGCTTAATTTCTATCATCTAGTTCATTGTGAGAGGGTCTCCAAATAGAAACTCAGGTACCATATACATTTGCTTAAAGCCTTTTCTTGAGATAGCTTGATAAAGATGTTGCTAAAGTGTTAGTCTGGAAGATAATGAGTAGCATCATGATTGTCATCTTGCACAAAACCATCCAGAAAATTGGCTTTCAGGACGAAGCCTAATAAATGAGGCTGTAGACGTATAGCAAGAGCACTTTTAGAGCTCATAGGAAATACAACAAGATTACTAGCTGTCATCAAAAAATAATGCGTGCAAGTGGGAGCAATCACTATCCTAAGAGGACATCTTTGCAAATGTTGTTAGCTGAGATGTGGACACAGATATCAATAAATTGTGACGCCTATTGAATTGGAGAGAGAAAAAAGATGACTATCTGTTGGAAGCAACATAAGTGTGCTCCTTGAACATGACAAGAAAGAGTTCACAATATGTTTATGAGGATTTGTAAGTTTGTTTCTCCCAAATTAGATTTAGTCTTGAACAGAGATATTCTCTTGGTATCTGAGGATGTCCCAGATGTTGATGCACATGTGAATTATCTTGATAGGTAGAAAAGAGTTATGCAGAGGGGCAGTCAGCTTCAGGGACGTCTGTATGTTACAGTTTGGCTGTGAGCGGAAATATTGGGGTAAATAAGGAAAGCACAGCAAACTACCAGAACTTTTCATGTTTCCTGGCGATTTTTTTACTGATCTTATTTTAAAAGGAACGCATGCATTTTGGAAAGCCCTTCTTTCTCTTTCTCTCTTGTGACAGTACGAGAGAGAAGGAGTGGAAAAATTCATTTCAATTTCCTACTTAAACTCAGATGTACAGATACCAAAGGGGAATCAGAAATCGGATGAGGGAGAGAACTGTATAGGTAACATATGCTCTTTCTCCCAGCTGCCTCATTCTCTGCTTCTTCCCCGCAGATGTTTTATTTTCTTTTCAACTAGCATCTGTGAGAAAATGAACATTACAAAATTGCAAATATTCTTCCTCCTGTGATTCAAGCACTGGGAAAATGTGCAGGATGGCATTCAAAAAATAAAGTGAAATATGGACCTGGATTGGAATTTAATCGATATTTCTGTCTGGTTTACAATGACTAGACGCTTAATCACTTAGAATAAAAGGCAAAATGAAAATATACAGGAGTGGAAGAATTAGTCAGCTAGTGAACAGTCGTGTTGTCATATTGTCAAGCACTTTTTCTTTTTTTTAATGTTTCTCTGCATTTCTTGGAGTGAATTCAGTCTCTGGTGCTAGGTTTTTTGTCCAGCAATAATAATTTGATACTGGAGCAAACTTCATCAAGAACACTGGAGAGCATCAGCTGCACAGTTCTACTAACATCTATATCCATAAAGAATGGACTGATCATCATTTAAAGACCCATTTTGGCAACCTCTCCCCACTTGCCCCCTCTCATTTTCATTAAGGAAATTCTGGACAGGAACATACAGTGCAGCCGCAGTAAATTCAGTGGATGCATAATACATCAGTCCTGCTGTTTATGTGATATACTGTTGAGTTGTGCATGTACAGTAAGTCCAACAGA
>WAAD01027725.1:14547-26044 GCA_013389945.1 Fregata magnificens
GAGTGGCTGGAAAGCTGCCCAGCGGAAAAGGACCTGGGGGTGCTGTTCGACAGCCGGCTGAACGTGAGCCGGCAGTGTGCCCAGGTGGCCAAGAAGGCCAACGGCATCCTGGCTTGTATCAGGAATAGTGTGACCAGCAGGAATAGGGAAGTGATCGTGCCCCTGTACTCGGCACTGGTGAGGCCGCACCTCAAATACTGTGTTCAGTTTTGGGCCCCTCAGTACAAGAAGGACACTGAGGTGCTGGAGTGTGTCCAGAGAAGGGCAACGAAGCTGGTGAAGGGACTAGAGAACAAGTCTTATGAGGAGCGGCTGAGGGAACTGAGATTGTTTAGTCTGGAGAAGAGGAGGCTGAGGGGAGACCTTATCGCTCTCTACAACTACCTGAAAGGAGGTTGTAGTGAGGTGGGTGTTGGTCTCTTCTCCCAAGAAACTAGCGATAGGACGAGAGGGAATGGCCTCAAGTTGCGTCAGGGGAGGTTTAGATTGGACATTCGGAAAAATTTCTTTACTGAAAGAGTGCTCAAGCCTTGGAACAGGCTGCCCAGGAAAGTGGTGGAGTCACCATCCCTGGAGGTGTTCAAAAAACATGTAGACGTGGCACTTTGTGACATGGTTTAGGAGGCATGGTGGTGTTGGGTTGACGGTTGGAATTGATGATCTTAGAGGTTTTTTCCAACCTTAATGATTCTGTGATTCTATGATTCATGTTTTTATTTGTAGTAAATACTGTTCAGTAAACCTTTGGAAGGTCCCACCCCTGTACTCATGGAAAAAATGTGTTAACCAAGGATGCAATGGTATTTTGAATGAAAGTGCTTGTAAAGAGGACTTGGAAAACTGGATTTCCCCCCGAGGGTTTGTTTTGGGTTTTCTTGCTGGATCTTTGCTGTTCTAGTTGGCAAAACCTGTTGTTTGCTAGAAATCTGTTAATAAATCTGCGTTGTTTTTTTTTTAATGAACACAGCAATATGTCATGTAGCCATCAGCGTCTCCACAAGGGAAAAACAAAACTACCAAAATACTGCAGAGAATCCCTAACCATGGATCCACTCATTTAAAAAATGTAGTTCACAGGAGAACTGCTGTTTATGGTCTTACTAGTCACTTTTCTGAAGTACGTACAACTAATGTCTTACATAAACTATTTTACTCCTCCATATAGATTCAGGTAGAGCTTCAGATGAAGGAAATGAGATGATCATGCTTTTTGGATAAAATATGAGCTCCTCGTTTCCCCTCATCTACTGGATGAAAACGGCAAAACCCATCTCTGTGGGTGGGGATGCAGCCGCAGGCACGCACCCAGCAGAGGAGAGGGCAGGTGCCACCACACAACGGTGACAGCCGCAGCGGAGCAGTCTGGTGCCCACCACAGACCCCCTGCCCCCCCTGCCCCGCTCCAGGGAAGTGCCTCTCCCCACGTCGCACTGGGCTGAGGCCACCAGCACCCACACTGCCGCAGCTGGGAAGGCACAGGAACCATCGGAGTGGCCTCCCCTGACGGACAGCTTTCTTTACAGTGGCAAAGTTTCTGCTGGCTGGATGTGCAAACCTGCTACAGGAGATGTTTTTACCGACTAAATAAGAAACCGCTTGACATAAATAATGGCTTTCTAAAGGAGCTCCCACTTGAAGAGCCATATGTTGTTATTTGAATGACTAAGATGAGCTTAATCTTACCCTTAATCTCACCTTTCATATAGACAACATATATACATACAATAGAAAATTACATATACATACATATCTCTCCATATATACATGCACAGAGTGTACATACACCACTGTGCTCACTCTCTAGAGGCTGTCTAACCCAGCGCTGGAAGGTAGCCTCCTCTGAGGTACAATGCAGCAGCAACTTGGTGTAGTGCTTTCATTCATGGGCAGGTGGAGGATTTTGGCCAGAAACAAGTCACTGCTGTCGCTTGTTACAACATGGTTCTCAAAAACTTAACCCTAATCTCATCGGGCAACCTGGAACCCAATGGGGCCATTTGTGTTAAGCATCTCCTCACTTAGCACAGAAGGATTCTTGTTTCCTGCAGAACTGAAATGAGGGGTGTAACCCCTGCCCCCCCAGCCCCTCACACTGCCTTGGAGCATCAGCTGCTTCAGACTTGGGGGCAGGAGTCATACATAAGCGTTTTTCTAGACAGAAAATGAGACCAATATTTCTATCACTACAGGTGTCCACTTCGAACCATAAGAGGTTTTGCATTTTAGAAGAAAATACTTCATTGGTCAAAGCAGCAAAATGATGAATGTTTTTATGGGATGTGTTCTTCTGACAGTAACATACAATTGCGCTTGATAAACTATACTCTTTTTTCCGTTGTGTCCATGTGACCCTCTTGAAACTGTGTTACTTAGTGTAATTAAAAGAAGAACTGGCTTTAAATTAGAAATTTCTAAGGGAACAAATTATGAGGGGAAGGAAAAGGCCAGCTGATTCTATTTTTTTTGTTCAGTCAGTAGAAATGAAAGCACTTGCTTTAACAGTTTACATGATAATCCTAGTGTCCAGTCATATGCCCCTTATACAATATTTTAAAATGCAGGACTGAACAGGAGTGATAATTGAGCATGTAATTGTTGTTCCTTATTTGTTTACTTGCTCATTGCCAGTATCTGTACTGCAAAGCACTTTAAGGAACACTTTGCAAAGGAAAGAATCTATAAAATTAAATGTATTTTAGAGTGCAGCAATAAGCTTTATATCAATGCTAAGGATGGAATGATATTATTAAAAATAGCTTATCTGGTTTTTTTCCTCCTGCTTTAGGGTGCTTTAGGATAAACTGCTTCAATTTAAACCACACAACGTAGTCCTAGGATTGCTCCACTTATTCCCATGAAGTATATGTTTAGAATGCAAGTTTTCCTCCAAATTTTCGAAGTCTTGGATGAATGCACTATATTTTAGTGAGATGTGATTCTCATTTGGGCCATTAATAACTCTGTCTTTATTTCAGCAATAAATATGCTGACTACAATATTGAAAAAATAAATTAAATTATTTTAAAATTATTATTAAGTTTCACAGCTGGTAGAGATGGTCAATCTCCTGTGAACTGAGCCTGGTGACTGTCTGAAACACAATCTGTATCTGGCCAAAGTCATGTTATCAGGCTCCCCATCAACCCTCATGCAAAGCTATCAGAAGATGAGGAATCATTTGCATCACTTCGTAGTTTGTCTTGGTTTTAAAACTTGTGTTTCATTTTGAATCTGAATTTGTCTGGCTTTGGAATCCTGCTATTAGTTCTTTCCTTGTGCCTGTCCCTGCTACAGCATTGATGAGCTGACCAAAGTCAGCCCTTTCCTGCTCTCTACCCTACTTTTAAACTACTTGCCAAATTCCAATATCAGTTTTATCAATGCTATACACTGAGATAAAATCAACTCTTTGTTACTTCCTTATTTCATATCCAGGAATTACCTCAGCCCTTTGCTGCAGTCATATACTGAGATACTTGTTAGGTTTTGACTCTCATATTCTTTACATTGCCTAAGAGTTATCACTCTTATATCCTTTACAATGTTCCTACTTTTCAGGAGATACCTTTTCATACAGTTCTTGCTGGCTGCCTTATTCTTATCACTGTTTATCACACTGACAGTGGCACATCACTTCAAGTCTGATTAGCACTGATTTTATATTTACTTTCCAGGCCATTTAGGAAACCCAAGGAGCCCCAAAGGAAACATCAGTTTTCAAAGACGATTGTCTCACCAACAGCTACTTTGAACCTCTCATCCAGTTCTTGATGCACTGAATCTGTGCTTTATTGCATTATAAAGTAATTTTTTTTCTGATCATTAACATGTGGTGCTAAGTCAAACACCTTAAAAAATTAGTACAGGTATGACATTATCTTCTAACAGCCAAGCCTGTAATCTCACCTCAGGTTTCTCTGATGAGACATTTTTCCATTACACTTTGTTGACTGCCACACATAATATTCAAATGCTTCATTTAATTGTTAGGCATTCTTTCACATCATTACTTTTCTTCTTGTCATCATCTGCTCCTCCCCACAGCTGAAGGTATGAATGCCACGGTGAGGATGGGTGGGTCTGTGCACGTAAAGGCCATACAAGCCTATGCGCAACAGGCAATTATCACTACCAAAGAGTCAGTCTGTGAACAGGCTGGTTGCTGTTATACTGATGATGGTTTGAATGAAGATGCATAGTTGATTAAATAAGCTTTCCAGGATCCAAAGCAGACTGGTTTTGCTCAGAGAAGCTCATTCCTTTCCTCATCCGTGCAATTATCATTGCTTAACTGCAGCTCAGTAGCACTGAAACAAGCCTGCTTTAGGATGTCCCTGAGGAGCTCTGTTAGCACCCATGCTTCCTTTCCATGTTCCCGTTCCCGCTATAGGACCTGTTGTAAAATTTGCTGGCTGATCAGCCAGTAAGTCCAAACCCTTTCTTTTATTATTACTGCTGTGACTGACCCGCAGTCAGCACACTGCAAGATCTTACCGGGGATCAGCTGGCACATCACTCTCACTCAGAGCAGTCTGAGGAAACCTACGGTGCCACTGACTTCCCCATCTTCTGCTGCACCACGCAGCAGCAAGTTACTCTGGTGGGAAGTTTCATCCTTTATACACCCCAGAAAGTAAATACAGACCTGCTGGGTCTATACTTGAACCTGACTGCTTCTGTATTTGAAAACATTGTCATGATTGTTTAAACAAGGTTTGCCAAGGACTGATATTAATCTAAGTAGTTTATGATTGCATGGGTCCCATTTTCACTTTTTAAATTTTGACATAATTTTACCAGTACTGCCTTCCTCTGGAACTTCCCTGGTCTGCCAGCATGTGTTTAAAATGAGCACTTCTGCTTTTTTTTATGTTTTCATTCTTACACTGTTATAGCATATATCTAGTAAACAGACTTTTGGGGGAGGGATGTATTAGCTTTTGTAACTATGATATTTTAAAACCTACTAACTTTATAAGCAGTGGGTTTACCCTCTACTCTTTGGCTGTCCTGCTCATATTCTGCCTGTCATTATCTTAAAGGACTACTAATTTCTTCCTTCTTCCCCTGTCTTGCCTCTCTTTTTTTAAACTTAATTTCTGCTCTGACTCATCCAGGTAGTCATTTAGCAAAAGTTACCTCTTTGTCTTTCTTTTTTGAGTTATGGAGTTGTGATTTTTCTAGCCTTACAAGCTGTTCTTAAGAGGAGTCCCAACTACGATTTCCACTTTTCTTTGTAAGCAAAAACTTTTCTTCCTTTGTGAAATCAGGTCATTAGCTAGTACTATGATCAGAGGGATTGAACACCTCTCCTATGAGGAAAGGCTGAGAGAGTTGGGGTTGTTCAGCCTGGAGAAGAAAAGGCTCCAGGGAGACCTTATTATGGCCTTTCAATACTTAACGGGGGCTTATAAGAAAGATGGGGACAGACTTTTTAGCAGGGCCTGTTGCGATAGGACAAGGGGTAATGGTTTTAAACTAAAAGAAGGTAGATTTACACTAGATATAAGGAAGAATTTTTTTACAGTGAGGGTGGTGAAACACTGGAAGAGGTTGCCCAGAGCCGTGGTAGATGCCCCATCCCTGGAAACATTCAAGGTCAGGTTGGACGGGGCTCTGAGCAACCTGATCTAGCTGAAGATGTTCCTGCTCATTGCAGGGGGGTTGGACTAGATGACCTTTAAAGGTCCCTTCCAACCCAAACCTTTCTATGATTCTACTAACTGGTAATGTTATTTTTCTGCCCATATTTATATCCCTGATGCCTAGGAAACCATCTCCAATGCCATGATTGTTTTCAAGCATTAAGTCCAAAGCAGGATTGCCTCATGCTGTGTGCTCTACTGTTTAAGAAATGAAAGATGAGGCATTCCTGAAATTCAGCTGATAGTTCATAGCTGGTCTCCACGTCCTCCAGTACAGACTTTCTAAACGGACTGTCACACCATTTCCTCTCCTTCTCCTCAACCGTATGGGCAGAATGCAGACAAGTTTCTATGAAGAAATTCAAACTAATTTTCTGCTTTGTTTGGTGGTCTTTTATTGATCCCCACCAATGTCCTTGTCTTGGGTTTTACCAGCCAAAATGATGCATTCGATGTTCTGTGTGTCCGAGTTGTTAATAGTTTTGATACAAGTTACAGTGTCTTCAAAACAAGTTACAGGATCCCGTGTGTACTTTTTCACTATCTTTATGCTTTTTAAATAGATTATAGTATACCATTTTTATATTCCAGCCATTCACATTGTCCATGCAAGCTTCAGAAATGCCATTCATAGCACATTTCTTCTCATTAGTGATTTTTCTTTTATTTCTCTTGCTCATTTATTGTTGTTAATATAAATACAAAACAATGTAGATGCCCTTGTAATGTATTTATTCCCTCAGTACCTTCTGATTTCACCTTGGTTGCCAACTGGGAGGATTAATCCTCATAAATGAAACCTCCAGACCACCTGCTGGAATGCGGACAAATGCTCCACAAAGCCCCAACCTCGCATTTGTAGCAGCTGAGGACCCAACAATCCATATTATGCATCTTCTTCTGGGGCCTCTCCCTAGAAGAAAGGGGCTGCCACCAGCTCTACACTAGCCCTGAGCCCCAGCAGCCAAACCTCCTGGAGCAGGGCTGCTCTCAGGGCCCCCACAGAGGGCTGAAGAGTGAGATTGTGGATTAATGCTGAAAGGAGTTACACCACCACTTGTCTCTTCTTCATTTGAGATTCTGTGTAGTTTCCATGGGATGCCAATCTACTTGTTCTAATGTGTCAATGAAGAGAAATTTCCGTATCTTCCAGTCCTGGGGAATTTTGCTGTTATATGCTGCATTTCTGCCCCAAAATAAGTAGCGCAACAGATTCTGTCTTCATGGTCTTTGCTGCAACTTCTGAGTAACTAAAATTCACATTAAAGGCCCGTGGCAAATGAAATGGTGTGTGAGAATAGTTACACTCAGTCAAACTTGGGGATACCTGGACTGAAGCTACGCCTTTCTGACAAAAGGCATTCTTGTGGATGACATTTGCCTCATGTACATATTTTACATCTTAAATGTTTTATTTCCTATAATAAATATGGCACATCCATACATTATTTTGAATAACATTGTCAGAGAACACAAGAATTATTCTTATTACAGCTTAATTATTAATACAGCAGGAACCGCAGCAACTTAGATGCGTGGCTTTAAGAACATACATTAATCAGTCAAGTATATTCAAGATAACGGCCAAATTTTCCAAAACTGAGGCACCTGGAGAAAAAATTTAGGTATGAATATGAGAAGAAGAACTTAAAATACAGGGAGGGGGGAGAAACCGAGGAAAAAGTCTTACTTTCTTCTCATTCTTAGCCCAGATCATCATTCCCCTCTCCTTTTCTTATTTTCCTAGGGAATGGCAGAATTGCAATAAATGAATAAAGCATTTATCCAACTGCTTCTTTTGAGTCCTTTCTTTTATCTTTCTTTTTTTTTTCTTTTTCCAGATCTCCAGCATCTCTCTTTCTCTGAGCTTGCTGTGAGCATGCTGATGCATCTAAGCGTCATTCTGTCCTGCCCTCAGTTTCGCTCTTGCTTTCACCCAGGCGTTCCTTTACTAAGGGGACTGAGGGATGTTCATTCCAGGGCGAGCAGAAGAAGAAACACTGAACAAAATATTTAGAGCCTGAACAGAGCTTTTACTCCTGCAAGTGAAAAGGCCAAGAGCAGGGGGCGGACGAATGGTGGAGCAGCATGCTCCTTGCTGTTCTCAGCATGAATCCAGACGCTGTTTGCCAGTGAGGGGATCTACCAGGATCACATGGGGATGGTATTCGGTATTGCCATATGTGTCGCTGTGTGTGTATGAAAAAGATAACGCAGAGTGGCAAAGGATTCAGAACTGCTTACCCCGAGGGGGAATGACATTTACAGACGATTCCTCTTCAAGAGGGAGAACTGAACTTTTACAAAATAATGACCTTTTTCTTTACAAGAAAAAATAACAGTTGTCCCTTGCTGTCATTGTTTCTTAGCTAGATGTCGGATTCTGTGTTTTACTTGTTTCTACAAATCAGAAACAAATTTCATGCTGCACAAAGCCTCCAAGCACACTACTGAACCGGCCAAGTACATCCCCGTGGGTGCACAGAGGCTCTCAGCAGTGAGTGAGCGGGCGACACAGGTTCAGAAAAGTCCCTCTTGGTCAAGGTTCTTTCTGAATTATTTGCTCTTTTCTCTTCAGGTTCATAGGCTTTGCTCTTCACCTTTAGTCTTCATCTTCAGAACCTAAACAGTCATCTTTCTTTTTGAAGCAGACCACACCTTTTTACTACATTGACATTTCCTAACAAGTGCTTACTGAATTATCATAATTTAAGCAACCCAAAGTACCGATCTCATCCTAGATAAATATACCTACTGTATTTTTGATGTATAGGTTGATGCTACCTGTAACTGCCATTTGGTAGAACACAGTTACTGTCTCTCTGTCTAGACTGGATGTTTGCATCAGTCATGTTAGAAGCACAAATACACACATTTCATTCTGAGCATCTGTCTCTCCTGCCAGTACTGAGACTATATTACTAACTTAATTTTAAATTGTTTTTTTCTGTTGCTGTTGTTTTTTCCCCTGTTCTGATTTCTTGCTTTTATGGACATTGATACCATTTCAAGGAGCCATTTGATCCTATAACACTGTACATTATTTGGCTGAGATTTCGTACTATCTTTCTTCTCCAAGTAAACCTGATAAAATCAGAACATTTTACTGCAACTATGACAAATTATGCTCAGAAATATTCTTCAAGGGCAAAAGTGCAAATATAAGACCGACATTATCTGCAAAACAATTGCCGCCTTTATAATTTACAGGCAACTCATAATTATCCCAGAAACCAGTTGTGTGTTAATGGCATGGGAGGTGTTGATGCTGTTGGAGGTTTGACCAGCTAGAGTACCTCCTCTGTACAGCCACTACATGTGCTTAAGTTTACACTGGAATTAAGACATTAATATTTTTATAAGGAGATCTAATAATGCAAGCTGAAAGAAGCACACGATTTTCACTTTCAGAGATGACACCACTTGTGAAGTAAAAGGCATGAGTAAAGTCTTACCAGGAATGCTAAAAGGTAATTGCAATGGATACAATGGTGCAATTTGTTTTGGTATAATAACATACAGGGTTTTGTAGTTTCCTTGTGAAATAGAAAATATGTCTCAAAATGCATTCTTCATGCAGATGTAATCAGCAACATAGTTAAAACAGAAGGTCTGTAAAAGTATTTTTAGGAAGCTATGTAAAAAGGGGAAGCATACCAAACTAAATGAAAAAGAGGCATTCTCTTCTCAAATATGCTGAAATAAAATAAACACTTCCCATTAAATTAACACTATCAAAATAAAGTAACTTGATAACTATCACGGATAGTGAAACCTGCAGATTTTATTGTCATGCATATCAGGTTACAGTGAAATGTGACACTGTAGGTAGCTCTGGCAGAATTTTCTGTTCTCAGCCAGACTGGCCTTTTAATTTCATTTAGTACCGGTGGCTGAAGTTTTGGAAGGTACAGAACTTCTCATACAAGAAAATCAGTAATCACAGGTTCCAGATGAGAGAGAGGAAAACAGAAATGAGGGAATACAGTAGTTACTTGCAGCAGCCTACTGCCAGTGAGAAGATCCATCTTCTGACTGCACCACAGCAAAGGATTCTTGGAGAAATACAGTCTGCCAGAATTGAGCTTCAGTTGGTGTTTTACGCTTTGCTGTGCCCTCTGTTAGAAAAACAACGCTCACAGTTACGCTGTCAGGCACATTCAGCACATGGACTTCATACAGTGTGTCTCTCCTGTAGCCCTTTTCAAAGCTTCAGCTCTCTTTCTC
Source organism: Fregata magnificens (assembly GCA_013389945.1). Lineage (NCBI taxonomy): Eukaryota > Metazoa > Chordata > Aves > Suliformes > Fregatidae > Fregata > Fregata magnificens. Next base: position 24,420 of record WAAD01027725.1, read on the forward strand.
ACTGGAAGATAGCCTATATTTCCATCACAGTGTTCAGTACAATAATACACTTGACTTAAGATTGATGAAAAATCACCCATGCAGAAAGTACCCTTTTAACCAATAAGATGTAACTGATATATGGACCATTTCTATTCAAAGGAGAGCTGAAAAGTACAAATCAGGCGTATTCTTCAGTGTAATCCTGTGTATTTATAAAGAATGTACACAGAACCTGCTTTTGTTGAAAACAGTAAAAAGCTACAAGAACAGGAAGGTTTTTTGCTAACAGTTTTCAAGACAGCCTTCCACACAGCCCTGTGTCTCAGCAGATGCATTTGCCACCAGTTACCCAGGAAAGCCTCAACCTGCTGGGCCCTGCAAGCAGCGCGTGCTCGTGAGCATTGATTTCCATTGTCTCTGGCAACCTTAATCCAAACCCGATCTTACCTCCTCCTCCTATTGAGCCTGAAAGAAGAGTAACTGACATGCCAGTCAGTTTTACTGCCTGTACACAGAAGGCGTGATTGACAGAAGCCAGCATAGCTTTCCAGCAAGACAGTATTTTTATAGTAACTTGCTGAAACCACTTATGTGCTAATAAAACTGGGAATTTATTTAAAGAAAAGATACCCCTGAAGATTGTGGCTGCATTGATTTTTTACCTTGTCCCATTTCCTTTATTTACATCTGGATAAAATAAAAAGGTTTACTTTATTTACATCTGGAGAAAATAAAAACAATCCATTTTGTATATGAATATAATGCTATTCAGTAAAGAGGTTTCTTACTTCAGGAAATTTGATTTTTGTTCTCCTGGATGCATTCTCTGTTCTTTCCTCTACTCTTTCTCACTCAACAGAGCATTAATACTATCTGACAGAGGAAAAGGAAATTGCACTATGATGGCTTTTCATAAGCATTATTTTTCTTACCACTAAATGATCACTAGAGAGAAGTTACGCTGCAGTAGCTTGGATTGGTTTGTGAGGATTGCTTTTAATTAAGGAATGATATGCAGTTTTACAAAGCAGTTATCTAGTTCTTGAGTGTATGAAACGCTATCAGATCCCTACAATCAAGGACCTCGACAGAAGAACATTTTTCTTGTGCCTTTTTCATCGCCTGCTCCCACATCTCTGGTTTAAAACATTTGATTACGGACTGGCTTTTTGCAAACGTTTAGATGCTCATATAACTCAGTTCACGTGGCTAGGGCCACTGAAGCTGGAACAAAACCCGTGCTTGTGATGTTTATAATCTGTTCGTTGGAGGCTTTGGCCTCCTGCTCACAGGGAGATGCTTGGTAGGTATATTTGCTGCATTTGAAAGTCTTATTACGACATTTAAAAGGAACTTCATATGCGCGTATAAATCTTGCAGGGGTTTCCATCTCTACCGACGGTTAATTTCTCGATATGGTAAAGCTATTCGCTACGCTCGGGCCTGGAGCGTCGCCCCCCTCAGCGGTCCGTCTCACCGCTCCCCCTCATTACGTGTTTTAGGGACATCTTCGGGTATTTTTAGAAACTGCGCGGGGACAGACCTGAGGAGGAGCGGCTCCCTCCCACCCCACGGCGGCCCTCTGCAAGCAGCCGCCTTCCCCCCAGCCGCCGCTCCGGCTGCCCTTGACGGGCGATGGAAAA
>WAAD01027726.1:0-46285 GCA_013389945.1 Fregata magnificens
CAGTGTGGCTAACAGGAGTCCCCAGAGTATACTCAGTCATAACAACGAAAGTGTACTCATACCTGTGTAACTTGTTTTGCACAAGAGATGGATTAATTTTTACTGTATCAGCATAAAACACTCCTTTGCTATTACAACTTTGACCACTCCAGGAGTGCACTGATGATGTAGTATATCAGTGCACCTAGTGTAAACATTATCTTAAAGAGCCTAATCATCGTTTGAAAAGATGACTATGCTGACACATCTACTGTGTACAGGTACAGGAGCAAATACATTGTACAGAAGAGGCATGGTATAATGAGAATGAGGGGGTGGAAACTTAAGCCAGAAAATTCAAATATGAAATGAGATACACATGTTCAACTGTGAGGGTGATATGCTTTAGCCAAACACAACTTACTGAGCTTAGTATAGAGGGAACTCAGTGAAATGTAATGGTCTGTGATATGCAGAGGGTCAGGTTCTATGATCTAATCATTTCTTCTGGCTGAAATATCTTCATAAAAAAGTCTAGTTCAACCATAACTTATGGCCTAAAGAGAGGAATTGCTGCATGAAATTCAGTGACTAGCGCTTGTACAAGGTGCAGTTAGAAGTGTCCCTTCTGGCTTTATAGTCTATCGATGGATTAATGTGTTAAAGTAGCTTAAGGGTGCAACACTTGCTGGCAAAAGCCGTAACAGAAAGAAACTCCTATTAAAGTGCTTTCAAATAGTGTAGCCCGTGGACATCACAGCTATGTCTATGCTAGCGTTTAGTGTGGTCTGACAGGAACACATCTGTTGAGTGAAACAGTTGATGATCCAGCATCCCTTCTCCACAGGGAAGATCTTTGCCTTGTGCTGGTTCTAGGCTGATCCCGTGGGCTGAATGCCTCTTAGCAGGTAGAGCGCATTAGAGCACATTTTCCAGTCTGTGCATGCTGAGAGTTCTCTGCAGTGTAAACCAAAGCATGGTAGGTGGGGATGAGGAGGACATTCATTACGAAAGAATGCTCCCGATCCAACAAAAGACATTAATATGGACTAATCCTGTAGCAGCTTTCACTTTAAAAACTGTGCCCATACATAAGATCTTTTCATACATCTCTAGCATATACAATAAAGCAGTGTGCTCTTACTTTCCTAGACATTTTGTTAGAATACAAAACCTTAACTGAGACTTGATATTGTAAATTGTCTCATATAGCAGTAAGCCTCACCAGCTGGCTGTTGAACGATGCATATCGAACTCATTGAGGCTGAAGATGAGGTTTCTTACTGCAATATAATGAAAGTGCAGTAGTCGTATGCTCTAGTCATCTTGCAGGCAGAATGTGGGATCATGGAGTCTTTCAATGAAAAGTTGTGACATATAGTAGGAAGATAAGTTAGCTGTACATTTCCTTTTTTTAAAGGTCTTGTAAGTGTGAGAGATGTACCAAAAATGTATTCCTTGTTTTGAACTAAGATAGTTCTGTGTGTCAATTTAGGCAATGGTATATAAATTTATTCTGGTGACAGCTCTGCAATGGGTTGTTCCAAAGAAGGCAAAGGGGCTAAGTCTCTAGAAGAGCTCCAGATGTTACTGATCTTTTTATTAGCAATTACTCACTTGGAATTGTCTAGCAGTTTTTCTTCTTAATAATAAACTGTGGAAGAGTCAGCAGAATCATGACCAACCAGATCATGAAACCTGCCAGTGGTAAGAACGTGTACAAGCTTAAAAAGAGGAAGCATTTCCAACAAACACTGATTTGGATTTACTCATTTTTCTTGTTTTATAAAGAAGGATTTTTTCCTACAGTGTTTATACTTAACCAATGCCGGTTGTATTCTTCAGAAACTGCAATATTCCTTTAAATGTAATTTTATTGCCTAAGATACTGCTCCATCCCCAAAGTCATACTTTATATTTTAAACTGTTTGTCTTTTAAGATGTATTTATTGCCATGTTTGTTTAACTTGGTTATCTCCTTCATCAATCTGTTTCTTGCTAACTTAAAGCTGCTGCTCTTTGTTTTTAGTATAGAAAGCTGCTTCTCTAGGGATGTATAGTCCAGGACTTGTCTCTGTAATGGGGCTATTTGTTTTCTTTGCCCCTTGCAGTTGCCTGCTGTAACATTTGTAGTATGTGTTAAGTANTTAATCAAGTCATTACAGAAGTTGCAGTCATCATTTAACCCTCTGATTTCTTATGTTTAGTTCTTTTTTTAAACATACAGTAATAACCAGTCTCCAAATCTTGATAGCCTATAAAATATCTGCATGAATTTTAATAGTTTATATTAATGGAAAAATATGAGTAACTGACATAAAAGAAATTTTCCTTGTTTGCACTATATGCATTTCTATAAAAATCAACAGATGAAAAAAGATAATGGTTTAATGGAAGAATATTTGAACTGAAGATTTGCTAGCGTGGCAAAAACTAATTCATATTTTGATAGAAAAGCTGTTGCATAGTTACCAAGGCAAGTACTCTTAAGGATACTAAGAAAGTATTTAGGACGTGGTTCACACTGTCATAAGTATTAAGATTTTAGATATGTGAGTATTCAGCGCTTTTCTTTAGCCTTGTGATAAGCTGTACATCAAAGACAGCAGTGCTTATTCCATAGTAGAACTGATGTCCTACCCTGTATTCCTGTTTGCAGTTTCTTTTTTGTAAAACCTGTCTCCAAGATGCAGTCTCATACATAAGTGTTCTGCTAGTATGCAGGTATGAAGATAATCATCCTTGTCATTTATACTTATGTTGTATGCAAGATCTGTAGAAAAGAAGTGCTTAGTATCTCTTAGATCTCTCCTGAGAGTCAATACAAAGAAGAAGCTTTACCGATTGAAGTGTAGCTTAGCCCTCAGGAGAGGAACTGTTTATTAAATCATTTTGTTGATAGAAGTAAAAAGTATAGGCAAAAGGAATAGACAGTTTGTATGAGGGAGATGCACGCAAGGTATTTCAGCCATCACTCTGGACCTAGCAGTTGATCTCTTTTGGTTCTATCTTAAGCTCACGTGGGGTCTGTTCTGCAAGCCAATGGGTGGCTTAGGCCAAACCAGCAAATATTTAAGCAACTGTTAAGTTTAGTTAAACGTCAGGGTGGAACTTGGACTGAGTCACATTTACAGTATAGGGGGAAGTAGCTGGATCATCACAAACTCTGAAGGAAGTTTAGTCATACTCAAAAGCTAGTAAGTCTGAGCTTCTAGTGAGATGCTGTAGAAACAGAATTCACGTGATCCTGAATGAGAAAGTCAATATTGACAAGTAAGTTAGGAGTAGCGGTGGGGATGGTGCCTCTATCTTTAGCATTACGGTACTTTTACTGTAATAGCACGTCCAGCTCTGGAGTCCATGCTTTAGAAAAAAAGTTGAAAAACCTCTGAGTTTGTAAAAGACCTATGTGAATGAAACAAGGTCTGGAAAACCTGCTTAATAGTTAAAATAGAGAGAGGAGTCTTCATTATCTTAGCCTATGCTGCCACTGAAAGGACAGCCTTGCCTTCACTCTTTCCCCAGCTGCATTTTTTCTCCGCTAATGTAGCTGTATGTCAGCGCTGTTGGCTGAGGATTTTTCTGCCATTCATATATTCTGAGTAACACTGACCTTTCGTTTGTGTACAGAATTAACGGAGCTGTACTGTATGTTGTTCTAAAAGGTTTGACTGCACTAACATAGTTACTTACAGCCGAATCCTAACCTATGTGGGCCAAGGCACTTGTTTCTTCATTGCCTACTCAGAGAGCAACTGATAATATTTTCTCATCACCTCCTCTTTAGAGCCTATACAGATGGTTTTCTGATTTATTTTTCAGATTAATTCTGTCGTTCTAAAGGAAGATTTGAGAAGTATGGTAGAAAATTTCTATGCAGCTCTATTTGGATATGATGAGGTAAGAAGGATGTTTTCAGAGACTGTGCAAGAACAAATAGACCATCTAATTCATGAACACAGAATACTCCAGATGGGTAAAACATTTGCCATACATATCTTTGGGGAAATGTTACATTATGGAAGAAGGCTTTTTAGTTATCGTGATCATCTTATGCCTTGAATTAAAGTACTTTTAAGAAAAAAGAAAACACACAGCATATGGATTTAAACCATGGGACATGGAAGGAGGGACGTTCTTTGTACTGCTTCACCATCGCTGCTTGACCATCAATAAATAATTTCCTCCCTCTGAATCCCATTGTACTCAGCTATACTTTGAAAGCAAAGAGAGTATTTATAGGGAGTCTATGTGAGAGGGTATTTACAGGAAGTATCTAATAATATGGGGAGGCAAAAGCACCACTGTGCACAAGTGTCTGCAGGACTTTCAAGAAGAAAATACAAATACATCATCTCTTTTAGTAGTTATTTTTTTGCTCTCGTGGGTGTTGCTCTTCAGATGCTCTTCTTATTCACATGGTGATACTATTTTTTGCACAGTGATTTGCATTATTAATATCTTGTAAATGTAAATTTCATAGAGTCGTGGACAGTGTTATGCATGCAAGTCTTTAATCTAGTTTTAAGTATAGCCAGGATGTGTCTGCCTGTGTCTGTCTTTTTTTTTTTTTCTTTCTTTTCTTTTGTCTTTTTTGTTGACACTCTTTTTGGAAATGAAATGTTTAGTTAAATTAAAGACAAATGTTGACCTTTTTTATTTTTAACTGAATATTTTAAAGTCCTCTCTTGCCTTTAGCAAATGTGTCCACAGAAGACAGGAGTTTTGAGACTATGGTGATAACACCACATAATCTAAAAAGACAATAAAAGTGGGAGAGAATTTAGACAAAAAGCACTCATGGATGTGATTCTTGTATAAGCCAAATTTAATATTACATTTAACTGGAAAAATCTAGATAGAGGAATTCTCTCTTTCTCATTTAGAATGAAAAATAGAAAAGCAAAGCAGAATAGCAAAGTCCTGACTACATTTCTGCAACATTGTATTAAATATCCTTTAATTTTTCTTTTCCAAGTGTCATGGGCTTCACACAATTCTGTGAGGTGGTGCTGTCTTCTCTGTAAGGCCAAAATTTTTATGGTAAAGATTTCATAACATAGAAATGCAATTATCAGCTCCTACATTAGGAGTACCCTGACCTAGCTTTTTTCCAAATTAACTTGCCAGAATATTTGTTCCAGGCTGCTCTGTAAATTAATTTAAGGCCAGGGTTGTTTTTCCATTCTGGGAAAGAGTGATGTTGATGCCTTTTCATATGTACAGTCCGTAGCAGCTGTGGGCTTTGAGACAGCTAATATTGTCAGTTGCCAAGTAATGTGGTTGTCTTGTGTTCAGACACTCTTCATGTGCAGTTTTTAATCCCCCTCTGTACTTCCTTTAGGGAATCTTATCTGATGATCATGTTCTGGCAGCAGCTCTTTGGAGAAACCTTTTTAACAGGAACTGTGACGACCCTCGGCATCTGGAGTTACTCGTAGAATATGTGCGCAAACAGGTACACTGCAGCTCATAGTGTGACTTCTCTTCGTTCTCTTGTTTAGAATATTAAATATTTATTTTTATTGTTTGCGTACTATGTAGCTCAGTTCTTCTCATAAAGATAACTGATTTTTATATTCACTGATTATTTTTAAGGAGAAAAAGGTAAAAATATAAAAACTGGCTGATATTTATTGCAGTTTGAAAAATGGCTGCAGAGAAATTAATGGAATATTGAAAGCAATCCTGCTCATCTTTTTCTGGACCTATGCTATGGAGGGGCTTGACAAAATGTGTCAGAAATGGGCTGCAACTTGTAGAATTATAATTGATGTTGCGGAGTTGGGATCCTCTTCATAATGAAATAGCACACAGTGCTTGAAAGTCTCCTGATGATCTTTGTGGGAAAGAAGTAAAAGGTTTTGTTTTCCAGAATTATTTCTGTTTCTTTCAGTTATTACCTGGAGGAAACAATACTAAGCAGTGTTTGTCCTCTCAACCCTTAGGAGGTTTGTGAACCAGGTTTCTAGGAAATGTTGGTAGGATATAGCCCAGGTGAGTACCAAAGACAGAAGATGGGTGAGAGAGGTTCTGCAGGAAGAGTGTAGGCTGTTGGACAGGGAATTGAAGACCAGAACCTCCACAACAGCATTCTCTGTAATGTTTCCAATACTATATTCAGGATCGGATAGAGATTTGGAGAGACGGTATTTCAGTGTGTGTCTGAGAAAAGGGTATGGGAAGTAAAGGGCTGAACTTTGTAAGGGACTGAGGACACTTGTGGAATGCTAGAGGGCTTCTCAGGAGGGACAGACTTAATTTAATGCTTAAGGTTGCTGATGCTTAACATCAGTGAGGCTGTAGGAAAGTTTAAAACTGAAGATTGGCAGGGAGCAAACACATATGAAAAGTATGTAATTTGGGACAATTTGCTGCCAAGTGAGGGATTTGTTGCACTTCTGTATATTCAAGCAAAAGGTAGGACAGAAGCTATCAGCAGTTGAATAGGAAACAGTGATTACACAGATAAATGTGGCACATTGGGGAAGAATCAGCACAGCTTCTGTGAAGACAGGTCATTGCTGTAGACAGCTCTAAAGCGGTGCACTTGAGAAAAACAGTCCCAGCTTTACATATATATTGAAGAGCTCTAAACTGTCTGTTACTTCACAGGAATGAGTCCTTGAGATTATAATTGTATTACCAAAATGTCAGCTCAGCACTCTGTAGTGTTTAAAAAAAGGAAAAAAAAATGCTCAGAACTACTAAGGAAGGAATAGAGAATAAAATAGTGTTGTCATGCCACTTTTTAAATCCATGGTACCCTTGTGATCTTGAATAACGTGTATGGTCTGGGTTCCGACCATCAAGAAAGATAAAAACTGAACTGAAGAAGGCTCAGAGAAGAGTGGTAAGGATGACATGAAACAGCTCCTTTATTAGCAATGAGTAGGATCCCCTGCCTGAAAAACAACTGAGAAAGAATATGAGACAGCTCTTGGAAATCTTGAAGGCATATGAAAGGTGAGCAAGGAAAGGCTGTTCACTGATACAAGAACGTGGGGACATAACATTGCCACAGGCTGTTTGGGGTGCTACGATTACATGTGGGTTCCAAAGCCACTGGTAAGGTTTATGGAAGAGAAGTCTGTCCAGGGCTATTAAATCCACAACAACCACTTCAGGCTCAAAATCCCCAAACAAACGAATTTTGAGAGGGAGGGAAAATAAACAAGGAAAATAACATTGTATGCATGTGTTGTACTTAACTCCTGGGGAATCTGCTGTTGATGGCTGTCAGAAACAGGATATTGTGCTTAGGTGGCTCTTTGGTCTGACGCTCTGTGGCCATTGGTGTATTCTTTCCTCTCTTGAGAAAGTCCTTGCCAAATTATCTTTTGTTTCCAGTAAGCATTATGTACGAGGTCTTTGCCACAATTTTTTGCTGATCCTGTCTTTAACAGTGGCTATTAGTGGGTGCCAGAGAAGAATATAGTAACAGGGCAAGCATGTGTACTATTTCCCTGGTCAACTCTCCTAGCAAGCTGCTTTTACAGACTTCCTGAGCTGGTGTTTTTGTCTTTTACTGACTTTTACTGACCCTTGATGGACTTCCCCCACACACACACACCCTCCCCCGCCCTTTCCCAGAGTCCCCCACCCTGTGGTTACTGTCCTGTGTCAGCAAGTTAACCCTATCTTGTGTGACAAAAGGTTTTTTTATTTTGCTTACATTGCACCTTAACATTTCATTTGATCCCAAGTATTTCTTGTATTGCGAGAATGGGTGTTCATTCCATGTTCATATCCTCCAGCTCATGTGCTTTTATATTATAAATCTCAGGTGTTCTGTGCTGGTCAGGCTTTTTTTCTATAGTGAAAAGCCTTGGTCTATGTGAAACCACTTTTATGAGAGCACTCCATGTAGATGATGGTACTAGCAGTGTGTCATCTGAATTAACTGTTGGGAAGATAAAATGACTCATGTTAGCTTTGCATGGCTCTTCTTTGTCCTGTTGCCAAACTTTCAGAGGAAGCATTAGCTAAAGTGTTAGTAGAAGACCTTATGCAGTTAACTCCAGTGGATCTGCAGATACTTATCTCCTAGCCTTTCCATGACGCTTAAGCAGTCCTAAATTATCTATCTCACACAAATGGCAAAGTATGCTAAAACCTCCCTGTTCTGCTTGCTTTCTGGAAAGCAACGTGTTTGCATAGCTCTTGAAGAACTTGAATGGGTGATGGGACACCTTGCACTAATGTCCTGTCCTTGCAGGTGCAGCACCTGGATGCGCTGAGCGGGGACGACTTGCTGCTGACGGGCGAGGTGAGCTGGCGGCCGCTCGTGGAGAGTAACGCCCACAGCATCCTCAAGCCCCTTTCCCCTGTTTACAATGACGAAGGACTCTGAGAGCGCTGGCACCTGACTTTTCTATCAATTTGTCAGATCAGCTTGGGAAGTGTGCCTGAAATTGATCTGGGCTGAGGCTGATCAGGAAGGAAAATCTGCTGTTGAAAAGAAAATATTTCATTAGATATCCTATCCGTGGTGACTCAGTAGCAAATTGGACAGCCATACTCTTCTGAATATTCACCCGCAAATAAACGCTAGTTGGTTTGAGAACCTCTGTCCTTTTTATGGCACTGAGTGGTTCTTGCTGACAAATTGAAAGACCTGTCTTCTGTCTTTAGGAAACCAGATATTTTACCATGATTTAGAGTTATCTCAAGAAGACATTTCTGTTCTTTGCCTCGTTTGGAGAGCTGCTACGTATAGACACAATGGTGTTCCTCTGCTCACTGAATGGTTGTGAATGCAAATCTGAGCTTTGCATATTAGATGTTAATGTATTTTAAAAGCCTGATATCAAGATGGAATGGTCCATTTTTGCTTTAGTGGAGTTAAGAATTGCTTTAACAGGTTCAGAAGGGTTTTCTGTGAAAATCCTTTTTAGGAACTCTCTGCTCTGTTGCACAAGGATATGAGGATGCAAAGAATAATGCACAGTCCCCCATAATCATCTATGACTCTAGCCATCTTAATGAGAATAAAGTCCAAAGCGTGGCTGGGCTGTCACTAAAAGCTGCCTCAGAGTACTTGGTATATCAGTCTGCCTTGCTGATATTTTCATATTCTTTTTAGAGTTGTGGTCTAAGAATTTCTTTATGAAAAGAACATCCCTGTTTCTGTCCATGGCTCTTAATGGGACAGGACTATGCTATCCTCCATCCCCCAAAGCAGTGGTCCAGGGCTTTTTAACAAGACCTATCAACCCCAGTGAAAACTTTATATGGCTTTGCAGGCAAGTTATGCCAACATAGTAATTACAGGAGCAAGAGCTCCACTGATTAAATCAGTAGAGGCTGAGGTGTACTGTGTAGGTGGATGGTTCACCAGGCTATTTCCAGGTCAGTGACAAGAACAGTTTTCATTTCTTTCCTGTTTAAAATCCTAGTCAATAATAAATGTCAGTCTGGGTAAAATTGATGTGTATGTGTTTTCTGTGCCATGTGTGCTTTTGATAAGAATAAGCCCTATAATATCAGGGACTTATTCCTAATAAAACTATTAAGCAAAAGTCAAAGGTGATAATCCTTAATTTGTGAAATTAATCCTCAATTTGTGAATCCTTAATCTGGTGAAAGTGTGACTCTGCTTGGCTGTGACTGTTCTTCCTTCTGAAGTTGCTTTCTTCATATTGTGTGTTTTGGGGAATATTTGACATCCCTTCTGTGTGTAAAGAGCAGTGGGATGCAGAATATAGGCTCCCAAACACTGGCTTGCATTTTTTTTTTTTAATCTTCTCTTAGGGAGCCTTCTCTGTATAAAAAAGGCATTTTGTTATTTTTTTTCCAAGGCGAACTTCCTCAGTTTAACTTGTTATAAAATGAGTCATGTAAAGAAACCCTCTATGTGTGAGGTGTATCCCTTCTCTGTGAAAACATTGCAGACCAAACAACTTGCTTGCAGTTTATTTAAGATGCTTTTGTTGAAAGCTGAGCTAAGCAGAGAAACCTCTTATGTGTGAAGTATTATACTGTGTGTGTGAGATAATAACACCTTGTAATTCATTACAGCTGGGTTGTATTTACATAAAAGAAGGCTGAGCTGTGTAGGAATTTGCTGATTAATTTATTTTTAATGAGAGTGAAGTATACCAAGTACCAAAATAAACTTTACTTTGTGTATCTTACTGCTCCTGAAATAGGTGGAAAAATTAATGGTAGATATTTTGGCTCAAAGCTACATACATTAATTCATATACAAAACAGTCATTTAAACTTTAACCCCTTTCCTGCTATGTAATTTAAACCTGGACTCATGTTATCCATGCCATGGGAACACAAGACTGGGAGTACACCACCATCCAACCTGGTGCTGTGCACAGGTCAGGGATCGTGTAGTGTCTGTGGTGCTGATGCTGTGAAGCCAGCAAGTTAGTAGAATTTATGGGACTACTAGTCTGGAGATGACAATGCCTTTTGTACTCTGAATGTGGGACAGCCATGTGGTCAAAATTGAACCCTTTCCTATGTTTATGGACAGGAGGCTCCAGAAATCGTGGTGCCAGATTGTGGTCATTGGCATCTGCTTTTGCACATTTTATTAATATGAGAATAAAGACCTATAACCATGGCGCTCTGCTTGTTCCATAAAATGCCTTCAACCACCCCACTGTTACAGAGCTGAGCCAGCAGTCAGGGTGTGTTTTGGACAGAAGTGTGTGGGACCTGTTAAGAGAATAAGGCAGAAACTGTCTATGAATTAAAAGGGTAATCTGTTAGAGAGGAAAAATACACTGGAGGCTACATAGGACAAGAGGAGACTTCCCAGCCATTAGTTACCTGGAGACAGGATGGATGATGGGACGGGAATATGACCCCTCTTACTCTTGAGAGGTGCATGCCAATAGAGTAGCAACATGCCATTGCTAATATAGATAAGACACCTTGACAACCAGAATTTAGAGTCCTTGAGAGAGAATACATTTCCAGTAGCAAAATCTGCACCTTGCAAGCATTACAGCAGCAATGATTGGCAGTTAAAAGTGATTCCTATATACAGTACTTCTTCAAGTGCAGCAGAACACAGGTTTTTTTCACCAAACATTGTAAAGCCCATCTTTGCCCATCTTTTCTTATTTTCGAGGTTTTGCAGAGGGAATAATTGAATATATTTTGCTTATGGACTGTTCTTTGTTTATGCTGCTGGGTTTTTTGAAAGTGGTCTCAGAGCATCGGCTTGGGGACACTTACTGTATTTTAAGTGAATATATGCATGAGCGTTTCTTCTGGAAGGAGCCATGTTGAGCACTTTACCATCCAACCTGATCTCCTATCTCATATATGGAATTCGGACATCGCTTATTATTCCAAAGGACTTGTTCCCCCAACTTTCTCAGGTGTCTTAATCAAGAGACATCAGCCTCTAGGAAGCACTCATTACTTCAGCTAGATCTTGGCTTTCTTGTTTCTGTGAGCAGAAAAGAAGGGCCACTGCTCAATGTCTTCCCTTCCTTCTCGGCTGTTTTGCACCAGTGGGAGAGTAGGTGCATGTTTTGCCCACAGGGTCAAACTTGGGAAGTCTCTTGCTTCTGACTGATATTGTGAGACAGTTTGGAGCGGGGGGGGGGNGTTTTAGGTGGTTAAATGTTTTTCTGTGTCTTCTCAGCTTCTGTGTTCACACTGCCTTTTGGTATTTATATCTAATGGTTTTCTCCTGCTTCTTTAAACAGCTGAAGTGCAAAGAGCACAGGCATCCTTGATGATCTCCACATTTCCTGTACTGTTCAGGTGCCTAAGCACTCTTACAGTGCAGTTACCACTTCCCAGATTTCTGACTCCTATCCTCACCTTCCACAAAGTGAAGTTTTTAGTCATGCTTCTGCCACACCAAGCCCTCTGGTCAGAATTGCTCCTCCTGACATAGCAGTTGAACTTAACGACTGACCTGTCTCACTTACCCTGCCTTTGGCTTGGCAAATAAGGTAAGCAGAAACTGGAGACTGAGTAAGAGAAATTGTTTCCACCAGAGCTTTAAATTAGATGAATGTAGAGTAGATGAAGAATAGCAAAGCTGTGGGAGTGTAATCATCAACTGGGAGGGGATGGTGCCTGGTTCTGCAAGCATGGTCCCTGTGATGTATGCTATGCTATGATACCACTTTGAGGAGCAGTGGGAACCATACCATACCCTGTGACACACTGTCATATTTTTCCACACTCTCCTACTTCCAAAACCCTTCAGAGGAGGTCTTCCTTCAGAAACTCAGATCAACATAGATTTGGTGCAGTCTACTTGTAGCATTTCTGTGGGACCAGTTTAATCCTGAGCATGTAGCAAAGGTTGTCTGCATCCCAGAGATGTGCTGAAGTACTGCTTGAGCATTTGGAGAAGTTTGCTGATCCCCTTTACAGGTATGCTGAACAATTCATTGCACATCTTGAGCTCCAAAACGGGATTGTATGCTTTCTTCTTGGGATTCGTAAATGTTTACATTAATACCTAGAAATTACTGGGTGTCTTTCTAACTCTTCTGCTAATAGAGTTGTGCCACGAATACAGCGGTCATCTGTTGTGATGTTCTCCAGCTTCTCAGGCCCCAGTGCAGATGTTTGGTTGCGGTCTTAGCCTGGCACATGGGGGTTTTTTGGCTGATGCTGGTGGCAGCTAATTTCTTAGTAGACACTGCCCTGTATAGGCTCCTGCCCTCCCCATCTGCCTCTTCACATTTGCCCTGCTTTCTCTGATCTCTGTTGTCTTCTTTTATAATAAACTCTAACCAAGACTTTTTTGTTCTTTTCTCTACAAGAGACTGCGATAAACCTGTGCCCCGTTCTTTCTGCTGAACAGTGCTGCATCAGGCTTGATTAGGCCTTTGGTGTCCTAAAGCTAGATTAACACCTCTTCCAGCAGTCTGGGTGATGGTACTTCTACCACGCTGCGGCATGCCTTAGGGAGCAATATCTCCATCTTTTGGGCATATTGTGTCTGCACAGCCTGGCCCTCCGTGCTGTCTGTCTTTTCCTGAAGGTCTGAGAAGTCAAGGACAGGGCAGAAGCTTACATAGGAGCCTGGGAAGGTTGGCAAGGACATAGGAAAGACCCTGCGTGAGTGGTAGGCTCTGCTGCTTAGGCAGTTGTGCTGTGCTGCCTCTCTTCTCTGCCTGCAAAGGGAGTATCACCCACTGGTGCTGTGGGCTGCCTGGCCTCCTGCACTGTGTTGGGGCAGTTGCATATTAATAGTCTCATGATCCTTCCCAGACTCCTCTGGTGAGGTTTTTTTTTACTGCTGCCCCTTCTTCAGGTGTTTAGGGCTGTCCTGTGCATCCTGCATGTGTTCTTCCTGAAGTTGCTGAACGTGTTGTGGGAGTACTTGTTTTGCTTACAGTCATTCAACCTGCTTAACAGCTTGCTCTGCTCATTTGTGGGACAGAAGAGATGTTTGGGCCTCATCGTTCCACTGGGAATGCAGAGCAGGAGCTCGCATAAGCATGATTCCACCTTCTGCTGCTACATTTCAGTGGCTGCTCCAGATGCGATGTGCTGGGAGCAGCCAGGGAGTGAGTTTAGGTCAAGTGGCAGTAGATCTGCTTGAGGGACCTGGGGCAGACTAGTGTAAACAATTTCCTGCACGCAAGCGCAGGAACCAGAAATACCTGCTGTCCTGTTCTTATTGTCTTGTGCAGGTATGTTCACGTAGGAGGACCCTGCAACATTTTGCTGAGGCTGGATCCTGTTGGTGTTGGTGTGATACTGCAGCCCTCCCAGGAGGTAAGAGCTCCTTCATGCTTACTTAGGAAGCAAGGAGTCTTGCACATGCAAAGCCTTCATTAACAATTACATCACTGACTAAAAGAGTGAGCTGGGCTCGTTCATTCCTCATCCCACCTGCCAGCCTCCTGGGCTGCTCCACATCCTGTCAAAGCCAGGCATCTTGTGAGGATTTGCTCATTATCCCACATCCTTCCCTTCATACCCTCTTCCTGCTGGTAACTAGACCCACTGATGTTACAATGCCCAATTCTATTTCTGTGTATTTCCTTTGGAAGGAGAGAAGGAAGAGGTGTCTGAAAATGCTCTTTCACACATTCAGTACAGGGCAGCAGGCCAGGGAAGGGGCACACTGTGGTCCTTCTCATGACAGCTGTGAATTGGCACCCTGAGCAGCTCGGGGCTGGACCTCAAAGGGCCACCAGAGCGACTCCATGGCCACAGGTTGACTTCCCTACATGGCACATGTGTGGTAGGGACCTCAGAGCAGCAACTGGAAAGAACCTGTATGCTGGGCACACCACTGAGCGGGGAGCCGGTGGAGGAGGTAGGGTTGCCTACCTTCCCTGCCATAACTAGCTGTTAGGTCATTTGGCCTATGGCTGGCAGCTGGTGTCCAGTGCCCTCCTTCAGCTGAGTGGGTGCAAAGCTGTCTCTCCCCTGATTTGGAAGTGTTAACATAAGAATGGAAAAAATGAAACGAGGAATTTGTGTGCTGCCGCTGTATTTAGAAGAATGATTCTGTAATGCCGTGGTCAGGAACCTCGGACACAAAACTGGGAGACTTGACTTTGCACTGCTCTGTCTGTGAGTTCAGTGCTGACACAGATCTCAGTGCAATAACTAAAATTTGGACTTTCCTCATCTAGCTTCGCTTGCTGTTTACATTTGGCCAGTGAATTCTGCAGAGTGGAATGTTGCTATGCAGATGCCTTCCAGAAATGCCTATAGATAAGTGTGTTTGAGCACCATGATGTTTTGTGGTGGAAGATGTGGATTTCAGTCTGGAATAAAGAGGGGGGAAAAAAGCAAATCAGGCTTCTCATGTTCCCGGGTGAGTGCTCTCCAGGAACTGTACTATCATGAAACAAATAGGCAGGCTCCCTTCCATTTGTGCTTGAAGACGAAGCAGCAGGTGCATGTTGTGGAAAGCCTAGGCAAGCTGTTTGTGTTTGGTGAGCTCCAAGAACATCTGTAGTGGGACACGAGAATGAAGTATTGCCTAATGCTTGGATCCTGACTGAGCTCAGGAATCAGCTAGAGTATAGCTGCCTAGGGACACTAACTTGGAAGTGGGACTTGGTGTGTGTGTGTTTAGCCAGAGGGAATTTTCCCCTTGTCTTTCTCTGTTGATTGCAGAAGGTGTGTAGACAACGCTTCCAAATAAGTGGAAAAAACTGCTGGCAAAAATTGGCCAATCGGTCTGTGGAGTGCCAGTTACAGACATTTATCTCTTTGCCAGACAGCAGGGACAGGATACCTCTCATCTAATTTTAGATGTCTGCATGGTAAACCTCTGTCACTGACTTTGGCAGCCTGCGCTCTCCTGCTCAGCGGAGAGAGATAAGCACTTTCATGGCACATTTCATCTGACCTGTTTCAGATGTCTGCTGCAGGGTGAGGTAACTGAGTCCCTGGAAATTTCTGCCTCTCCGCACCAACATTGAAGAAGCCCAGCCTGACAAGCTCGGCTGGAGATGTTTACATCGTATGTGCTTTCATGTGCTGAGGTCCGTGAGAAATTACTGGAGGGAGAGTAGATCATTACCAAACACCAACTGGAGACAGTGGAAAACCCTTTACTTTTCAGAATCAGCAGCAGTTGTTTATCTGGCAGAAAACATGCATTTGATGACTTTTTTGAAAATTCACACTCTTTTCAGCTCTTTAGGAAGGCAAAAAGTAGGGTGATGTTACCCTTCTTTTATGTTATCACCAAGGTGACGTTACCACCCTGGCAAAGCAGCTCCAGAAAAAGGCCCATCATGTTATAGACCCTTCCCTTTGTTTTTTCCCCAAACTTCCTTACATTGTGTTTGGCTGTTCACCTCACACTTTGAGTTAATGTTATTCTTTAAGCTGCTCTAATGCTTATTTACACCTGTAACACTTCTGTGCCAGCAGCTTTATTAAAATTTTGTCCCATATCTGTTGTCCATGGCTGCTAACTCTGCACCTGCTTGCTGCATTGCAGCACAGTCTGGCAGGCAACTTAAATTTTCTGATTAAATGTACCTTTGCTTCTGTTCTTGCAGTTTGCACAGTCCTGATAAGAGTTCGTTCTGACTTCAGGGATAGAAAGACTAGACAGCTAATCTAAACTAATCATCCCACTCCAGCTGTAGTCCATGGAGTGATAGTCCCTTGGGGACATGATTCATCCCAGCTGATTTAGAACTTAGTGTCTGAATGTGCTGGTTCACACTTAGGCATGGCTGTCTCTCTTCATTGACTATAGCCCGGTGATTATTAGAGAGCAGACATTTAGCTTTTAGCTGACTTAATTTAGTGTGGATGAATTTGATCTACAGGGTTTTTGTAACTTGTAGATAAAAGGCTAGCTGATTAGATCAACTATCCAGCCAGTTCTTCATTCTCTGGTTAGCCTCTGTGGAGTTTAGTAGCTCCAGGGTGAGCTGAATGGGGTGGGGGAGGTCTGCATTGCAGTCTGGGGACTCCTGTGTGCCTGCTGTGTGCAATTTTTCATGTACTGCATTGTGTTCTGGATGGTGCATTCCTAACACAGCTTTTTAAATCACATATTAATGTCTGCCTGTATTGCTTCTCCAAAAACAGCTCTATGATGCTTTTGGTAAGCTGGAGTTAACTAAACCCAAAATACATAGCATGTGGACAGTATCGTCATTCACATAGCACCAGACTCTGAAATTTGAATGTCCCTTCCTTGAAGGATTTCTAGGGAGATGCTAAAAGACCACATGAGCTGTTGTTCTTGTAGCCTGTGGTATCTAATGACATGAGCTGTGCTAAGATTCTGCTGTGCTTCATACAAACACTGTGACCCTGTGAGAGCAAAAAAGATGGTGTTTTGGCTTCTCTGCTGGGTGCCAGTCTAGCAGAGCCCAGGCTCTCAAGAAATGCTGAGGAGGAGTGTTAGCTATGGTTCAGGGATGAATAAGTTTCTTGGCCAAGTCTGATTACCCACTTGGGATATTTGTATTTCATTATAACTGACACCGAGAAGCATGTTTGATTTGGAACAAATTTCAAGCAGGAACAAGTTTCAGCATCTGCATTTCTACTGTGAGCACAATGAGGGACAAAACAGGTTAGAGCCTGTTAGGGTGGGGACCTCTCAATAAGGAAGGGGAGGGTAGTACATGAATCAGTTACAAGGAAAGGGAAGGAGCAGCTTGAAGAGCTGATCTTCCTCCCCTTGCAAAGGGATACTCTAAGCACCAAGTATCAGGTGTGTGTCTGAGGAAGCCAAGTGAGGGAGCTGGGGAAAGCCAGCTCCTCCCCCAGAGTGGGAGGCTGTACCTGGTGATTAACTCTCAAGTAGAGGAGTGGAGCTCATGCTGAGTCCTGAAGGAACCTGTTGGGAGGAGCTCAGGAGTGCAAGAGGGCCAGAAAAGGCCTGGAGTTGGACAGAGGACTAATCCAGCTGGAGAGGCACTTCTTAGCATCAGCAGCTCCGGTCATGTTCAACTACCTAGCAGTAGAGGTGAGACCCCAGTTCCACCGCAGCTATGGGGGCCAGCAAGGGGTGTCTGGGCCACTGAAGAGCCGCCTAGAGCAGCTGAAGAAGCCGTGGTGGAGGGAGCCCACCCCACTGGTGCTCCAGCACAGTGAAACAGCCAGACTTGCCATAGACGCCTTTCTTGAGCAGGGGGAACGCGGCTACCTGAGTGCTATCACTGAGGAACGGGAGCTGCCTTTTCTTTCCACCCTGGACATGGAATATATCAGCCATCAGAGAAACAAAAGCTTTCCAGATCCCAATGCAATGAAAGACAAAGAGGCTGACCCTGGCGATGCAGACACTGGAGACAGGTCCTCCCTCAACTCTGAACTAACATCTGGCACCTACTTTCCACTTATGTCTGATGTGCACCCTCCAGAGCTGGAGCTGGGGTGGCCAGGTACGCCACTCCTCACGGTGTCTGGCCAGACTCAAGCCACTGTGATTTTCCAAAGAAACAAAGCTAACAGCATTAAGGATTTGCTCCGTTCTCTGATCAGCCGGGCACGGACGGTATGTATAGAGCTGCGTCCGTTGAGTGGGGTCTTGTGCCACAGCAGCCGAGTCCTGGTGGCTGGTCCCACAACTGTACACCACACGCTCCAAGCTCTTGCTGCTCTCTAGATGTCTGGCATGATGTGATTGCTTTTTCTCTAGCAGATCTGTAACTGTTCTTGCTCCTTTCCTTTCCTGTAATTTCTTTCTGCTTGGGATTTCATGTCATACAGGCAGTGCCCTTTAAGGCGCTCTGTGTCTATATTTGCGGGTATGCAGAGCATGGTACCAAAGCCTGGAGCGAGTGAGTGGCAGGGCGTGCAGCATTAACGCGTAGCTATCCTCAGCCGGCAAGTGTGCACCAGCCAGCCCTTCTGCCAGGGAGTTTGCACAGCCAGGGCTTTTCTTGACCCCTGGACATCATGTTAAGCAGAACAAGAGGATACCACTGGTGAGTTGCTGAGGGAGAACAAAGGACCTGAGTAAACTTGTGGGACTGAAAATCTGTGCCTGTGGTTTGAAGTAGGTTAGAATACATCATCATATCTTCTAGACTTGATGTCTGTGCCTCTCTAAGGATGAGTAAGATCAGCCCGTTTTGCCCCATTGCACAGATTCTGCTGGGTAGAGATTGCCAACCCTTGGATGTAATAGAAACTGGACAACTGCAATACTTGCCTACCAAGTACAATCCTGGTGTGAATTTATTCACTAAACTATGCTCCTTCTTGTTTCTTTTTACTTTGCCACTATACTGTGTACTAAAGCAGCAGCTCGGACAACTGTATCTCAGACACACTTTCAGCTTTTATTATTTTTGTCCTCTTTATGGTTCTTTTCATCTGTTCCATGTTGATTTTATTTTGTAGTATTTCATTTCAATAGTGTGGTGATACTGAGTAAACTTTTAGTGCAAAGGTCACTTTTAACCAGTCAGCTTCTAGGCAGTTTCTCTTATCACTCCAGTAGTTTCTTATTTAACTTTACAGTCACTCCTTAAATTCATTACTGCTTAGTGCAGAAAGTGGGAGATAAAGAATTGTTAAGCCTGGACTTCAGGTGTGTCAAGAACACAAGCTGTTTCCAGGCAGACTGAGCTAAAGTGTTATCTTCTATCTGCAGAGTTGAGCAAACAAAGTTATGTTGTTCCCAGGGGATGAAACTGGGGCCATGCAGCAGCTCAGATTGCTGTGCAGCATCATAACATCATCAAAGAACCACATATCATTGAAATTTGGGCGTGATATGAGATAAATGGGAATCTCATTCTTTTGTCCAGAACAAGACCGTTTTACCACATAAGCTACTGCTCAGTTGTCAGCAGCCATTGCTTAATGCCTGAACTTCTATTGCACCTTTGTAGGCAAATATGGGAAGTTTTGTCCAGGAAGTAAGTGACAAAAACCTTTGTTTGTCGTTGCAGGCAGCTGATTTATGATATCTTAAATGATCTGAAAAGTCCTGTGACACTTACTGCATCCTTTTCAGCAATGGGGATTAAGACGTAGTCATGGCAGAATGCACAAAGTAAATGACTACCAAGAAATGTCCCCTTGTCACTTAACACGTGTCCCGGATCTCTGACGATATCATGATCCTTTAAACCACATGGAAAACATCTTGCTGTTTTCTCAGTTCACAGGAACTTCTCTTGCTGCAGGGAGGTTGCCCAGGCGGTAGCTGCTTTATTGTACTTTAAGTACATTTTGAGCTTTTTACTTCTTTTGCTTGGCTTGAAAAAGCACAGACAATCTTCAGCCCTTAATGTTCAAGCTGGGGATTTCCACACAGTGTTTTTGACTGTTGCGTGAAACGTGAGAATGAGTTTTCAACCATCTTATTGGTTTATTACTGGTGTTTTACTGGCTTCTAGGTTAGCAACTCTGGCCAGTGCTTCCCATGACTAACTGTATGATTGATGACAGTTCCAGCTCATTCACAACCCCAGTTACACATCTTTAATCAGTTACTGAGTCATTTTGGTCATCAAACCATCCAAAAGGGTGTTACTTGTATGTCTTTTCATGACAAAAGAGCAACCAGAGGTAAAAACATCTTTTGCTTGAAATGTGAGTAGCAACTGTGTAGAGAACCGCTTGCTTTTTTGCTTTTCAGCTGCTGTTTCTGCTTTTCAAATATTCTCCACTAGACTTTAAGCTCTCGTCATGTATCCCTTCTTTAGAGTGTTTCTCCTCCTGTGTGCTTACAGCTAACATAGAAGGGGGATACAGTGCTCACGGGATGTGGGAAGGACGTTGAGATCCCTGAATGCTTTTCCTGGGTCCTGTGGACAGGAAGGCGTGTGTCTTGAAATGTTGTTTGCTGTTTTCTCCTGTACAGTCATACAGAACAACATCAGCTGACATATTTTGCAACAGCATATTTGTACTGACAAATCAGCAAAAAGGGCATTTGTTTTATTGGTACCTTTTGCTGGTGCGGTTTGTCTTTCTACTTTGCTGTATTTAACCAGCTGTCTTTGAAGATGTATTTTCAGATTTGAGCTTTTCTCTTTGCAGACATAAGAAGATGCAGCACAGCCACACCTTAGCCTTCATTTGATAATACTATTACAATTTTACTTTTGTTGGATGAGCTCCAATCTATTTTGAACTGTCCATGCTTTTTCTTTTGCCCCTCTTGTACAACTCTGACACTGGCTGTGCGTATGCATTTACGTGCAATGGTAGAAGGGTCCCTGATGGTCCCCCAGAGAAGCAATGTATCGCTTCAAATGACAACACTACGGTAATGACCAAAACCACACTGCTATTGGCAAATACCAGTAAAACCAGCTGTGCTGGTTAGAAACCAGACAGATGGCAACCCCAGTGGGGTGGTAGTAAGTGCTGTAATTCCCAAAGTGATGACTGCAGTAATTGCTGAATTGTGAGTTTCCAGAAGTGGATTTAGAAATATCATGATTTAACCCTACAATGGCAAGGTGTGAATTTTCTAGTGCCTGTGGGGCAGCTGTGTCTTTGCAATGTCCTGACCCACCGAGGCTGTGCCATGGGCTTGGAGGCTGTGATCAGCATGGTGAGGAACAGTGATGCTCTGAGCCGGCCCCAGCCTTGCAGCTCCCACCACTGAAACCGAGGGGCTGGAGGCACTGGACATACGTTGCTTAGGTTTGTAAGGCCAGATTGACTGAAATGCCCAAGACTTTTAAATGTGAGACACAAGTTGTCACGAGCCTGAATTGGAGATGGTACTTAGGTACCTAACTTCCACTGCTTTATAGAGCTGTTGGAAATTATCTTTGAGGCTTTAGACCTTGCTTTTGTGGCAATACATTCTTAGGAGGCTTCAAGGGGAAGACTTTCAGGGTTGTCTTCCCCCGAAACTTCTTTGCTTTGGGGTTGAGCTGATGTTATTGTAAGAGCTGTCTGCTTTGTTTACCGAGAGGATATGGTGATCTGAGTGGCCCTTATGGTTGTCCTGTGGCACCCATGCTTAGAATGAGCAGCCCCACCATGGGTGCCTGCATTTCCACCATGCAAGGCTGTGGCAGGGCACAACCTCCCCTCTCTCCCCTCTACAATGCTCCTCGCTGCAAACTGCAACGCACATGGGGCTGCCAGCCTTCTTGCCCAACATCAGCTGCTGATGCTTGCCAGTACCACCAGGAGCAACTCTACCCAAATCCCTCCTGTGAAGGGATCGTATGTGAGGAGGCTGTGAATAGAGCCATAGCCTGTTCCACCTCCTGATGCCAAGCAAAGACCCGCTTTGGAAAACATGAGTCTGACTATCACGCAGGACTCCACCCAGCTTGCACAAGCTGGCGTCCTGCTGCCTGGGGCACTTGCTCCCGCGCTGGCGCCGGAGCCCTGCCACGAGGCTGCCAGGAGTTGCAGGTCTGCCTGGCAGCCAGCTGTATCCAGCCCAGGGCACTGGGTGCCATGGGTGACTCTGTGCCACATGGTGCCATGCGTGGCCGTGCTACTGCCTGCTCAGCCCCATCCCTCTCACAGTGAGCACCGCAGACTGGCAGTGCTGTTTTTGTGCAAGCAACAGCCTCGAACTCTGCCAAAGCCTGTGAGCACTGGTAGAGAAAAGCAAGATGGTGTGGACCTTCTGTGCACACTAGGTGCAAGCAGACCATGCGGGCTCTGGGGACCATTGGTCTCTCTTGACTCCATCATATTGACTTCCCAAGTCAAGTTTAGATTGTCTCTAGGACCAAGCCTGCCTCAGACCTAAGCTTGAGATGAGCTGGAATATCATGAGGCAAGTGTGGCTGAGAGGGACTTGCCTGAGGCCTTACACAAGGTTTCAGCTATATTTTTTTCTTGGAGTTTCATCATTAGAGGATGGGTGGCCCACCAGTCATTTGGCTAAATTGCCTTTGGTCTTTGGCTGAAGGCCAATGTAGAAAGACATGGTGAAGTCCTGCTTTTTTGTGGGGGTCTCAGTGGTACCTAGTGCTGATAGCTCAGCAGGAACATTAATTTGGGAAGCTGAAGATGCTTCTCACTGCTTTCAGAGCTCTTCCAGGACTGACTCTGCTGTCCATGCCAGATGGGTGCATTTCAGGAGGGGAGAAGAGTTTGCCAGAGCCTCTTAAGGCTTCTGGGAAGACAACACTGATGAGGGCTGCAAAAGAGGTGCCCTTCGGAGTCAGGCTCTGAAGCCTGTATTTCCCAGGGCCAGGGTGAGAGGGTGGAGATGTGGTTTTGGCCTGGACAGTAGGAATGATTTTTAGCTCTTGATGATAGCTGCCTTGTGTCCCACATAGATGCCTGGGATCACAACAGCCTCCAGGAAGGTTCTTCCCCAAGCCTTGCTGTGGTGGGCTGGGCCTGGGGTCTTCTGCAAGATGTTGAGGACCAATGACCGTGTGTAAGGCATCATCACAGAGGTGGTCTTTGGGGACAAATCAGATAGAGCCAAGAAATCTTGTCCATCTGCAAAAGGGATAAATCTCCAAGGGAGCAGGAAGCAACCTTTTAGTATTGCTGCCTTCCTCTGCCATGGCTCTGGTGCAGAGCATGGTGTGTGCAGGCAGAGTGGGGCTGAGAGGAGCCAACTTGCCAAGCAAAAGACTGGGCAGGAGAGCATGGGGAAGCCAATGGGACCCTGCTCTGCCCATGGCAGCTGCCTCCACTCAGCACCTGGGCCATGAGTATGAGCCTGGAAAGAGGCAGTTTATTGATGAAAACAGAGCAGAAGAGCTACTGGGCAGTGGGTGATCTGGAGTAGAGACATGAGCCTGTCCCCACATCCAAGGACAGTGATACTTGGAGCTCCTCTACTCTTCTGAAGCTGTTCCAGGTCAGACCCATGAACGTGATTCAGCCTGTTCGTATTTAAAGCTTGAACCACTGCACACATAGAAGTCAACCTCACTGCTGTCCTCTGCATTTAACTCTTTGTTTAAAGAGGAGCAGATGAGCAGAAGTGGCTCACCCTACATGGTCCGCTCCATAGGGTGATTTGGACTATGGAGAATTGCATTCATGGCCGTGCTCTAACACAGGCAGAGGAGGTGTTTGAAAACAGGATTCCTGCCTCCTCACGGGGTGCATGATGAGCCTCAGAACAAACCCTGTCATGCATTTTGTGTGCAAGGTGTAGTGCAGGGCATGAACATTGAGTAGCAGGATAAAGTAGGCCATTGGAGCTTCATTCCAAAACTCAGTGCTTTTTGGGTCATCTTTATTTGGGCATCCTCTACTAGGTGCAGAAACTCAAAATCAGAGTTATGCACACAACTTACAAATACCAAACAGTTATCTTATTTACTGCTAAGATATGGTAAAGACTGGGACTACAGTACTTGGTCAGTAGTTCTGTTATTTTTTCAGCTTTTGAAATTAAGCTGGCCTGTCGGTGAGTCCTTCGCTACTTTACTTTTTTCAGTCCCCCAGTGTGTTGCCATCTTCCATGAGTTCTCAGTGTTAACTGTTAATGGTTTAAGGTCTAAGTCACCAGATTGCTCTGCAAGCACCCTCAGGTGAAGTGTGTCAGGCCTGACAAATCATCCAGCTCAGCAAGTGCTCTCCTGCCTGCTCCTTCCTTCTCCCAGATGTCCCCCTGATTCCTGTCACTAATGGTGACAGCCAACAGATGGATCCCAGCAGTCCCTTCCTGATCCAAATAATGGCTGCCTTGATGTTGTCTGCTGGCAGCCTCACTCTGTGAGGAACAGTGGAACAACTTCTCCAGTCACATCTTCATCTATTTGTGGTTGATTTCCCTTGATCCATTGTTCTGGTTGCAGGTAATACTGTACTTTGAATTTTCTAGTTCTGGGTCAACTCACTTGTAGTAGGTATCTGTCATGACCTACCTTTCATTTTCTCTATTTGCCT
This sequence comes from Fregata magnificens, assembly GCA_013389945.1. Lineage (NCBI taxonomy): Eukaryota > Metazoa > Chordata > Aves > Suliformes > Fregatidae > Fregata > Fregata magnificens. Next base: position 24,211 of record WAAD01027726.1, read on the forward strand.
TCCAGTTTTTGGAGAATTCATTTAGCCAAGATGGTCTGCTGCCTCCCATCCCATCTGCACAGTGGGATGGGTTGCCATGGCCTTCTTCAATCTCATTCTTTAAAGAACTGGCTGTTCTCTTTAAAATTCTTTTCCTTTGTAAAACCGCTCCCTTGGAGACCTTATCTTGCAAGTCTTCAGTTTATTGAAATAGACTTTCTTGAATTCTTTTTTTTTTTTTTTTAAATAATGTTAGTGTTATTCCTTCTTCCTACTGTTAGCTTTCATAACTATCACTTGCATCCTGGGCTGCGTTAGCAGGAGTGCTGCCAGCAGGAAAAGGGAAGGGATCCTTGCCACACACGTTATTCTAAGATTTTGTCTAGTTGCCCCTAGGATGTAATCTTGGAACAAGGACATGTACATACTTGATCAAGATACTTCCTCCCTTACCTGTCAGTGTGTCCTTCCTGAAAAAAATGATACTTCTTTATATTAATATATGCTAGTCATCTGTGGAGTCACTCATACTGATTGAATAATGATTTTGGTCAGTCTCAGCTCTTCCGTTTATATGCTGTATTTCTGGCATATTTGCTTAAGGCAACACATAGTTGTTGCATCAATGATATTCAGAGTTTGTGCACATGCATTACCCTTTCAGATATTTCTTTCTGTGAATGACAGATGAGACAGGAGGTGGCTGGATGGGGAATGTCGTCATAGTTATTAAAAGTGATTTTATTTGCCATGGTGGGGTAAGGGCTGTTAAACACAAAGGTTCAGAAGCAATCTACACTCGTGTGGCCACAGACGCTCAGTAACTCAGGAGGTTTGAATACTTAATTCATAGTTTAAAGCACAATTCACTTGGGCATGAGATTTCAACAGTCTCTTGGTTTTTTCCTCCCCCCCCATCTTTTCTCCTGGCTAGGTGATAGCAATTGTGATGGATCTGTTTACAGACATGGAAATACTGTGTGACCTGCTGGAGGCCTCAAGCAGACGGCACGTCCCTGTTTACCTGATCCTGGATGAAGAGTACTTGAAGCATTTTGTGGAAATGTGCAATAAAATGGCTCTTAGTCAGGACGACTTCCCAGTAAGTTTTCAGCCACATACTGGATGTGATAAACAGGTCTTGGAATCGATAAAAAGCATGTACCCTTTGTTCTATTCCCTCTGCCTTGTCCCTAGGACCTATCCCTTCTCCCACTGTCCCAGGCTAAGAGACCATGGCTGTTTGGTCTAGGAGATCAAGATCTGTCTGGAAGCACAGGGGAAGGAGTGGACGAGCCTCCTAGTCCCGTATCTTGATGTTCTGTGGTCCTCATCTCAGTTTTACACAGGAGAACTGTGAAGTCAAGGCCAATAAGATGCAGTGCATTACTGAACAATTTGCTGGGCTGGTGCAGATAGGCAGACAGAGGTAGACCAGAAAACTTACGTTCATGTGGACCTGTATCATCTCCTTGCCTTGTCCCCTCTCAGCCCCTGCTCTAGGACGTAGAATTTCAAGACTTAAATTGCTCATAGTTCAGATCCCTGAGCTCAGTTTAGATTCTGGCCAGAGCTGTAGTGCAATAGCTGAGTGGGGAAGGGAAGCAGTGAGTCCCTTCAGATGTCCTGATGCAAAACCTACCATTTCCTCCTAGCCCTGCTGCACTGCCTCAATGTAAAACCACGTTAAAAATCTCATGTTAAGATCTGCTTTTAGGCTTTGCGATTCAGTTGTGGGTTCATGAGGGATTTGTGAAGAGCCTAATTCGCCACTCAGCTGGGTGCCCATCAGCAATGGTGTGTGGTGCCCAGAGCAGGCAAACAATAAAAATTAATGTGTCAGTGCGACAAGCTCTCCTGGGGACTTGCAGACTCAGAAATGCACCCCAGTGTCTTGCTGCTCCCCATATAGCCTATCTGGCTACCGCCTATTAATGGAAGTTGGTTTTTTGTTGTCATTTGTTAGTCCTGCAAGGCCAGCAGTCCTGGCTCTAGTCTATTACTGGGTGCATAGGATTCTCTGGAGGACTGATTCTCTTCCAGCCACCAATTTCATATGTTTTCCCTTCATCTTGGTGGGAAACACTTGGAAGTTATCCAGTTACCTCAAAACCATTCTTAACTAAAAAAAACAGGCTAGGGAAAATGCAAAGCTAATGTTTTACAGCATTCAAAATAGATGCAGTTACAAATGTCTTAATTTCCCCTCATTTTTAACCTGTGTACACAAAGATTAATTTAGAGGGGCTTCCTTCTTCCCCCGTGTTGGTGATGCTCTGTCCTTTCTTGCTTCTCACAAGCCAGACCCATTTCATCCTGCCTCTTGGGATGGCAACTGTTAGGGAAAACCGCTTCATGCTGGAGCATGTTTGCTTTCATAAACAACTGCATCACTGAAGTCACCTGGTGGATCCAGATAAATTGCATGTCTCCAAAATTTGTTTTATTTGCTTCTTATCCAAGAGCCTGGTCATTGTTTTTAATTAAAATTAGAATGAGTTTACATCCATGGAGATGTCTACGTCTCTTTGTTAGACCTGATGTCATGTCTTGTGCTAGAATGGCTAATTAACACTTGCCTCCCCCATTCAGTGACTCATCGGCAGGTCTCAATGTGAAGTGCCTCTTAAGTTGATGTATCTCAAGCAGTACATTAACATACATGCTTGATATTCACATCTAAGTGGCATGAGCGTACATATTTTATTCCTGGCTCTGAGTTGCGACAGGATGTGACGGTAAATCTCATTTGGAATAGTTGGTGTCGATTTGGGCTTTAATGGGGGAATTTGGGGCAATTGCCGCTCCAACATCTTACTTCTAAGAACATTGTGTGAGCCCGCTGGTGTCAAATCCTGGTGCTGAACATCAGCAAATCCCACAGTGGTGCATCGAGCATTGGCAGTGGTCACAGCAGAAGGCTTAACTTGGATTTTTTCAAATGGTCCTCTGCTGAACCTAAAACTACTGTCTAAATCGAGTGAGAGTGGTACCTGGCAGTCTGGCTTTCCTGCAGGACTTCAGGATTCTCATCTTGTTTGGACAATTCAGGGCCTAGATTGCCAAGAGGAACAAGAGAATGGAAAAAATGAGCCAGATATCAGAAACTCACCCAGCCTTGGAAAGGATAGAGGGAGTGAAGAAATACTGTGGCAACAAATCTATGGGATATCCCTTGCTTGAAGTGGTTTTAACTTCCCTGGGGGGGTGAGAGGAAGCTTCTTCCAGTGAGAATGAGTATTAGTAAAACCTCAGCACTGGAAGAAAAAAATCCCTGTGTTGATTGGCAACAGGATTAGGTGAACACCTCCCCAAGCATCCAGCGTATCTTGCTCTATATCAGCAACTTGTGGTGGCATTTCAGAGTATCATAGGTTAATGCAAGTTGGCAGGGACCTCAGGAAGTCATCAAGTCCAACCTCCTGCTCAAAGCAGTGTCACCTATGAGGTCAGACATAGTTGCTCAGGGCCTTACGTGGTCTAGTCTTGAAAATCTCCAAGTATGGAGACTGCACAACCTCTCTGGGTAACTTGTTCCAATGCATAACTGTCCTTACGGGGAAAAAGTTTCTCCCTTCTCATAGGTGACAGATGATGACATGTTCTGGGACACAAGAAGGCAACAAGTGAGAGCCGCAGTGCAAAGATTGTGAAGCTTGAGCTCTGTTCCTGCTAAAAGTTTCTATGAACTCAAGAGAAGGCTGGACAAGTACTTGGAGAAGAGGTCCAGGGGGGGTTCCCACTAAGACAAACCACAAGAGGCTCAGGAAGTCCCCTGAGCAGAAAAGAGAGTCAGCAGCAATATTAGGGGGCAGCACCATAAATGATTGCCTTCGTCCTGCTCTTCCCCAGCTGCCATTGCCCACTGTGAGAGATAGACTGTTGCGACAGATGGACCCCGGTCTGGAGGATATTTGCTGCTGTTATGAAGCCCTGAAGGCAATGGTGCTCCTTGGGTGGGCAGGGAGACTTCCTCAGCACAATGTGAGAGTCAAGCCTTTCCTACCCTGCTGTGATGAGCTCCCCAGCAGGTGTTTCTGGGAAGCCCACCTCCTACCCGCAGGGACTTTGACGGAAGAGGAAAGCTGTCAGGAATGGAGTCACCTGCTGCAGGGTGACTGCCTCCTGCTTCTCACCCCCGAGGCACAACTTCTGCGCCGTGAACCCCACATGAGGCCAGAGACTGGGCGAGCCGGTTCCTGACTGTGTACAGGTGGCCTGGGAGCCCACACGTGCTCAACATGCCCAGGAGGAGGAGGGGGAGAAGGGGGCACAGCGATGCCCAGGAGAAGCTCCTGGAGGGGTGGCAGGGATGTGGGTCTGCGTCCTGCAGAGAACATCTGTAGGCAAATCAAAACTATTTGTGCTTGTCTCGTCTGCAGCACTGGCTGTTACAAACTGCTGTGTCTGGCCAGAGTGAAATCTGCTGCGTGGCGGAGGGGAGGCTGCCACCTCCACCAGGAGTGCCCACCAGCCATGGGCAGCGCCTACCTCCGCCAAGAGGCAAAATGACCCCAGTGACATGTGCAGCCTGTACCAACTGCCGTGGGTCTTCGTCTTTTGCCTGGCTGATCCTAGGCAGGGATGAGCTGCCCACAAAGGGATCTGCCGGGCCAAACGCAGGTGGTGACAGTTTGTGACAGCTCCTGGTGCACCAAAGCCACTGCAGGTGGCAGGGGAGCTGGCCTGGAGGGGCAGTAAGGGATGATCTGGCAGGCCAACGTAGGCGCAGCCTTAGGGATGTATATTTACATACTAGATGTTTTGTTTGGCACTGTATCATATGGACCAGGCCAGTAAGTGTTTCCAGTGACTATTCTCCTCTTCTGCCTTCCCCAACTGAGGTGCAAATAATTTTTATTATGGGCAAAAGCCTCACATTACGAAAAAGGCTCCTGATGGATACTGAGAGCCTTATTTCCCATTTCATACTGGGCAGTCGGTTTTACAGGCCAAAGTTGTATCAGAGAAGTTCTTTGCAGTCTTTCAAACAGATGAGGATCAGGTCTGTTTCACTTGAGTACAACAGGTGAAAATTTTAATATAATTTTAAGGCAATTCTTAAAATGTAGACATACCTTTCTGTAAATCTTTTTTTATTGAGCGATATTTGGGTTTTAAGAAGCCTATCACTGTATAAAATCAGAACAGCACATTTGATTGGTTAGAAACTGGCTAGTTGTGATGGGTCAAAATTTACTTTAAATGCAGAGCCATCAGCTAGTGTGGTTAGTTGAATATTATCAACAATCTGGAAGAAACTGTATAGTCTTACATACTTCAGAAATGATCTGTAGGCTTATAGGATTCTCCAAATTTTTTTCAAACCAGCATTTGTACCTAAGTGCAACTTGTTAGTATTTGATGGTATTTTTATCTTATAGAATCAGATGGTGTGACAAAATATTTGGTATGTAGAAGCCAAGAAATACTTACTGCCTTGCTGCATTCTATCTCTGGGAGCAGAGCTTCTGCTTGAGGGAGTCCATCAATGATGCATAAGGGAACATTTCAGTTTAGTTCAATACATGTCCCCGTACCAACTCTGCTTTCTTTGGTTTCAGAACATGCGCATAAGATGTCTGAGTGGAGACACATACTACAGCAAAGCAGGCAAGAAATTTGCAGGCCAGGTGCTGGAGAAGTTTATCCTGATTGATTGTGACCAAGTTCTTGCTGGTACATACAGGTAAGAAAAAGTAGCAACCACTGTGACAAAGAGTGGTGACACTGAGAAAATATTCATTACCAAAATACTGAATAATGTAGCTCTTGGGGTTTTTTTTTTTCCCTCCATGATAACGATACACTGTTTTTCCTCTTCATTTCCGCTTATAAATGTCAGGTTTCATTTTGATGCTTTACCTTCTTCTACTCCATCCTCTTGCTCTTACCTTGCTGTTTAACTTTCAGATATCATTAACTGCTTGTCTGCCAACATTGACAATTCCTGGACACATCTGTCTATGAGTATCGCTTCATTTCTTAAAAATGTTGTACCAGGTCAGATGATGCTCCACCTAGCCTAGATTCTGTCTCCAGCTGATGCTGTTTAGGGAGAGCAGCCCAAACTGCTATCTGTTGTCCATCCCCCTTGTCATCTCACAGTGTGCGCGGTCGTTGCATACATCCCTACTTATTCCTTTCAGTATGTGTTCTGTACCTATCGTCCATGAATTTTTCCTAACTCATTGTCTGTTCTAAACCAGTCTCCTACTAATTTCATGAAGTGCCCCTAGTTCTAGTGCCGCAGATTGGTAAAATAGCTGTCCTACATTCAGCTAAGTCATTGCTTTCATAATCTTCCAAGCCTCCAACTTATCCACCCTCCCTGCCCTTTTCTTATCTGAAGTGAAGACCTCGGCCTTTTCAGTCTCTCCTCATACGGCAGCTGCTGAATCCCTCAGTCATTTTAATTATCTTTCTCTGCACCCTCTCTAACATCACTATGCCCTTCTTGAGATGCAGAGACCAGAACTGCGTGCAGACCCCAAGATATGGCTGCACCAAGGTGTTATAGAGGGTCAAAATTATGCCCTCTGCTTTGTTATTATCACCCTTGCTGACAGTGACCAACACTCATTGAATTTTTTAGCTGCCATTGCACACTGAGCTGATTATTTCAAAGAACTGCTGACAATGATTCTGAGCTCCTTCCTGAGCTGTTCCAGGTTCAGCATCATACAGGCCTGATACAGATCATTTTTCCCTATGGGTACACCACATTTTCCTACACTGAAGTTCATCTGCCACATATTTGTCCACTTGCTCAGTTCTGTGAGGTCCTCCTGGATTTCCTCACCTTCGGTGAGGTATCCAACCACATGAAGGAATTGAGGATCCTCTGCAAACCTGGGGATTTCAGCGCACCCCTCCATTCCTAAGGTCACTGATAGGATGAAAAACAGTCCCAGCACCAGTCTTTGGGGCCTCGCTGTTGACTCTTACTCATGCCAAAAAATTGCCATTAAGCCCTACCCTTTGCATCCTGTGCTTTCACCAGCCCTCAGTCCATAACAAGACCTTTCCTCCATGCCCATGGTGACTTAGTTTCTTAAAAGGCTTTGGTGTAGAACCTTGTCAAAGGCTGTTTGAAAACCCAAAAATATGTAGTTGACTGGTCCCTTTATCTGTGTGCTCACTGGCTCCCTCACCAAACTCCAGCAGCTCTGTGAGGCAGGGCTTGCCTTTACAGTAGCCCTGTTGATCTTTTTCCAAGTGGCTGTGCTTCTCCATGCCATCAGTAATCTTGTTCTTCACAGCACACTCTGCCATGTCCCAGGGTGGAGGTCAGCTCCAGTGGTATGTGGGCCTCAAGATTACATCCAGAGCTCCCTCTGTAGATGGGATCATATTGGAAACCTCCCAGTCCTCAGCAAAGCAGTCTTTACAGTGGCCCTGGTACACAGGAGTGAAACACGTCTCAGTGTCACCAGCATTAGCAATGGATGCAAAAAATTCATTGAGGTTCTCTGCTATGGTCTTGCCAACACTGAATGCCCCTTTTGACCCATAGGTCTCAAATGGGCCCACCAATTTCTTAACTGCCAGTACAGCATTTTTTAACAACCTACAAGCTGTAGTCATCCTGAGGTTTTTTGGACTGCTCCTTTTCACCTCTTTTTGACTAATTGCTGCATTTTTAACGTAGTTACCTTTCTTGAAATTGAATATCCATGTGCTGCATTTATTTAGATTGCTCTCTTCCACTACAGAGTTGAAATTGTGTTGTGAGCATTATTACAAATGGGCTCTTCCACTTCTACCTCTGGAACCGAGTCTTATGCATCATTCCAGACCACATCCTGAATAGCATCTTTTCTTGTGGGTCAAACAATTTAGACTAGTTAATTCTGACAAGTAATCATTTATTGCTTCCAAAAAGTTTTTCTCCACAGCTCATCCCAGTGAAGCATTAACCTAGTATGTATATGAGTGGATGAAATCTCCCACTATTACTACCTGTCCTAATTTTGCAGCCTCTGTAATCTCAGTTAACATTGTCCGATCATCGTCACTGTTCTGATCAGAGGGTTGAGAGTACTGGTCTTGTACTATATCTTTATTAGTAGACTCTGAGTTTTCCACCTACAGATCTTTCCCACAGTATTTTCACGCTGTAACACATCATATTATCCTTCACAAACAGTGCAACTCCCCAGGACAGACTGTTCTGATATTTCTGTGAATTTCATGCCCTGGCAATACTTTATTGTCCTTCCACCAGGTCTCCCTGAACACTGCTCTGCCTCTCCCTTTCTTTCTCTTTTCCACCTCCCAGCCAGCACATGCTGGACCCTCAATCTACCAGTGTCCTCATCAGTTGTGTAGCTCCAAGCTGCACCTTCTCCTCTGCTTCTGACTTCATCATCTCCAAGTGTGGAGGTCTCACCTTATCAAACTCTGGCAGTGAAAAATGGAAGTACCCAGTTGAAACTGGTTAGGTAGAGTCTCTATATAAACAACATGGAGAGCAGCGTCTGGCAGCATTTTGACCATCCCAAGACATGTATCTAAGAACAATGGAGTAAATCACTGCCTGGAAACATCTACCCTTCTCCATTGACTGCAGGGGGCGGGGATTAGATAACCGAGACCACTCATTTTTGAAGGGCTAAAACTGAGCATGTGTCAGCTGGATTGGACTCCACAGCTGGAGGAACATTTTATTTCCCTGTGGCCCAGAGTCAGGGTATTGCTTAAAATGCAGATTTGGTTCTCTGGGTAAGTTCCTCCCTCTGCTGTTCTGGGGCAGGGATTTGGGTCTGCGATGTGCCCTCTTTCTATACATCTTTCTATAGCTGAAACTTCTTGAGTTCTGGAAGATAATTATTCAGTTGAATAGGGTCTTATATTTGATTCTCTGCTGTCCCAGTAAGCACATGATGTTCTGGACTAAAAGAAATAAGTCTCTTTGTGGAATTTGTTCAACAGTGGTGAGAAACACTTCCACAGGAGAAAATCAGGAAGTCTGCTACTGGGTATACTGCAGCCTGGTACTATACCTAGTATAGTAGATATTTAGATTACTCTCCCTGCAGATGGGAAAGCTAGATTCAAAGGATAAGAATAGTTACTGAGTAAAGCCAAAGATCCAGGGTGGATTCAGGGGTGTCTTAGGATGATACAGGAAAGAGGGCAAGAGTGTTGTTACCCAGTGGCAGGTTTTACAGTTCAACAGTCTTGTGTGGAAGGATCAGAGGTTTCAGAACCTCTGCGGTTATATGTTGTATGTGCTTCTTTATGTTCAGTTTGCCATAGGTGACTTTTTCCCACCATGGCTGGCCTCCACGATACCCTCTGGCTATGGGTTATGCAGTTTAATTTATGTTTCATGTGAAGAAGTGATCCACTGTATTTACATTAGATCTACTGCTAGATAATTATATTTGATGCCCCCAAATTCCCATAACCTGGGCACAGTAATCACTGTTTCCTATTTACTTTCTTGACTGCATCCATGATTTTGTCCTCCTCCATTATAATCCATCATGTGAATCATCTCTTCTCCAGCTGAAGTATCCTCAACTGTTCAGTCATTTCTCGTGCAGGAGAACTTCCAGACCTTTCATCATAATATCTGTCTTTTGTGAGACGAATTGACCAGAACTGCATGAAGGTCAAGATATCCCCACCCACTACACTTTAGCGTTGTAGTATAATGGTGTCTTCTGTCTTTTCCTCTGTCCCCATTCTGGCAGTTCCTAGTCTGCTGTTTGCCTTTTTGACTAGTGCTAAACGTTGAAATGGTCATTTTTTTGAACTGTCCATGGGAACCCTGACCTCTTTCCTAAGTGTTAATATCTGAGAACTCATCAATATACAGACACCATCAGGGTTTTTGCAACAGTTTGAATTTATTGACATTGAATTTTGTCTATCATTTTGTTGCTTATTCACCCCATACCATAAGATCCTCTTGCAGCTTCTGACTATTCAGTTTTCTTTTGACCACCCACAATAATTTTGTCATGAGCTCTGACATGGACTGTTTCTACCATTTTTCAGGACTTTTCTGAATATGTTGAACAGCAGCAATCCCAGCACAAAACTTGTGGGATTCCAGTGGGTAAATTAAAACTATTGCTAGCATTTGTATCCCATCTTTAATCAACTGTTACTCCTCAGGAAGACTTTCCTTTGTACTCCATGATCACTTAATTTTTCTAAGAATCCTTGCTGAATGACCATGTCAAAATCTCTTCGAAAATTAAGTATCCAACATCAAGCAGATCATATGCATCTGTGTGCTTGCTGCCTCCTGCAAGAGGCTTTTGAGGCATGGCTTCCTTCCACAAAAATATGCTGAGTCTTCAGCATTATGATTATAGTTATTTATGCATCTAATAATTTTACTCTCTATTTGCTTCTACCAGTTTGTTCAGTATGGAAATAAGACTGGCTGGTTTGTAGTTTTCCAGGAGCTCTTTAAAAGGTTCACATTTACTGCTTTTCATTCCTCTGCTACTATGTGCAATTTTAAATGATAGGTTATTCACTGGTTAATAATTGGAAAATTGCTGACTTCCAGTTTTTGAAGGTTGTTTACTTTAATATTTTCCTTTAATGCACCTTTTAACTATGGTGACTTTTTGGATGTTTTAAAATGTCTTTATTTTGATAGGTACATTTTCTCTGAGACTCTAATATGGCATCTTTAAACAATCTTCATGCTGCCTCAAGCATTTAACCTTTTTGGTTACTCTCTTAAATTTCTTTTTAATAGCATTCCTTGCTTTTCTTTTAAGTTAAGTATTACTGTTGTGGATTATTTTGGTCCTGAAAGAATATTTCATATGGGTACGTCATGGTTATTTTTTTTGCCGAGTGGCCTTTCCAAAGAAACTTTCTGAACTGGTAATGTTATTTCTCCTTTTGTTGGTTTTCTGGTTAGTTTCTCCAAAAAGCAGTCATTTATAGTGTCTAAAATGCAGTTTCTGCAACTCTCCTAGTAATAGCCCCCATTCAACATGGGTATAACTGAATCTCTCTTTATTCCTCTGCTTTCTGCCTTCTAGCCTCTCAGCACTTTCTTAGCATGGCATATTTACCATCAGCACTCTGCTCAGAAAGTTCACAGTATAGTCCTAATACTATGTTTTTCCTATTTGGGAGTGGAATTTTAATCCAACAGGAATATATTTCATTAGTTGATATATCATTTACCTTATATGACTTTTTTTTAATGTATTGTGCCACTGCCCCAGCAACATATCCTCTATTTGTCCTTTCTGTATAATTTCTACCCTTGCAGTTACACTGTTCCTTGATTTTCTTCTACCCAATAAGTTTCTGAGATGCCTCCTGTGTCAGAGTCATCATTTCAGCTCAGGTATTTCACAACATCTGTCTGTTTCTTTAGCTCATAAAATTTATGTATGCATGTAAACATTTGTATCTGATCTGGTTGTTCACCACCGTGCACTTTTCGAAACACAGTTTTATTTGTTCAGATGTCTTCATCAATTCTAATTTCTTACCTAAGTGTCATTGATTTCTATCCAGTCCTCATATCAGAAGACAGTTTTCTTGCTTTTATTCCTAAGATAAAGTGGGCTATCTCAAACTGTGTGGCCTTCTATACATCACAGCTTTGCTCCAGATTCTAATTTAAAGCCTCCCTATATCTTCTGCATTGTATTGTGCAGCAGCCAGGTTTTATTTAGGTTAAGATGGAATCCAGCTTTCTTTATAAAGTCACTATGTTCCTCCAGTTTTCCATTTCCTTATGATTCTACCATCCTTTCCCTAACATAATTTCCCTAACCATGTCCTGAAATGCTCTTTTACCTCTCTGTCCCATTCTAAGCATGGAAGAGGGAGCATTTTATAAGGCTACCAATAAAATCCTGATCTTTTTTAACTTCCTACTTAGGTGCTTTTATTTTACCCCCGAGACTCATCCTCTCTCTTGTTATGTTAATGGGACCTATACAGACATTGACTAGTGGCTTCTCTGTAGTGCTCCATAACTTCGATCCAAATGTCTCTACTACCCTTCATCCCAGCAATGAGCAACTCACTCTTCATTCTTTGCTGTCATCCTGACGATGCCTGAGCATTGAATCATGGAGGACTACATCTATGTGCTGTCTGTCTCCTGTGGTCACCAACACAATTTAGTACCTTCCATATAGCTTGGTTTGTACATCCTGGGGAGAGTTACCACACTGACCATCATCTCCTGTTCGTCAGAGGATTCAAGTCCAGTGAAAGGATTATGCATGTCTTGTAGGCCACAATGTAGTTCATACACCCCCAGGATGTTTGCTTTTTTCCCCAACACTGTGACACTACAGACGTGTGTTTTTCTTAAGACATACTCTAAGCCCTAGACCTGCTGCCTACTCATTATCCAGCCTGTATTTGTGCACCTGATCGTGACTGCCTGGAATGTATTTTCTTCGAATATTTTCTTGTTGAACTGCCTCCATTTTTTTCAGAACCTTTTTCAAACTCCCATCTGTGCAGTCTCTCTCCATTGGATATGATTTGTGAATTTAATGAGCGTACACTCTTCCATTATTTAGGCTGATCATGGAGATATTGGATAGTACCAGAGCCAAGATGCTAGATCCCTCTAGAGTTTCAATACATCCTTCTGTATTGACAGTGAATCCAGATGTCTAGTCCTTCTGTATGCTTTCTTGCAGAGGGGTATTTTCCTACTCTATCCTTGACTATTCAGGTGTTCAGTAAGTGTCTTTTAATTCTTCACCTGGAAGAAGAGACTCTTTTCTCCTAAAATGCATGCTCAAATCATGCCTGAAATCCATTTTTAGTCTCTAGTTACACCTCTAGCCATCAGATTGTCTCTTCTATGAGCCCTATATGCAGTATTACATGCATGCAATGAATAGTATACATATTGACATTTTCATATTGAACCCCATATATTGATACTGTTGTTCTCTATGCTGACATTTTCCTTAATAGTTTTGTAAAAGCCCTTCTTATTTTCCAAAATACTCTTGGCAAGCTGAGCTCATTCTAATATATTGCTGCCTGTTGGTATGAATCAGGCACGTTTCTGGAGAGTTTTCTGAATATGGGAACCAAGCTCACTGCTCTTATCTTAAACAACTGTAGGCAAATTAGTGTAGACTCCCCAAGTCTTATGTGTTTATTGATGAAATATTTCCCTGTGTTTTCCATCTTTAACATTATATTTCCTCTAAATGAAGGCAAGGAGAAAACAGGGATCATTGAGATATCTAGGGAAAGCAATAATCTAAAATCCTGAATATAATTATATATCTAGTTATTTAGTATTATTCTGGGCACCAGAAGAAATAGTGTGTTTCTTTGAGCACTTATTTAACGTAACAGACTGAAGGATATGAAGACATATGAAGACATGCAGCAGATGGGAGGAGCCTAAGGGCAAACGGGGCTAGAGCTAAACAGGATCTTGAACAGGAAAACTAGAGTAAATATTTGCGAGGTTAGGACTAGAGAAAAGAGGTTGTATTGTCAGTCTGAAAGGGAGTTACGTGGCTGTTTGAGTTGCCTCAGAGGAGATTAAATTTCTCAGCTCAAAATGGAAGATGGTCAAAGTATCGGTATGTGTCCTGGCAGACTCCACAGAGAGGAAGGAGCTCGTTGTTTGCTATATTGCAGTGAAAAATACTCAAAATTTGGGGTTGAAGCCAGCATGATAACTGAAACTGAAAAATGAGAGGAGAAAGTTGAGATGATTACAAAAGCTCTACACCTGGCTTCAGTACAGAGGAAGAAAAAACTAAGTACATAAGTGTTTGGCAATAGACAGGTAAAGCTACATGGGTTTGAAGCTGGAGGAGGCTTGGAATTCCTTGAAAAGAAAGGTGCTCATACTCTCAGGTATCCATGTCCCAAGCAAGAGGAAAGAGCTTTTAAGAGTGAGTTCCAGTTCTAACTTGATGAACAGTCACTTCAAGAAAGAAATTATAGCTAAGCAGAAAGTGAGTGCATAAGGAATGGAAAGCGTAGTGTATCAGCAAGGAAGCCCCAGGCTGATATTTATAGCAATAAAGTGAGCATTGCCAGAAGATAAGCTATATACAACCTTGTGGAAGATGCCAAAGCAAAGAGGAGGAAGTCCTCAGGTATATAAATAAAAAGTGGATCCAGAAGAAAGAGACAAGGCATGCTGCTCTAAGGATGAATGAGAGATAACTGAGATGGGATGCCCAAATTAACTGAATACATTGCACTGTTTTTAATCAAAATGAAGATGAAAAATGAGGAGTGGAAATGATTTCAAGTGTATTGGAAGCAAGCTTAAAGAGCTTACTACAATAAAGTCAGATTATTGTCATCTTATCAAAGAAGATGTCACTTGAAATTAAAGGTCTAGTAATGAGTGTTATGCAGTATCTACATTTAGCAATGAGCAAAAATGATACACAGAAGTTTGTATTGACATACAGAAAGAAAAGAATGCCTTTCACAGCCAAAGTGACAGAAAAGCAATAAAAATTATTAAGAGAAACTACTGAAAGAAGCAAAAAACCTGCTGCAAATTAGTATCTCATCAGTTGGAAACAGCTGAAGTGGAGAAGCCGAGTGTGAAGAACTGCGAGTCACCTGTACAATACAGCTGTAGAAAGGCCACTGCAACCCTAGACCGTATTGCAGTTTTACAGAGGGGCACGCAGAAGAACTAATCCGGTTGTCGAAAATGCTGCTGAGACTGAGACTTTGGCTGACATACCGCAGGGTGCTCTTGCCACTCGTGCTCGACCCAAGTCAGAGCACCAGGGCAGGGGATGCTGCAGCAGGACAGGCGGGTGTCTCTCTCCTCCTGGGAGGTGATGTTGCAACTCCATCTCCTGGCCAAAGGCTGAGCTGCACGGGTTCCTGGAGGGTTCCTGCTCCAGGAGTGTCTGAAAGCAAGTCAGGGAAGGGATCCTTTCCTACAGCCATCCTTTCCCAGACTCCTGTAATTTGTGCCCCAGGGGTGATTCAGAACTGGATACGGGATCTATGTTTGCAGCAGTTTGTTATGGAAAAAATAATGGCAGGAAAATCCTACCATTTTTAGAAACTCACATGAACTTTTAGCATCCACAGTGGCCTGCAGTGAGGAGCTCCACAGCTTGCCTGTGTGTTGTGTTGTACAAGGAAGTACCTCTTCTTGTCTGCATTGAATTTGTAACCTGTTAACTTCATTCAATGCCTCATTTTTATACCAGATGATGGTGTGATCGTTCCCTGGCTATTTCCTCCATGCCATTCATGGAGGAAAAGACCTTTATCAGTTTGTAGTGATGGGAATAGCCATGCCTGGCAAAGCCACATCGTCCTATCATGGAAACCTGTACTATGGCAAGGAGGAGGGCTGTGCCACTGGGGGGACTTGGATGATTCCTTCCAGGTCCTGTCGTGACACAGAGGGACAGGCCCCCATTGGATCGGCATGAGAAACTGGGACACAGCAATGCTTGGACTGGGGAAAGAGCCGTAAGAGGCATCAGTGGCAGGGACAGTCATAAGGCCAGGGGAGCGTATTGCTGGATCTGAGGCTGCTGCCCTTACAGGGGAAAGGACAGCTCATGTGGATGAGAGGAGATGGCTGGGTGTATCTATCTTATGTGTTTCTGTAGGGAGGCGGTACCTGGGTCAGAGGGTGCTTGGAGAAGACAGAGGGTGGAAGTCACTTCGTCCGGGGAGGGAAGGAAAACCTAAGCAAGACCTGTTGTTTACCTCCTAAGGTGAGGCCAGAGGCCTTGATGGGTAGCTGTTGCGATATTCCTGCTAGACCGTTTGAGTCTGAGACATGAGACCTCCTAGCCAGAAAAAGGAGGGCAAACATGACCACTTGCACAGCTCTGTTTCCAGGTCTGCGGGCAACAGTGGTGCCAGGCTGGGTGAACAGGGGTGGCAGGCATTATCCTCCACCTGGCTGACCAGGGTCCTCTCGCAGTTCACAGAACATGCTCACAGTGCAAGGGATCCAAGCCTGCCCCTCCAGAGGAGGGGGTGCTCAGCCCTCTGAGCACATCTGTGGTTTTGAGGAGTTCAAGTGAACACAAGTGTATGTGTGAGTGGAGTAGGTCCTGAGTTGGGATACATCTAAGCACTGTGCAGTGCAGCTGCAGCACTCTTGTGTAAAAGGGTAATAGCTGTAAGCATCCTGGACGAGAACACCAGCACTTCTGGGAGCTAGGCAGTGCCCCTGGGTTTGACAGTGTTGATACAGGCTACACGAAATCTCCTGTCTGGACTCTTGGATTTCTTCAAAGAATTCTGACAGCTTTCTGAGAGATAACTTTCCTTTGCAAAAGCCGTCTTTCCTATTTTATCATATTGACCTATATGGCCATTAATTGTATTCTTAGAAGAGTCTCTACTAATTTGTGCTGTGCAGTTATGAGACTTAATGGTCTGGAACATTAAAAAAATTATATCTCATAAGCAACCTTCTACTCTTCTGATAACCAAGGCACTTTCAAGTGAGAGATAACACATCCTGGTTAGTAGTTGAGCTATTTCATCCTTGCATTCCTTTGGCACTCTTGGGTTAATGTTACCTCGTCCTGCCAATTTGTTACTATCTGCTTTGTTGGTATGTTTTCTAATCTCTTCTATAGAGATTTCAACATGAGACTGATCCTCCTTTATGTTCTGTATAAAGGTGGGTTCAGGGCAGGGATCATCCCAAGCTCCTCTACAAGAACCACTGATGCAGAGGAATTATCTGGGCCCTCCTGTTACACGTGGACCATGTGCTAGCCCCACAGAGCGCTGAATATTATTTCTTATGCCTTTTGCAATGTGTGACCCAACCTTTTTGAAAGATGGGCTTTCTGGTCTTAATAGCTTCTCTTCTGTCATTTAGCCACCCCAGCTATTTTCTGTTTTGTTTTGGTTTTTTCTCATGTCTCTGTGAAGTTGTATGCATTTGCTTTGAGCCCCCAGTATGGTATTTCTGAATACTCTTCATGCCACCCGCAAAGATTTTTCACTCTTTTACTACTTCTTCATTCTTCCTTAATTTACCTGTTCTGATATTAAGCAGAAGAGTACTGATCTTTTCATTTTATGTTGCTCTTTGGGGGGTGTGTATGCTGAGTGTAAGTATACTACTTTCTTCAAAACAACATTATGAACCATTACAACTGCATACTGCTCAGGAACAAGCCAAGAGCTGGTTTTCCTACTAAAAGTTCCCAAGAGCTGGTTTTCCTACCAAAAGTTCCCAAATAGCTGTCTTGTGAAGTAAACATTGATGAGGTCCCAAAACATAGTGCCAGCATCTTGTCCTGAAATTACATTTACTTGAAAATAATTGGAATCTCCCATTACAATTGCTCTCCTGTAGTTTCTGTGATTTCATCCTGCTCTTGTCAAAGTCAGTATCTTGCTTTAGCAGCTGATAATGCGGCCCTAAGCTGGTACTCCTGTCTGTGAAGGTTCTGTTTTATTTAACACAATTAGTCTGCTAATCTGGTTTGACTATAGCAAGAATAAAAGAAGCAGCTGATGACTGGGATGACCAGGAGCCTGGGGAGCCTAGTCGGTAAGAGGAACTTCCCTGTTTAATCAAGGAGAATGAAGATTGGGAGGAGAAATGTGGTTACTATCTGTAGATATATGGAGGGAGAGCTAATTAAGTTACAGTTTTGGCACAAACAACAGGTAGGGTTAAACAGGTAAGGCAAATATGCAGAGTGGCAATTAGTGAAAGTTTTTCCCCAGCTGGGGCAAAACCTAATTCATTTTAAGGTGGAACATAACAAGCTCACGGAAAAGATGCCAAGACATTGTACTGCAAGAGCAGGGACTGGACTTGCTGAGCAAAGGACTCGTGAACTTCTAACACCGTGCATCTCTTAACTGAACAGCAAGGAAAAGGTGGAAAGAGTCTGGGGAATCTCACAGCAATACTTACGGAAAACATCCTCAGCTTTCCTGTCCTGAAGTATTCCTGTGGGGCTCTGGAGACCTCTGCTCCTCAAGGCAGTGCCCAAGATCTCCATTCCTCACCCTCCTGCCTGCCTAAGCGGCTCCTTCAAGTCCACCACGTTGCAGATGTTAAGGACATGAGAATGTAGCTCCTGCCAAGGCAAGGGAAGAGAGCAGGAGACCAGGCATGCTTTGATACCCCCCTAAACAGTCTCCTTGCCTTCTGTGGAAGGTATGGTTGCAGTGTACCGTGCTAGCCAAATGGTGAGCTAAAGTCTGCAATACAAGTTGGGCAGAAAGAGCCCTTCAGTGCCCCATGCTTCGTATCTTGTTGTCCCATAGCCACACCATCTCCAGACAGTTGGAGCTCTCCTTGCCACTGCCTGCTTGTACAAACCACGTGCACCACTGTACCCCCCTCCCACAAGCCTGCCCACAAATGGTTAGCTGGTACTCTCCAACACACGGACAGGATGGGGAATGGGAAACAATGGTTCCTTGCTTATGGGCAGAGAGCACTGGCAAGAGGAAGCTGGAGAAGAAAAGGCCTGAAACATGCTGCTGTGCTTTTTAGGCAGGGACCAGTTGCTGCTCTACATCCCTCATAAGGCTAAGGAAAACTGCCTGATATTTCTTGTTCATTGTTTATATTTTCATACAGTTCGTTACATCACTGAGCTGAAATTAAATGACCATTTTAGGGTTGTTCTTTTGTAATTATGTAATGAGTACATTCATCTCTACAAGGAATCTCAGACTTGCATACTTCAGAGAAAGTTTTAATGACATAAATTGGGTAGCCATACATCACTCAAATGTTAAAATCAATGCTAGGTATCTTGGCACTCTGTGAACTAAAGTTACATGTGGTTTTTTTTTTTCTTCACAGTTTCACCTGGCTTTGCAGCCAAGTCCACACCAGCCTGGTGACCCACTTCCGTGGTCAAATTGTTGCAGAGTTTGACAAGGAATTCCGGTACTTGTATGCAGAGTCCAGAGCAGTGACCAGCTTCTGTGTGCCAGACCCTGGAACATGCCCCTCTTCTCAGAATACCTCAAAAGTTGCCAACTCCCTTTTAAAACCCACACAGGTGAATGATGCTGAAACCTCGAGCCCCTCCAGCAGCCTTTCCAACATAAGCATCAGAAGCATAAAAATGTCTCCCTTTCTGAAAAACTCCAGCTGCAATGTACACCAGGAGAAGCAAGATTCAAGCTCTGATTCTGGTAATAAGGGGAAGGAAGACACATCTCTGAAGCCCACTTGCCCTAAGCAGCAAGGAGAACCACCAGACTCACCAAACAGTCCTCCAAATAAATCCACCCTAGCCTTGCATCACAAATCAAATCTCATGACAGCAAGGACATTCTTGCAGCCGGAGCCTTCCCCTGCCCTGAGCTCCAACATACCAAGTTATCAAGGGGACAACAAAGCTAACAGCAGCCACTGCTCCCCAGCAAGACAGGAGCAGATGTTGCAGTCCCTTTCAGAGGGTGCCAGTAGCAATGGGACAAGCATGGAGCAGAAAGGGCCTGCTGCTACCTCCAGGGAACCGACAGCAGAAAATGACAGCACTTTTTATGGGATGGAAAAAAGACAGAGTCCCGGACAAGGAAAATTGGACCTGCTATCCCCATACCACCAGCTAAAACGAGATAAAAAGCCTGTGTTTCCTTGCTATGATAAACTCACTGAGGACATGCTGATGGAAAAGAACAGCGCGTATGGGGCTGAGAAAAGAATGACTCTCGGGCACAGTAAGCTGGATCTGATCACCAAGTACAACAAGTTAAAATCTAAACATATACACAGTCGGTTCGAACTCTGACCTGGGCCTCGAGGTGTCCTTTGGTCTTATTTTCAAGTGGTTGCTTTTTCCCACCAATCATCATATCTGGGGCTTGAAATCAAAATATGGGTGGCAAATTAGTCTTGTTCTTATTAAAAGGTGTCTGTGCTGTTTCTAATATATGTAGATGGCTGATTCAGATGAGATTAGCAAGTACAGTTCAAATTTTCAATTACAAGATCGTGGCAGGAGGGAGGAAATGACGTAAACATAAAGCACACTTCTATGTTCTTTTTACCCATTTGGGAAAGAACCATTTCCCCCTAAACTTACAGCAAAACCATTGCTACAGCTGGAAACTGTTTGGCCACTGAAGTCTTCAGGGTGAACCCAGGTTCTCTTTGTACTGAGTGATTCCTCTCCCTGTATCCATGTGCTGAAAATGAAATGGTCAAAGGCAGGGTAAGGTTGTTAAAAATAAAGGAGCTGTTCTGCTGGAGAGAGCTGCGTTGGGTCCCTCGAGGGGAGGTGAGCACCCCGAGCTTGGCCAGGGCCCCTCTGTGCTGAGCTGTGCCATGCCAGGAGGGTACAGGTGGCACGTCTGGGCACATGGCTGACATCGGCGTGTATGTGGTGTCTGCACATGGGTGGGATCACCATGTGGGTGGTGGTCGCACACGGGTGGTGTCTGCACAAAGGTCCTATCTGAACACAGGTGGCAGCTGACACAGGCCATGCCTGGACACGGGTGGCCCCTATACATGAATGGCATGCTGAGGCACTGGGGTGGCAAGTCTGCACACAGATGATGTCTGCAGCAGGGTCCTGTTGCACGCAGATGGTGTCAGCACAAAGGTGGTGCTCGGACACGGGTCACGCCTGGACCGGGATGGCGGCGTGTCTGCACGTGGGTAGCATCTGGAGACGGACCATGTCTGCGCACAGGCGGTGGTGGCCCGTGGTGGCGTGTCCAGGCACACAGGCAGCGATGGCATGCCTGGGCCCATGGTGGCATCTTCAGGTACAGGTGGCCTGTGAGGGCACACGGGCGGCCCCAGCCTGCGGTGGTGTGTCTGGGCACAGGGTGACGTGTCACGGCCCACAGTGACGTGGTGGAGGCCAGGGTGGCGCGTGGTGCCTGCGGACCCCGAGGAAGGGCGCCGGGGCGGGTCCCGCCGGNCCAGTCCCCGCCGCAGGGCCCGTCCCCGGCCCGGCCATGGCTGTCCGCGCCAGCTTCGAGAACAACAACGAGTTGGGCTGCTTCGCCAAGCTCACCAACGCCTACTGCCTCGTGGCCATCGGCGGCTCCGAGAACTTCTACAGGTGAGGGAGTCCCGAGGGCCCGGCCCGGCCCGGCCCGGCCGTTCTCCCCTCGGCGAGCCCCGCGGCAGTACCCTAACGGCGCTTTCTCCTTGCAGCGTCTTCGAGGGGGAGCTCTTCGGGACCATCCCGGTGGTGCACGCCTCCATCGCCGGCTGCCGCATCATCGGCAGAATGTGTGTGGGTAGGTGGCGGGGCGGCCCTTCGCCCCCGGAGCTCGAGCCCGGCCGGGGCCTCGGGGCGAGAAGAGCCCGGGGGGCGGTCCGGGGGAAGCAGGAAGACAGTCCCATGTTCGGTTGGTGCGCGCTGTGGCACGCCGTGGGTTTAACTGTGGCGGGGAGTCCACCGGGCAGCACCCCTCATCATTTTTATTGTAGTGATTTAACCCTGTGAAGAGGAGGAGTGAAAATGGAGAACCTAAAACTCGCCTAATAACAAAGAGCTGGAGTAGTGGGGAGTGTTTGCCTCTCAGGGCTTGAAGATGGGCTAAAGGGACGTGTAAGTCTACTTTCTGGTAAACTGGGAGAAGTTTTGGTTTTCTTCAGGTTAATGGTTCAGTGCCAGCACTGGAGGGGCAGAGCCCCGGGAGGCTTTAACAAATGTGAAAGTCAAAGAAAAGTCTTTCATCTGTCTCTGGCTGGTGAGACCCTATTCAGTCAGACAAACTTCTTGCCTGAGTTTTGTTCCTGTGAAAAGAATGTCTTTGTCCTTCTTACCATACTGCTTTGCCACAGTAAAGTGATACAGACAAGCAACATCTGTATGTTTTGTGGGGCAATTGGCATCTATAGGGGAAATTCCTAGTCAAAGTGTTTCATTGAGAACCTTGGGCTTCCTTTAGTACTGTTGAAAAAGAGAAGTGCCATTTGCCCATTTCTACTTTAAGTCTGTGCTTCATCCTGGTTTTCCCTTACCTGTGGTGCTGCATTATTTTTAAATGGTAACGTTATTTCTTTTGGGCTGAATTCTGGGCTTGGGAGAAGTGGATAGGGCAAGGGCAATTCAAGCAATTATATGAACATCAGGAAAGTAGGAAGACCTGTGGAAACATTCTTTTTTTTCTTTTCTCCCTCACTCTTCCCCCCCCCCCCCCCCCC